>CM055116.1:443896217-444341217 GCA_029206835.1 Rana muscosa
TACCTGTCTCGGTGGGACAGCAGGTCACGACGACGATGTCCTCCACGCTCCTCGATGTCTTCTCCCATCCTCTCTTCCTGTCCTCTGCTATGATTGGACGCCTGATAGGCGTCCAATTACAGCGCCTGTTGTTTTAGCTAATCAGGTGACAGGTAACAGACCCGAGCACCTGATTGGCTGAGAGGCGGTTCAGTGTTAGGAAAGCGAATATTCATTCACTTTCCTAACACACAGCTGAGTGTGCCTATGGCTCTAATCAGGAGCTTCCAAAAAATACCCCACCACTGTAATTCAGGCTCCCGGCGCCCGAAAAGGGGTCGGGCACCTGAATAGGAGGTGGCAGCGGCGACCATAGATAGATTCATGCAATGCATGAATCTATCTATGTGAATCTATCTATGGTGATAGACTGGTGGCAGAAGAGAGGGGGCGGCGTCCGTGCGCCCTTTATGAACGCACCCCCACTGATCGTGGCCACACAAAATATTGACACTTTGGGCCCAATTTGGACATTTTCACTTAGGGGTGTACTCACTTTTGTTGCCAGCGGTTTAGACATTTATGGCTGTGTGTTGAGTTATTTTGAGGGGACAGCAAATTTACACTGTTATACGAGCTGTACACTCACTACTTTACATTGCAGCAAAGTGTCATTTCTTTAATGTTGTCACATGAAAAGACATAATAAAATATTTACAAAAATGTGAGGGGTCTACTCACTTTTGTCAGATGCTGAATATATATATATATATATACTGTGTATATATATATATATATATATATATATATATATATATATATAGACTGAAGTGATAAATCAGGGTTGAGCTATCATTCCTTAGTTCCGTTGGGTTAAAGAATAAATGATATGTTTTTTTGTTTGTTTTTTGATTTTTGCCTATGGTCAACAGCAGTCATTTTGTTTTTATTTTTACATTTGCTTGTTGCTTTTACTTTTGATTTTTATTATTCAAGTTTATAGCTTTTCTTTAGAAGAAGTACAAAATGCCTCCATGAAACAGACGGCATTTATATGTCAGCACAACACAGAGCCAGAAAACACGCCGAGATATGGAAAAGGCATACCGGTACTTACATTTTTCCAAATTGGACCAATGTAACTATGGGAACAAAATCCTTACCTGGGATTTACCTTTAAGGATAGTGGGTGGAGTCATGCAGTTCCATCATGTATGCTCCTGTGGCTAGTGTACATTAGACTACCGGTATATCTGTGACATAGACAAACAATTATAGGTGTACAGTTACCCACAGGGTATACCCGATTGATTTGCATGGCTCTGCCCACTAACTTTGCACTGGAAGGGATACAGTATGTTTTAAGAACCATGCTTTACTTGGTACTGTTTTGGCTGCATGGGGAAATGTGTTCACAGCCTGTTATACAATATATTACACAGTAGCCGTACAGTATACAGTATATCAGTGGGGAAAAAATTCAGGGAGTGGCTGCCAATTTAATCTTTCAGCAAAACGTGTCATTAAGTAAGAATGGTAGTTACTAAGATGTGTCATGTATCGCTGATAAGTGTATGGGGCTGACCACAGTTTCACAGCCACCCAATTCAAACATATGACAGGTCTGAATTAGCAGTTAAAAAAGCTCAGTAGAAGTATTGAACTTAAAGCTGATGTTTAATCTGCTTGAATTTGCCTTCCTTGCTTCCCTCCCCCCCCCCTTTCCATTTTTAATACACACCTTATTTTTGACCCAATTACACCATCATTTGTGTCTTTGTGCTTCTCTGGGCAATACAGGCAGATCATGGCTGGTGGACGGGGCAAACAGGGTGCTGTACAGTGGTGGGCCATCCATTAGGGGTGCACGGGCGCCCGCCCCCACTATCCATGCGTCCGGCCACCTGATCTACATACAGGGAGCCGGACCATGGATTCCAGAGGCTCTAATAGGCCGACAAGGAGGAGACGTATGGCCAAGGAGACGCATCCCGGGACACAGAGAGACTGAGGGGGGAAGCCACCGCCTGTCAGCACAGGGTGAGTGAGCTGGCGACGGGGAGGGGGGAGTGTCAGGTCCGTCTACCGCCCTCCCCGAGCAATGGAGCACCAGCCACCACTGGTGCTGTACATGGTTTCCTGCAAACATCACAACATCCTGCCTCAGTACTCCTATCAAGAGCCTTCTGTCCTCATACAAGCAGTAGGATGGCTCCTGGGAGGAGTTATAGAAATATAAAAATTCCTTGATGGGTGAAAATCAGTCTGGAGGAGTGGACATTCCTAGGCAGGATGCATTTGCATGCAGACCACCCTATGTGATACTCACATGAAATGCTGAGCCTCCATAATCTTAAAAACTATGAGTGAAATGAATGAGGTGGGCCAGGGACAGTTATGCCACGTACACACGGTCGGAATTTCCGATGGAAAAAGTCCAATGGGAGCCTTTTATAAATTTTTCGACCGTGTGTATGCCCCATCAGACTTTTCCCATTGGAACTTCCGACGGACTTAGATAGAGAGCAGGTTCTCTATTTTTCCGTCGGAAATTCCGACGTAGTTTTGCTCGTGGCAAAGTCCGGCCGTCTGTACGCGGCATTAGGCTGGGGGGGGGGGGAAGACAAATCATGCACACTAGACAGGGCTTGACAAATTTGCTTGGAATCTAGGAGCCAGCTAAAAAAGTTAGGAGCCAGGTTTTTTTTTTTTTTTAACGACCGATGCATGCAGAAGTGAACGCATACGTGAGTAGCGCCCGCATATAAAAGCGGTGTTCAAACCACACATGTGAGGTATGGCCGTGATCGGTAGAGCGAGAGCAATAATTCTAGCCCTAACATCCTCTGTAACTCAAAACATGCAACCTGTAGAATTTTTTTTAATGTCGCCTATGGAGATTTTAAAGGGTAAAAGTTTGTCGCCATTCCACGAGCGGACGCAAATTTGAAGCGTGACATGTTGGGTATCAATTTACTCAGCGTAACATTATCTTTCACAATATAAAAAAAATTCGGCTAACTTTACTGTTGTCTTATTTTTTAATAAAAAAAAGTGTATTTTTCCTCAAAAAAGTGCGCTTGTAAGACCGCTGCGCAAATACGGTGTAACAGAAAGTATTGCAACGACCGCCATTTTATTCTCTAGGGTGTTAGAATAAAAAATATATATAATGTTTGGGGGTTAACTTCTAAGTAAAGGGAAGGAGATGGGCGGGCAGTGAAACAGGCAAGCATTGCTGGCGCCCACCAAAAGAGGGCGCCAGATTACAGAATGTATCATAGGCCTGCAGAAGGCCACAAAGCTGCGGCCTCAATTACCGGCCAGCGCGGCCCGACGAGATCGCACGATCGCGGGGGGGGGGGGGGCGCACGGAGACACAGGAAAGCTCAGCTGTGCTGCCTCAGGCACCAGGTCACTAATTCTAGTCGCATTTGCATTCTAGTCGAACCCTGCTATAAGAAGCTCACAGTGTTCAGTGAAATCAAAATAACCCATTTCAGTAGAGCAGAAGAGCCTGTAAACCTGGTCAAGGCTGATGGTAAGGCTGGAGTTCAGCTTTAAAAAATACATATAGCCTATTGTAGGTCTTTGGGCATACTAAAGTAGTGCAAGCATAGGAAAAACCTGGAGAAAGTTATATAATGTATGATATATTGAGTATGCACTCAAGTGCACTTCAGTTTACTTAAAGTGATTGTAAAGTCTCCTTTTTTTCCCTATAAAATAACAAACATGTTATACTTACCTGCTCTGTTGCAGTGGATTTGCACAGAGCAGCCCGGATCCTCCTCTTCTTGTGTCCCTCTTCTTTGCTCCTGGCTCCTCCCTTCTGTTCAGTGCCCCCACAGCAAACAGCTTGCTATGGGGGCACCCGAGCCGAGTCACAGCTCCCTGTGTCCATTCAGACACGGAGCCCCGACCCGGCGCCGCCCCATCTCTCTCCTGATTGGCTAGCTTACTTTGATTGACAGCAGTGGCAGCCAATGGCGCCACTGCTGTGCCTCAGCCAATCAGGAAGGGAGAATCTCGGACAGCTGAGACACTCGTAGGCATCGTTGGACAGAGAGGGACCTCAGGTAAGTATGAGGGGAGCTGCTGCACACAGAAGGCTTTTTATCTTCATGCATGGAATGCATTAAGATGAAAAACCTTCTGCCTTTACAAGCTCTTTAAAGTGGTTGTAAACCCACTTTTTCAACTTGCACCTACAGGTAAGCCTAGATTAAGGCTTACCTGTAGGTGCAAGAAATATCTCCTAAACCTACACGGTTTAGGAGATATTTACTAAAAAGACAGGAGCCGCTGTCTACAGACAACGGCGCATTCATGGAGTTAATCCCATTCACAAAATCAGCTACTTCCCAGCAATCGCTGGGCGTAGCCGAATGAAAACGCTCTCGCGCGCATGCGCAGAGTGACGTCTCCGCCGCTCCGGCCAATCACAGCGCCGGAGCGGCGCTGTGATTGGCTGGTGCGGCGATACCCGGAAGTAACATTCCGGCTATCGCCGCAGTGATGTCTGCGGCTGGACAGAGGGACGCGGACTGCCTCGGGGGCCCCGATCTAAGGTAAGTGGTACATAATGTGAGCTATTATGCTAGTCATAATAGCTCATTATGCCTTTCTCTTACAGGTTGGCCAAAAAAAAAAAAAAAGTGGGTTTACAACCACTTTAAAGTGTTACTAAACCCACAACAGTAAAATCAGTCCAGTCTGTATATGAAGTAAAGCATGCTTGTTATACTTACTGTGGAACCTAAGGGGTTATTCCTGTGCAGGCTGTTTGATCCTGGGTTCTCTGATCCTCCCTTTCTTCCACTGTCCCCAATCTATCAGCTGATAGAACAGAAGCTAGGGGACAAGCTGCACATGCTCAGTTTGTCGTGTATTGCTAGAGAGTTTTTTAATTTAAAATGCTTGTAAAATCCTATAATCCACTCTATTACAGTGTAGTATATCATGTACAATGTGTGTAATATAATTGCGGGGAAGAGAGCTCCTGCGGGTCACAGAAACGTAGAGCGGCGCTATAACTGAGGTATTTGGCACAATTATATTACAGAAACACACACATTGTACATTATATACTACTGTAATAGAGTGGATTATAGGATTTTACAAGCATTTTAACTCAGTTCACACTGGGGATTCCTGTCAAGCAGGGAGAGAGAGAGAAGGAGAGAAAACAGCATATTACATGGTAAGACCTACCCTGAAAATAAGCCCTACTGTGTCATTTGTTGCCAAAATTAATATAAGACCCGGGCTTATTTTCAGGGAAACACGATAGAAGCCAATCAGAAACCATCTGTGGAGTAGTCCAGAGATGGTTTCTGATTGGCTTCTATGAATTACTGTATTTAGCCCTTTGTCTCAGGGTATTGGCTGTTGGTTTAGTCAATCCTGGTGCTTTTTGGATATTTTGCCTATATTGTAAAAGATTTTCTCAACATGTTTACAGTAACTATTATATTTAAAGTTTTAAATTCTTTTTTTTTTCTACAGGAAGTGTGGCAGCAATTACAGTAGTTGTCATTGCCCTTGTATTATTAATATTTGGAGGAGCAGCTTTCTGGAAAATTAGGTAAGTACATGTAGATATTTTTAAAATGTTCTGTTAAAAACACAGGTATTGCTTAGCCTTGTCTGCTTGAAGCCAATGAAAGTGGAAATTGGTAGTGTTCCACAGTGTGATTTACTATCAATCTGTAAAGTACTTTAAATGATGAGCTAACATCAATGGTACCTTTTCCAGTGTACTCAGACTAAATAAATAAATTAATAAATCAAGTGCTGCGCTGTCCCTCAAATCCTCAAAAATCAAGTGAATATGTGAAAACACCCTCAAATAAGTATATATAAAAACCATAATTCATATACAGGTGTATCTGAATGCTGTGTGTCTGCCACCAATTCCCTTCCTAGACCCACATATACATGTGTAGTGAAATGCTGTGTGTCTGCCGCCAGTTCTCTCCCTAGACCCACTTATACATGTGTAGTGAAATGCTGTGTGTCTGCCGCCAGTTCTCTCCCTAGACCCACATATACATGTGTAGTGAAATGCTGTGTATCTGCTGCCAGTTCTCTCCCTAGACCCACATATACATGTGTAGTGAAATGCTGTGTGTCTGCCGCCAGTTCTCTCCCTAGACCCACATATACATGTGTAGTGAAATGCTGTTTGTCGTCAGAGTCTTCGAGTCCTCGAGTGTGACAGTGATAACCCTAATGAACCAAGGCCTGAGGTGTGCCTTGGCCTAGCTGGACAGTATGCCTGAAAAGTGGGCATACCCTGAATGTAAGAATAAGAATAAGGAAAATAGAATGAGTATGCATGAATCTGGGGGAACGGGTGGGTGGGAGCCCAGAAAAAGATGGCAACCCAGACCCGACAGGGGAGGAGGCTTAAGTAGCCCTCTCAGTCTCCTCGCACAAATACAGGCTGGCCTGCGGCCAGCCTTACACTTGTCGTCAGAGTCTTCGAGTCCTCGAGTGTGACAGTGATAACCCTAATGAACCAAGGCCTGAGGTGTGCCAACTGTAGGTGAAGAAGGGAAGGTAACGAATCAACAGAGAAGTAGCACGCACCCGGACGGCAACAGTATCTGAACCCGGTCCCGTGCAAGAATGGAATAAGCCTGATGCCCGGCACAATCCAGACATGAGAATGACCTGCTAGCAAATGAGAGGATACGTGGGGGAAAGGAAGCAAAGGCTGGCCCGAGGAGCCTCTGCAACCGATGGGCGAGTAGATCGTACGACTCCAACCGGATATCAGAGATGTGCCTCTGGCCTACCCATACTAGGTATGGGGAAGAGAGGTAGAGGGCAAAAATGGACAACTGGCAGGAGTTGTAGGACTGGATACCTGGAGGATGGGTTGCCGGAGTAGGCGGATAAGGCCAAGCGCTACGGCAATGAGCATCGTAAAGCATGGAGAAACATGCCAGACACAGAACACTGGTCCCACCTGACTCAATCGGGTCGTGCCACCGCCTGTGACCTGACAACCGACTGAATCCTGAACCGAGAAAGGAGGGTCAGACTCCATCCCGGGCAAGAAGTCTCATGGCATGATGCAGACATGCCCAAACAAGAGATCAGAGCCGCTAGCGGAACCCCAAACCCACCCCTGTGGCCGACAAGGGGCCGTGGCTCAGCACACACCCTGAGAAAGACTGTGAAACCCTAGGTGGTGACCAGGGCCTCAGCAACAGAACGACAATTTAAGTAAAATGAAGACTGCTTCCTACCCAAGGGTGAACACAGTGATGAATGACATCCGCACCAATCAACTAGCCCTGGCAACGGGCAGGACTGATGGAAGTGAGTGCAAGCAATGTTTGATGAAGGCGAAGATGCCAGCGCAGCCCAACCTGAGAACACAAACCAGAGAAAAATGATAGACAACCAGACATGAGAACAACAACGAGCCTACCTAGGAAGAGAACATGCAGAAGTGACAAGACCACTGCGCGTACATGAACCTGATGACGGATGACCCCCCCACCTTGTGTGAGTGGCGAGTGAGCCTGAGTAACCTGTAGCGCAGAGACAGGCAATTAACTGAACACTCAGGGCTGGTGTACCCACGGACCGTGGTGGGTGATCGTATAGGTGTAATGAATGAACGTGCATCGTATGACGTATGGTATACGGGCGAGAAGATTGTGGTCAACAATCATTAAAAACGAAACCTTAGCCCGTATGGATCTGTAGACGTGACAGATCCCGAAATGTGTGCCCTAACTAACCCAGGTACAAACATGGACGAAGATAAAATGATACATAGTAACCAACAAAGAAGAGAACAGCTACCGGAGTATGCCGTGACTGGACCACAACACCCCTCTGGAACGCTAAGACTGAAACGTTGCAACGGAAATGCTGAGACTGAATGCTGAGGCGGAAATGCTACGACAGAAATCTAGGGGCAGAAATGCAAGGACAGAAATGCTGAAACCGAAACGTTTGAGGCAGAAATGTGAAGACGGAAATGCTGAGACTGCAACGCTGAGGCAGAAATGGAAAGACGGAAATCCTGGGGGCAGAACGCTAAGACAGGAATGCTGAGGCAGAAACGCAATGCCAGAATCCTGGGGCAGAACGCCGAGCAGAAACGCCATGACAGAAAAACCCAGGGGCAGATACGCTATGATGGAAATGCTGAGACTGGACGTGGAGACAGAAATACTGGGGCGGAATGCTGAGACTGGACGCAGAGACAGAAATACTGGGGCAGAATGCTACGACGGACACGCAGCAACAGAAATCCTGGGGCAGAGACGCTATGACAGAAATCCTGGGGCAGAAAACGCAGACAGAAATCCTGGGGCAGAAAACGCAGACAGAAATCCTGGGGCAGAAAACGCAGACAGAAATCCTGGGGCAGAAAACGCAGACAGAAATCCTGGGGCAGAAAACGCATACAGAAATCCTGGGGCAGAAAACGCAGACAGAAATCCTGGGGCAGAAGACGCCGACAGAAATCCTGAGGCAGGAGACGCCGACAGAAATCCTGAGGCAGGAGACGCCGACAGAAATCCTGGGGCAGGAAACGCAGACAGAAATCCTGGGGCAGGAAACGCAGACAGAAATCCTGGGGCAGGAAACGCAGACAGAAATCCTGGGGCAGAAAAACGCAGACAGAAATCCTGGGGCAGAAAAACGCAGACAGAAATCCTGGGGCAGAAAAACGCAGACAGAAATCCTGGGGCAGAACACGCAGACAGAAATCCTGGGGCAGAACATGCAGACAGAAATCCTGGGGCAGGAAACGCAGACAGAAATCCTGGGGCAGGAAACGCAGACAGAAATCCTGGGGCAGGAAACGCAGACAGAAATCCTGGGGCAGAAAACGCAGACAGTAATCCTGGGGCAGAACACACCGACAGAAAACCTGGGGCAGAACACGCAGACAGAAATCCTGGGGCAGGAAATGAGGACAGAAACCTAGGGTAGAAAAACGCAGCCAAACTTGGGGCAGAAAAAACGCAGACAGAAATCCTGGGGCAGAAATGCTGAGGCAGAAAACGCAGACAGAAATCCTGGGGCAGAACACGCAGACAAAAATCCAGGGGCAGGAAATGCGGACAGAATCCTAGGGTAGAAAAACGCAGCCAAACTTGGGGCAGAAAAAACGCAGACAGAAATCCTGGGGCAGAAATGCTGAGGCAGAAAACGCAGACAGAAATACTTGGGCAGGAACGCTATGACAGGAACGCTATGACAGGAACGCCGGGGCAGAACGCCTATGACAGGAACGCCGGGGTAGAACGCTGCAACAGGAACGCTGGGGCAGAACGCAATGACAGAAATGCTGGGGCAGAAACACAATGACAGAAATGCTGGGGCAGAAACGCAATGACAGAAATGCTGGGGCAGAAACGCAATGACAGAAATGCTGGGGCAGAAACGCAATGACAGAAATGCTGGGACAGAAATGCTGGGGCAGAAACGCAATGACAGAAATGCTGGGGCAGAAACGCAATGACAGAAATGCCGGGGCAGAAACGCAATGACAGAAATGCTGAGGGCAGAAACGTAATGACAGAAATGCCGGGGCAGAAACGCAAAGATAGAAATGCTGGGGCAGAAACGCAAAGACAGAAATGCTGGGGCAGAAACGCAAAGACAGAAATGCTGGGGCAGAAACGCAAAGACAGAAATGCTGGGGCAGAAATGCAAAAGACAGAAATGCTGGGACAGAAACGCAATGGCAGAAAATGCTGAGGGCAGAAACGCAATGACAGAAAATGCCGGGGCAGAAACGCAATGACAGAAATGCCGGACACCAACGGACGGCCCCCCTCTTGACACCAGCATGGACAGCCCCCCCCACCCCTTGACACCAGCATGGACAGCCCCCCCCATCCCTTGACACCAGCATGGACAGCCCCCCCATCCCTTGACACCAGCATGGACAGCCCCCCCATCCCTTGACACCAGCATGGACACCCCCCTCTCTATACCAGCATGGATGCCCCACCCCCTCTCAACACCAGCATGGACAACCCCCCCCTAAACACCAGCATGGACAACGCCCCCCCCACATACTCCGAGCCCTGGGAAGGATGAAACAGCCGAGTGGGCGGCCTGACAGGATGCCAGCGTGAGCTCAGAGGAGCCCGGGAAAAAACAGACAGTGTGGAGGAGCGGGCGGCCCTGCAAAAAATGGCGGCGTGCACCCGGAGGAGGGAGTGGGTGGAGGGCGGGCGGCCTGCATGCGTCCCAACGCAAGCCGGCATGAGCCCAACAAGTATGACCCAGTGCGATCCCAGAGGAGTGTGAGGGAGGACGGACGCCCCCCCCCTCTCACTGTGCGAGCCCGGGGGAGTAGGAGGGAGGATGGAGGGGCCCCCTGTCTCGCAGTGTGAGGCAGGACGGAGTGGCCCCCCTCTAAGCCTGAGCCCGGGAGGAGGAGCAGGAAACAAGCGGGCGGCCCTGCAACAGAAGCCGGCATGCGTCCGACACGAAAGGAGAGTGAAGAGCGGGCATGACACCTGGCGAGGCCCCCCTAAGGCAGTCCCCCCTCACTAGAATACCGGGATAGCAGGCAGGCAGGCAGCCCCCCCCCCCCCGATGATACCCGGCGTGAGCACCGGGAGAGGAACCGCCACGAGACTCCATCGGTCGATCTGCCGTAACCGGAAGTGACGCGGTCCCCAGAAATGACGACAGGAGGAGGGGCTGGCTGCAGCCCAGAAAAAGATGGCAACCCAGACCCGACAGGGGAGGAGGCTTAAGTAGCCCTCTCAGTCTCCTCCCACAAATACAGGCTGGCCTGCGGCCAGCCTTACACGTGTCTGCCGCCAGTTCTCTCCCTAGACCCACATATATATGTGTAGTGGAATGCTGTCTGTCTGCCACCAGTTCTCTCCCTAGACCCACATATACATGTGTAGTGAAATGCTGTGTGTCTGCCGCCAGTTCTCTCCCTAGACCCACATATACATGTGTAGTGAAATGCTGTGTGTCTGCTGCCGGTTCTCTCCCTAGACCCACATATACATGTGTAGTGAAATGCTGTGTGTCTGCCGCCAGTTCTCTCCCTAGACCCAAATATACATGCAAATAGGAATGCTGTGTGTCTGCCACCAGTTCTCTCCCTAGACCCACATATACATGTGTAGCTGAATGCTGTGTGTCTGCCGCCAGTTCTCTCCCTAGACCCACATATACATGTGTAGCTGAATGCTGTGTGTCTGTTGCCAGTTCTCTCCCTAGACCCACATATACATGCATATCAGAATGCTCTGTGTCTGCCACCAGTTCTCTCCCTAGACCCAAATATACATGCAAATCGGAATGCTGTGTGTCTGCCGCCAGTTCTCTCCCTAGACCCACATATACATGTGTAGCTGAATGCTGTGTGTCTGCTGCCAGTTCTCTCCCTAGACCCACATATACATGTGTAGTGAAATGCTGTGTGTCTGCCGCCAGTTCTCTCCCTAGACCCACATATACATGTGTAGCTGAATGCTGTGTGTCTGCTGCCAGTTCTCTCCCTAGACCCACATATACATGTGTAGTGAAATGCTGTGTGTCTGCTGCCGGTTCTCTCCCTAGACCCACATATACATGTGTAGTGAAATGCTGTGTGTCTGCCGCCAGTTCTCTCCCTAGACCCAAATATACATGCAAATCGGAATGCTGTGTGTCTGCCGCCAGTTCTCTCCCTAGACCCACATATATATGTGTAGTGGAATGCTGTCTGTCTGCCACCAGTTCTCTCCCTAGACCCACATATACATGTGTAGTGAAATGCTGTGTGTCTGCCGCCAGTTCTCTCCCTAGACCCACATATATATGTGTAGTGGAATGCTGTCTGTCTGCCACCAGTTCTCTCCCTAGACCCACATATACATGTGTAGTGAAATGCTGTGTGTCTGCCGCCAGTTCTCTCCCTAGACCCACATATACATGTGTAGTGAAATGCTGTGTGTCTGCTGCCGGTTCTCTCCCTAGACCCACATATACATGTGTAGTGAAATGCTGTGTGTCTGCCGCCAGTTCTCTCCCTAGACCCAAATATACATGCAAATAGGAATGCTGTGTGTCTGCCACCAGTTCTCTCCCTAGACCCACATATACATGTGTAGCTGAATGCTGTGTGTCTGTTGCCAGTTCTCTCCCTAGACCCACATATACACGTGTAGTGGAATGCTGTGTGTCTGCTGCCAGTTCTCTCCCTAGACCCACATATACATGCATATCAGAATGCTCTGTGTCTGCCACCAGTTCTCTCCCTAGACCCAAATATACATGCAAATCGGAATGCTGTGTGTCTGCCGCCAGTTCTCTCCCTAGACCCACATATACATGTGTAGCTGAATGCTGTGTGTCTGCTGCCAGTTCTCTCCCTAGACCCACATATACATGTGTAGTGAAATGCTGTGTGTCTGCCGCCAGTTCTCTCCCTAGACCCACATATACATGTGTAGTAAAATGCTGTGTGTCTGCCGCCAGTTCTCTCCCTAGACCCACATATACATGTGTAGTGGAATGCTGTGTGTCTGCCACCAGTTCTCTCCCTAGACCCACATATACATGTGTAGTGAAATGCTGTGTGTCTGCCGCCAGTTCTCTCCCTAGACCCACATATACATGTGTAGTGAAATGCTATGTGTTTGCCGCCGGTTCTCTCCCTAGACCCACATATACATGTGTAGTGAAATGCTGTGTGTCTGCTGCCAGTTCTCTCCCTAGACCCACATATACATGCATATCAGAATGCTGTGTGTCTGCCACCAGTTCTCTCCCTAGACCCAAATATACATGCAAACCGGAATGCTGTGTGTCTGCCGCCAGTTCTCTCCCTAGACCCACATATACATGTGTAGTGAAATGCTGTGTGTCTGCCGCCAGTTCTCTCCCTAGACCCAAATATACATGCAAATGGGAATGCTGTGTGTCTGCCACCAGTTCTCTCCCTAGACCAACATATACATGTGTAGCTGAATGCTGTGTGTCTGTTGCCAGTTCTCTCCCTAGACCAACATACACACGTGTAGTGGAATGCTGTGTGTCTGCTGCCAGTTCTCTCCCTAGACCCACATATACATGCATATCAGAATGCTGTGTGTCTGCCACTAGTTCTCTCCCTAGACCCAAATATACATGCAAATCGGAATGCTGTGTGTCTGCCGCCAGTTCTCTCCCTAGACCCACATATACATGTGTAGTGAAATGCTGTGTGTCTGCCGCCAGTTCTCTCCCTAGACCCACATATACATGTGTAGTGAAATGCTGTGTGTCTGCCGCCAGTTCTCTCCCTAGACCCACATATACATGTGTAGTGAAATGCTGTGTGTCTGCCGCCAGTTCTCTCCCTAGACCCAAATATACATCCAAATAGGAATGCTGTGTGTCTGCCACCAGTTCTCTCCCTAGACCCACATATACATGTGTAGTGGAATGCTGTGTCTGCTGCCAGTTCTCTCCCTAGACCCACATATACATGTGTAGTGAAATGCTGTGTGTCTGCCGCCAGTTCTCTCCCTAGACCCACATATACATGTGTAGTGGAATGCTGTGTGTCTGCTGCCAGTTCTCTCCCTAGACCCACATATACATGTGTAGTGAAATGCTGTGTGTCTGCCGCCAGTTCTCTCCCTAGACCCAAATATACATGTGTAGTGAAATGCTGTGTGTCTGCCGCCGGTTCTCTCCCTAGACCCACATATACACGTGTAGTGGAATGCTGTGTATCTGCTGCCAGTTCTCTCCCTAGACCCACATATACATGCATATCAGAATGCTGTGTGTCTGCCGCCAATTCTCTCCCTAGACCCACATATACATGTGTAGTGAAATGCTGTGTGTCTGCCGCCAGTTCTCTCCCTAGACCCACATATACATGTGTAGTGAAACGCTGTGTGTCTGCTGCCAGTTCTCTCCCTAGACCCACATATACACGTGTAGTGGAATGCTGTGTGTCTGCTGCCAGTTCTCTCCCTAGACCCACATATACATGCATATCAGAATGCTGTGTGTCTGCCGCCAATTCTCTCCCTAGACCCACATATACATGTGTAGTGAAATGCTGTGTGTCTGCCGCCAGTTCTCTCCCTAGACCCAAATATACATGCAAATAGGAATGCTGTGTGTCTGCCACCAGTTCTCTCCCTAGACCCACATATACATGTGTAGCTGAATGCTGTGTGTCTGCTGCCAGTTCTCTCCCTAGACCCACATATACATGTGTAGTGGAATGCTGTGTGTCTGCTGCCAGTTCTCTCCCTAGACCCACATATACATGTGTAGTGGAATGCTGTGTGTCTGCTGCCAGTTCTCTCCCTAGACCCACATAATATGTGTAGTGGAATGCTGTGTGTCTGCTGCCAGTTCTCTCCCTAGACCCACATATACATGTGTAGCTGAATGCTGTGTGTCTGCTGCCAGTTCTCCCCCTAGACCCACATATACATGTGTAGTGGAATGCTGTGTGTCTGCTGCCAGTTCTCTCCCTAGACCCACATATACATGTGTAGCTGAATGCTGTGTGTCTGCTGCTAGTTCTCTCCCTAGACCCACATATACACGTGTAGTGGAATGCTGTGTGTCTGCTGCCAGTTCTCTCCCTAGATCCACATATACATGTGCAGCTGAATGCTGTGTGTCTGCTGCCAGTTCTCTCCCTAGATCCACATATACATGTGCAGCTGAATGCTGTGTGTCTGCCGCCAGTTCTCTCCCTAGACCCCCATATACATGTGTAGCTGAATGCTGTGTGTCTGCTGCCAGTTCTCTCCCTAGACCCACATATACATGTGTAGTGGAATGCTGTGTGTCTGCTGCCAGTTCTCTCCCTAAACCCACATATACATGTTTAGTGGAATGCTGTGTGTTTGCTGCCAGTTCTCTCCTTAGACCCACATACACGTGTAGTGGAATGCTGTGTGTCTGCCGCCAGTTCTCTCCCTAGACCCACATATACCTGTGTATTGGAATGCTGTGTGTCTGCTGCCAGTTCTCTCCCTAGACCCACATATACATGCATATCAGAATGCTGTGTGTCTGCCGCCAATTCTCTCCCTAGACCCACATATACATGTGTAGTGAAATGCTGTGTGTCTGCCGCCAGTTCTCTCCCTAGACCCAAATATACATGCAAATAGGAATGCTGTGTGTCTGCCACCAGTTCTCTCCCTAGACCCACATATACATGTGTAGCTGAATGCTGTGTGTCTGCTGCCAGTTCTCTCCCTAGACCCACATATACATGTGTAGTGGAATGCTGTGTGTCTGCTGCCAGTTCTCTCCCTAGACCCACATATACATGTGTAGTGGAATGCTGTGTGTCTGCTGCCAGTTCTCTCCCTAGACCCACATATACATGTGTAGTGGAATGCTGTGTGTCTGCTGCCAGTTCTCTCCCTAGACCCACATATACATGTGTAGCTGAATGCTGTGTGTCTGCTGCCAGTTCTCTCCCTAGACCCACATATACATGTGTAGTGGAATGCTGTGTGTCTGCTGCCAGTTCTCTCCCTAGACCCACATATACATGTGTAGCTGAATGCTGTGTGTCTGCTGCTAGTTCTCTCCCTAGACCCACATATACACGTGTAGTGGAATGCTGTGTGTCTGCTGCCAGTTCTCTCCCTAGATCCACATATACATGTGCAGCTGAATGCTGTGTGTCTGCTGCCAGTTCTCTCCCTAGATCCACATATACATGTGCAGCTGAATGCTGTGTGTCTGCCGCCAGTTCTCTCCCTAGACCCCCATATACATGTGTAGCTGAATGCTGTGTGTCTGCTGCCAGTTCTCTCCCTAGACCCACATATACATGTGTAGTGGAATGCTGTGTGTCTGCTGCCAGTTCTCTCCCTAAACCCACATATACATGTTTAGTGGAATGCTGTGTGTTTGCTGCCAGTTCTCTCCTTAGACCCACATACACGTGTAGTGGAATGCTGTGTGTCTGCCGCCAGTTCTCTCCCTAGACCCACATATACCTGTGTATTGGAATGCTGTGTGTCTGCTGCCAGTTCTCTCCCTAGACCCACATATACTGTACATGTGTAGCTGAATGCTGTGTGTCTGCTGCTAGTTCTCTCCCTAGACCCACATATACACGTGTAGTGGAATGCTGTGTGTCTGCTGCCAGTTCTCTCCCTAGATCCACATATACATGTGCAGCTGAATGCTGTGTGTCTGCTGCCAGTTCTCTCCCTAGATCCACATATACATGTGCAGCTGAATGCTGTGTGTCTGCCGCCAGTTCTCTCCCTAGACCCCCATATACATGTGTAGCTGAATGCTGTGTGTCTGCTGCCAGTTCTCTCCCTAGACCCACTTATACATGTGTAGTGGAATGCTGTGTGTCTGCTGCCAGTTCTCTCCCTAAACCCACATATACATGTTTAGTGGAATGCTGTGTGTTTGCTGCCAGTTCTCTCCTTAGACCCACATACACGTGTAGTGGAATGCTGTGTGTCTGCCGCCAGTTCTCTCCCTAGACCCACATATACCTGTGTATTGGAATGCTGTGTGTCTGCTTTCCATATTCAGCTACATATGTATATGTGGGTCATATCTTTGAGGTATCATCAGACGAAAATAAAAAACTCAGATCACAAAATAAATGTATACCCATCATCTAAGATCTGAGAAACTATATGGTTCCTGTTGTTTCAAATAAAACAAGAAAGGCTCAGATACAGTATCTCACAAAAAATTAGTACACCCCTCACGTTTTTGTATATATGTTATTATATGTTTTCATGTGACAACATTGAAGAAATTACTGTTTGCTACTTTGGATAGTAAAACATTTGTTTCTGCCAGTAAATACTTTATACAGCCCACTTCCTGTTTCTTGTCCAGTCATTAGCCTAGGCTTATGATATCATGCACAGTTCTCTCTCTTACTCTTGTGAGAGTTTGCCAGGAAGAGAGGAGGGATGAGTCATACGAGGGCCAATCAGAGCTGCAGAGCAGCAGTTTCAGATGCTATGATGCTAACAGCTCCCTGGATAAAAAAAACTACAGACAAGTGAGAACAGCCAAGGCGCAGGATATATACATAACTGGTGGCCCCCATTTGAAAATCATTCATTACTGAATTTCTGCTGTAAAGAAAAGTTGGATCCCTTTATCCCTTTCATTTATCTTTAGGTATTTTTGTTAGAATTAGGTGACCCTTAGACATGAAAGACATAGCAGTCTGAAAGAAATGGATTTTGACAAGCATTTATACTTCTAAATGTTGGTAGAGTTGGGGGTAAGCTTGAGGTAAGGTTAGGTTAGGGTGCCCTTAAAGTGTTACTAAACCCAGCACCCTGCATTCACTATATCTGGTCCCCCACAGTACACAAAACATTGAAATGCAATAATTTTAGTAATAATAAACTGCTAAATACCCTTTCTCATCAGCAGTATATAGCAGTCTTGTGACCTCAATCAGTGTCTGGTTAAAGAATGTAGGATAAGTTTTCTTTCTCCTCTGATTGAGGCTGCAGGACCCCTGACCCTCTGTCTGGACAGTGCTGATTGGCGATCACATGCAAGAAAAAAAAAACGCTCTAACAATAATCACCAAACTGTGCTTGTGCAGCTAGTCCCCTAGCTTCTGTTCTATCAGCCAATAGATTGGGGACAGTGGAAAGATGGGAGGATCAGAGAACCCAGAATCAAACAGCCTTTTAATACAATGCAGAGGATTAACCCCTTAGGTTCCACAGTGAGTATAACAAGCATGCTCTACTGCATATACAGACTGATTTTACTCTTGTAGGTTTAGTAACACTTTAAGGTTACCATTGGCTTTTTTATGTCTTTATCACAAACTTTTTGTCACTTTAGATAGAGTAGAGAATGTTTAAAACACCTGGTAGTTTTGTTTTGTGTTGGCATATGTGTCCCATGTCCTTTCGCTTCCCATCCTGTAGACACAACAGGAAATAAGAAGAAATCTCTCCACTGTGATGGAAATGCCCACTAAATTAGTTGTCACCAGAACAAGTATTCACATTATCCTTCTATTCTTGTTCTCTTCTATTACTGTTCCCTTCTTTTCCTGTTCTCTTCTATTCATGTTCCCTTCTTTTCCTGTTCTCTTCTATTACTGTTCCCTTATTTTCCTGTTCTCTTCTATTCATGTT
The DNA here is from genome assembly GCA_029206835.1 of Rana muscosa. NCBI lineage: Eukaryota > Metazoa > Chordata > Amphibia > Anura > Ranidae > Rana > Rana muscosa. The sequence continues at coordinate 443,914,313 of CM055116.1, forward strand.
CCCTTCTGTTCCTGTTCTCTTCTATTCCTGTTCCTTTCTCTTCCTGTTCTCTTCTATTACTGTTCCCTTCTTTTCCTGTTCTCTTCAATTCCTGTTCCCTTCTTTTCCTGTTCTCTTCTATTACTGTTCCCTTCTTTTCCTGTTCTCTTCTATTACTGTTCCCTTCTTTTCCTGTTCTCTTCTATTCCTGTCCCCTTCTTTTCCTGTTCTCTTCTATTCATGTTCCCTTCTTTTCCTGTTCTCTTCTATTCCTGTTCCCTTCTTTTCCTGTTCTCTTCTATTCATGTTCCCTTCTTTTCCTGCTCTCTTCTATTCCTGTTCCCTTCTTTTCCTGTTCTCTTCTATTCCTGTTCCCTTCTTTCCCTGTTCTCTTCTATTCCTGTTCCATTCTTTTCCTGTTCTCTTCTATTCCTGTTCCCTTCTTTTCCTGTAGTCTTTTATTACTGTTCTCTTCTATTCCTGTTCTCTTCTATTCCTGTTCTCTTCTATTCTTGTTCTCTTCTATTCCTGTTCCCTTCGTTTCCTGTTCTCTTCTATTCCTGTTCCCTTCTTTTCCTGTTCTCTTCTATTACTGTTCCCTTCTTTTCCTGTTCTCTTCTATTACTGTTTCCTTCTTTTCCTGTTCTCTTCTATTCCTGTACCCTTCTTTTCCTGTCCTCTTCTATTACTATTCCCTTCTTTTCCTGTTCTCTTCTTTTCCTGTTCCTAAAGAATTTGATGTGATTGCGTAACACATATGAGGTATCTCTTCTATTACTGTTCCCTTCTTTTCCTGTTCTCTTCTATTACTGTTCCCTTCTTTTCCTGTTCTCTTCTATTCCTGTTCCCTTCTTTTCCTGTTCTCTTCTATTCCTGTTCCCTTCTTTTCCTGTTCTCTTCTATTCCTGTTCCCTTCTTTTCCTGTTCTCTTCTATTCCTGTTCCCTTCTTTTCCTGTTCTTTTCTATTCCTGTTCCCTTCTTTTCCTGTTCTCTTTTATCACTGCTCTCTTCTATTCCTGTTCCCTTCTTTTCCTGTTCTCTTCTATTACTGTACCCTTCTTTTCCTGTTCTCTTCTATTACTCTTCCCTTCTTTTCCTGTTCTCTTCTATTACGGTTCCCTTCTTTTCCTGTTCTCTTCTATTACTGTTCCCTTCTTTTCCTGTTCTCTTCTATTCCTGCTTCCTTCTTTTCCTGTTCTCTTCTATTACTGTTCCCTTCTTTTCCTGTTCTCTTCTATTCCTGTACCCTTCTTTTCCTGTCCTCTTCTATTCCTGTTCCCTTCTTTTCCTGTTCTCTTCTTTTCCTGTTCTATCACTTTTCCCTTTATTTCCTGTTCTCTTCTATTCCTGTTCCCTTCTTTTCCTGTTCTCTTCTTTTCCTATTCTCTTCTATTCCTGTTCCCTTCTTTTCCTGTTCTCTTCTTTTCCTATTCTCTTCTATTCCTGTTCCTAAAGAATTTGATGTTATTGCGTAACACATATGAGGTATCACCACGCACACCCGAGTGAGGGGAATAATTCCATAATTTATGGTTAACTCTAATTGGATAGGATGTAAAGTTTTTTAAATCGTCGCCTATGGACAACTTTGAATAACGTACTTTCTCTCCGTTTCATGGGCACACACAGTTTTAATGCTTGACATATTTGGTATATATTTATCGGACATGATCAGATTTTTTTATTTTTTTCAATTGGAATTATATTGTGTTTGTGTGTGCTCAAATAAATTTTAGTGTATCCATTTCTGAAATTATAGGTTTGAAAAACAGCTGCCCAAAAGGTATTGTGTGACATAAAAAATTGCAACCATCATCTTTGTATTTTTCAGTTTCTCAGTTTTTTAGGCCAAAGTAGTTTTTAAGCACATTTTAACTTGTGTGCCAAAAATGAAAACAAAATAAAAAATGTGCTGACACAAAACGGTTAAAAGAGTGTATGTATGTAGGATGTTCTGCCTTTATTTTTTATTAGAGATAGTAAGATCAAAATAGTAAGTCCCACAGCCCCCAGATCTTATTAGACATGCAGCTTTCTGTGTCATTTTCTCATCAATGATGACATTTTCAATGTAGTAAACTTTAAGCAACTTACAGGGATGCCGTATACCATGCAGTGCGCTAGCTGTAATTTAGTTTTGAGACATGTGCAGACATCTGGGGGAGTCAGTAAGTGGATTATAAGAGCAGAGAGATGAGATTCTGGGAAAACATGTCTACATGCTGAATTGCCCTTGCTATGGTTGCAAAGAAAATAAATTAGAATTATGACCGGCTGCAGACTAAAATTGAAAGGTAATTGTTACCAGCATCAACCCTGTCCTGCACATACTGCCGTTTTCATACCATCCTCTCATACACACACTGCTACCATCAAACCCTCCACACTCCTTTCTTTCATATACTGCTCACTGTCATACCCTCAATGCCCCTCTACCGTACATAGTGCAAGCCATCCTACCACTAACACTCCTCTTCTGTTCATACTACCTACTGTCATACCCTTCACACTTCACTCCTGTACATACTGCTCACTTTCATACACTCTGCAATCCTCTCCTGCACATACCACCCGCCACACTCCTCTCCTGCACATACCACCTGCCACACTCCTCTCCTGCACATACCACCCGCCACACTCCTCTCCTGCACATACCACCTGCCACACTCCTCTCCTGCACATACCACCCGCCGCACTCCTCTTCTGCACATACCACCTGCCACACTCCTCTCCTGCACATACCACCCGCCACACTCCTCTCCTGCACATACCACCTGCCACACTCCTCTCCTGCACATACCGCCTGCCACACTCCTCTCCTGCACATACCACCTGCCACACTCCTCTCTTGAACATACCACCCGCCACACTCCTCTCCTGCACATACCACCTGCCACACTCCTCTCCTGCACATACCACCTGCCACACTCCTCTCCTGCACATACCGCCTGCCACACTCCTCTCCTGCACATACCGCCTGCCACACTCCTCTAATGCATATACTGCCTGCCACATTCCTCTCCTGCTAATACTGCCTGCCACACTCCTCTCGTGCACATACCACCTGCCACACTCCTCTCCTGAACATAGCACCTGCCACACTCCTCTCCTGAACATGGCACCTGCCACACTCCTCTCCTGAACATAGCACCTGCCACACTCCTCTCCTGCTAATACTGCCTGCCACACTCCTCTCATGCACATACCACCTGCCACACTCCTCTAATGCACATACTGCCTGCCACATTCCTCTCCTGCTAATACTGCCTTCCACACTCCTCTCGTGCACATACCACCTGCCACACTCCTCTCCTGCAAATACCACCTGCCACACTCCTCTCCTGCTAATACTGCCTGCCACACTCCTCTCATGCACATACCGCCTGCCACACTCCTCTAATGCACATACTGCCTGCCACATACCTCTCCTGCTAATACTGTCTGCCACACTCCTCTCGTGCACATACCACCTGCCACACTCCTCTGGTGCACATACCACCTGCCACACTCCTCTCCTGCACATACCACCTGCCACACTCCTCCCGTGTACATACCACCTGCCACACTCCTCTTGTGCACATACACCTTCCACACTCCTCCCGTGCACATACCACCTGCCACACTCCTCTCGTGCACATACCACCTGCCACACTCCTCTCGTGCACATACCACCTGCCACACTCCTCTGGTGCACATACCACCTGCCACACTCCTCTGGTGCACATACCACCTGCCACACTCCTCTCCTGCACATACCACCTGCCACACTCCTCCCGTGTACATACCACCTGCCACACTCCTCTTGTGCACATACACCTTCCACACTCCTCCCGTGCACATACCACCTGCCACACTCCTCTCGTGCACATACCACCTGCCACACTCCTCCCGTGCACATACACCTTCCACACTCCTCCCGTGCACATACCACCTGCCGCACTCCTCTCGTGCACATACCACCTGCCACACTGCTCTTGTTCACATACCATGTTCATTATGGAGCGTTCACAGGAAATTTGAGCGACCGCAGGACTCCCCATAATGAACCGCGGGATCGTCAATGCACTGCGAGATCGCAGTGCATTGACGGCTGCTGATTGGCCAAAGCATACACCTGACTAGCATGCTTTGGCCAATCACAGCGCGCTGCTGTGAGAGCCATGATTGGCCAAAAGCAGGGTGCCTTTGGCCAATCATGGCTAAGGGGGCTACGTCCACGCCCCACAATATGTAAGGCTGCTTACACGGCAGCTGTACATAGTGTATGAATGGGAGCAGCAAAATGCCAAAATAAAAAAAAATGGCGTGGTGGTCTCCCCAAAATCTATACCAGGCCCTTCAGGTCTGGTATGGATTTTAAGGGGAACCCCGAGCCAAAATAAAAAAAAACACCTTGTCCCCATGTTGATGGGGACAAGGGCCTCTTCCCCACAACCCTTGCCCGGTGGTTGTGGGGGTCTGTGGGCGGGGCGGCTTATTGGTATCTGGAAGCCCCCTTTAACAAGGGGCCCCCAGATCCCGCCCCCCCCTATGCAAATGGATATTGGGTACATTGTACCCCTACGCATTTACCAAAAAAAGTGTAAAAAAAGTAAAAATGACAAGAGACAGTTTTGGACAAGCCCTTTATTAAAAAGAAAAAAAAAGTTCTGCGATTTCCATTCATCTTCAATCACAGTGTCCGACAATCCTGAGAAAAAAAAAGAAGGGAAAAGGGGCGGGGCCACCTGGTGACGTAAACGGGTGGCCCCACCCCCTCTGACATCAAGCGTAATCACATGACATCAGAAGGGGGCGGGGTCGCCCGGTTACATCACCGGGGGGCCCCCGCCCTTGCCTATATAACAGCTGTCAAAGCGAAAAGATGGCAGTCGCGAGGACGCCTCCCTCTGAGGCAGGGTTTTTCTTTTCTTTTTTTTTTCTTTTTCTCTGGAACGTCGGAAGCTGTGAGTGAAGATGAATGGACATCGCAGGACACTTTTTGTGTAAGTGTGTCTGTCTGTCTGTATATGGCGTTTGTGTGTGTGGGCTTTTGTATAAATGTGTGTGTGTGTGTGTCTGTGTATATGTGTATGTGTGTGTGTCTATGTGTCTCTGTGTGTGTGTAGATCCAGGAAGTGAACAGACAGCAGCTTCAGCTGCCCACAGTTAAAATGGCTGCAGCCAGACTCAGTGGAGGGAGATTTCTGCAGCATATTTGGCAAGTACAGAATCACAGTATATATAAAATAATATGCAAAGTGGTTGGAGGGAAGCTTCAGAATGGCAAAGATGTTTTTATTACAAATTATGTGAGCAGACTGCAGTTCCTCTTTAATTTCAAAGCATACATATTTTTTTTTTTTCAAGCAGATGAGAAAACTTCTGTGGAACAATAATCATTAGGATGAGGACCAGATAAAAATGTTCTTATTCTTCCTGACTACTCCTTTCTGTCACTGGCCCTGTGTATATCACTGCTACTCTAGAGATTAGAAAGGAATTTTCTGTTTATTATGTTAACAACAGAAATGAGTCAGCTCTCACCAAGGAAATGAAACTGTTACTGAATACTGTATATGTCTCGAACGTGTGGTCGGCCGACATTCCATTTGAAAACCTTGTCATTTGTAGCTGCTGCTGTGCCGCACAATTACATTGTATTTAAAGTGGGGCTCTATCCCAAACACCATTTTTGAAGCTTTGGATAGACTTAAAAGAAGTTAGAACCTCTGTCAGTGACACTAAAGTCCTCATCGTGAAGATTTCCCCTCATGTCCAACTTTTTGGAGTAATCTCGGCAGCAAAACATGGAGACAAAGCAATAAAAATACCCTTTTTTTTTATTAGAGCAGGAAAAGGTTTGGACTTGTTATGGATTATTTTGCCACTGTTGGTAAAATTCACAACCTCAATGGCCAAGAGAGCAAGAAGTTTCTCAATAGTGGCTGTAGTAAGGAGCTTGCACCGATTCCAAGCCTTTCATTCACTATCCAAAAGATTTTTTTTTTGTGATATTAAATGCAGATTTACGGTATTTATTTTTTTAACTAACAAACATGTCATACTTACAGTAATTTTGCACTGAGCAGCCCTGATTTTCCTCTTCTTGGGTCCTCCGCCAGCGCTCCTGGCCCCTTTCTCCTGCCCCTATACCAAGCAGCTTGCTATGGAGACATCGAGCAGGCTCACTCCTGAGCTGCTGCTCTGTGTGTCCATTCAAACACAGAGCTTAGCTCGGCCCCGCGCCCGCTCTCCCCTCACTGGCTGTGATTGACAGTAATGGCTCCTGCTGCTGTCTCAGCCAATGAGGAGGAAGAGACTCGTGCACATTGCTGGATTGAGATGGGGCTCGGGTAAGTATTAGGGGACCTGTTGCACATAGCAGGTCTTAGAATGCATGAAGGTAAAAAAAACTTGAGCCTTTATAACCACTTTAACTAATTATACAATTGAAGTCACTTTTCACTTGTAGGTCTACCAAAATATAAGTATGCATAATGCATTATTGAACAACAATCCTAATTTCTATGAGTTCCTTTACAACGTATTAAATAGCTCTGGTTGACCAATCTCAGGAGAAAAATTTATTGTTATAGAGATGAGATAAGGTACTGCATGGACTTGCCCCCATCTTGGCTGTATTTCCAAGCATACATGCTATTATTATTTGCTAATATGCAGTATATATTTTTTAATATAACACTTTTTGAACCAATCACATCCATCTTTGTTTCTAAGTGAGCTGCCTAATATTCCTACCACCACCTACAACTCAACACTCACAGAAGGTCAACCTTTGGATGTTTGTCATGTACACTTCATTTTTAAATGATGAAAGCTGCAGTCAGTATCTCTTTAGCAGACAAGTCTTAGACAGTATCCCACCAAAAATGAAATTCCTATTGCAGGGGATGCCTTTACTTGTATTTTAGTGTGGACCTCCGACAAAATTAGTCAGCCTATCACAGTAGCATAAAATTAAAATTTTAGGTGTGACAATGAACCAATGGTCTACAGAACACCTCTAGGTTGCCATTACACTAAATATTTGGACAAAAACTGAAACTGCATATTCAAATGGGAAGATCATTTTAAGTAAGAATAAATTACAAAATTACTTGTGTAGCAATTTTAAATATATGATATATATATATATATATATGAAAAAGAATTTTCCTTTAACTAAACCATAAGTTAAAAGACTGGATGGAAAGACCCTCAATTCTGGAAGAAACTCACACATAGACAGGGTGAACTCAATGCACTCAATGCACTGGTGTTCTTTTTCAGAACTGAACCTTGGGATGTAAATTGGATGTAAACCCCATTCATGAAATTTGATTTGGGCACATATACCTATAGTGTTTACTTATCTCTCTCCAAAGCCCCATGCCTTTCTGCTTCTCGGTTCTTCTGTTATCAGCATGATAACTTCTGACAAGCTCTCTGACAACCGAGATGAAACCAGCCTGAAATTTGTGTCGGGGATGGTGCATAGAAATAGATTAGCAGACAGCTGGTCTATTCACAGCACAGCTCTGCACATTTCTTCCTTCCTCTGCCTATATGGAGAGGGGGTGTGTGAAGACAGCAGATATGCATGTAAAACTTATATAGGGAGATTTGTTTTATCCCTGTGTATCATCTGAGGCTGTTCACTTCACTGGGTATATGTGAGGCTTTATATCCACTTTAAACTGGCTACCCATTATACATTTTTTTGTGTTCAAATTCCTTTAGATTGTAGCGTAGATGTAGTGCAAGGGCCTGCCTGATTGCATATAATTTAAAAGTGTTTAGGTTTGACCTCATATTATATGGTGTTGGTAAATCTAAAGAAAATTGTACAAGAAGATTGTTTAAGCTATCCCTGCAGTGTGGGGCTAGGTTTAAACGATATGGAATCATGCATCTGCTGCATATTTTCTCCAATGGTAAATTGTGCTCCTTTAAAGAGTTGCAAAATAAGTTTAGGATTAGTTTGACTACCTGCAGCTACACCATGCAGTTAGGGCACAATCTGGAGGCGCGTTACAATCCCCAACCCCCATTTTCCACTATATGGAAGAGGTATCCCACAACAAAGGATTCATATCCAGGTGTTATTCAATGCTGCTATCCAATTTTCTAAAAGGGTTCCCATCCAGGGCCGTGAGCAGGTGGGAGAGTGATGTTGGGACATTTGAGGATAAACAGTGGGAGGAGGCTATACAGGCAGTACAGATCCCTCAATGCAGCACAAGTTTGTCTCAAAGGTATATTGTCCTGCAGGTGCACGTTACCCCCGCCAGATTGCATAAGATGGGGAAAAAAGGGGGGCTCTGAGTGCACTAGATGCTCTAGGGATCATGGAGACCTTATCCACCTTCTATGGCCGTGTCCCAAGCTACATCTCTATTTGATGGGTGTCCTAAATACCATTAATAGAGTATTTCAGGTCATTGTCCAGGTGGACCCTTAAACCATGTATTTTAGGTATTCTGGATGACCTTTCAATTGAGGATAATCATAAAAAGGCCATTGCCAGAGCGCTCTTCCAGGCTCATAAGCTTATCCTCCGACATTGGAAGGCGGCTGAGCCCCCCTACATTAAAAGAATGGATTACTCCAATGGGAGATACTCTGTAACTTGTAAATTATATTTACCAACACAGAGGGAGCCCTGCAAAAATTAACAAATTGTGGTCCCCATGGCTAGACACCCCTGGGCTCTCCCCAGTGGATTTGGTCCTGGATAGGCTGCTTCTCTAATGTAGCGGTTAATATGCTTGGGAAAGTATAAATGCTTAATTGTATATTGATATGTTGGCCCTACTTTGTTGAACAGCAGGCAGCCTTCTGTTTGCATATTATGTACAGTTATATTGGTGGAATGTGATCGCTTGTCAATATGGTTTTGAATGTGCTTTATCTGGAACATGCACTGTTTGTTACGTTTGCTCTTTTTCTCTATAATATAAAATCTTTGAGAAAAAAAAAAAGACTGTATAATGTGTAGCCACTAGCCAGCTTTAGAGCACCAAGAATCTTTGATGATAAAATACTACAAATTGTGCCTGCATGTTGAAACCTCTTTTACCTATGGGAAAAGTTACAATAGGATTGCACCACCTGCTGTTTATTATTTAGATCAAGAGTTTTATAATGATATATATCTTCATAACCCCAGCCTAGTAATTTTACTCAACAGGAATACAACCATTTAAAAGTTAACTGGAGAAACTATGAAGTTTCTTTAAAAGTTTATTTTTTTATTTTGAAATCTGAAAAAATGACATTTAATCATTGGATGAATCATGTTCCCCTGTGCTCCCTCTGATGATGAGGTATGCAAGGAGCCCATCTTTTACCTTTCACAGTGCTGGATGATATGCTTTCTACAAAATGCATCTGTCAATCTTTTCATCCTCACAGACCGGCAGAACATATTACACTGTGAGATGGTTTATGAACAGCTGTATGTTATCTATAACAAGCAAAACCTCAGCTTGCCTGTTCTGATTACTTATAGTAAGCATTTCAACTGTATCAGATAATCAGTATGGCATCTCAACAGACAGCCTGGTGATCTGGAAATGTGAATGTGGCATATTGCATTTATAATTACATTTACAAAATGAGCAAAAGGCCAGGGTACATAGACAGAATCCACAGTCAAACAAAGAAGGATTAATTGACTTTTTGTAAGAGAGCCAACACTGTTATCTGCGGATGTTTACATGGAGAAATTCACTTTTTGAAGCGGAGCTAGGCAAATATAAAAAAAAAAACACATATTTTAGTTTATTGATGAAGTCATTAAAAAAAAAATGTAAGTATATCTAAGGTCAAAGTTTTTTGTTTTCGGCACAGTAAAGAATTTTGTTTGTGTCCCTTCGGGATGATTTCACTTTTCTTCCTGGAAGTGGTAGTAAACTTTTCCAAAGTAATGGGAAATCCCCACATAGACAGTTGTCATTGAAACAGGTGTCCCCATTGGAATTTTTTTTTCTATCTCTTCTTGTTCTAGTAACAACAGTTAAAGATTAAAATTTTCATCAGTTTTTGTCCCAGTGACCATGGTCACCCTAATGGGGACACAGACAGCAATACAAATTTGCAGCACTGTGAAACAAGCAGTGAAATAAATGTACACATCAAATTAAATTATATGGAAAGTCCCATAAATAATCACAGTCCAATTATGGAGCCTCCAGTGAAAGTTCAAAGTGATGAAGAGTTACAGAAATTTCCATGCCCAAATATGGATCCAACTTGTGTTGTGAGTGTGGATATAAATATCAAATCAATAAGTGAATCACCGCAGTGCCACCATACCGTACCACCATATACAAAAAATGGCTCCTTACCAGAAAGAGTGGTCTTTAAGTTATAGAAATCATGAAAGAAGTATGAAAAGACATACCACAATGTTAAAGTCCTTAATGCCTTGCTTCTCTTTGGGTGTAAAATGATCTCATATGGGATGGTGGACAGTTAATCCAGCATATCATGGGTAAAAAATAAAAACATTCCCATAGTGGATTCGGAATACTGTATGTAAAATGTATCGTAGATAAAAAAAAAACACCAACTACTCACATTAAGATAGTTGAAACAAGCATATATGCAGTAAATATCAGTCCCGGGAATCAAATAGATTCTGACGAAATGCGTAGGCAGGTATATGGAGCAATATTATTTTGATCATGGATGCATGCACTTTTACTCTAACTGTTGCAAGAGTTACCTCAACACCCCACAGGGATGGTTTTGGTTCTTTGTGTTTTTTTTTATCATCAGACAGCTTTTGGGATGAATTCACTTAGCTGGCCAGACCTGCATAAATTAGCAATCATTTCAAATCTACACCACTTCATTCACCACATCATTTGGTGATCTTTTTAAATCCCTTGCCAGACTCATACACATTTACAGCTTACTTTTTTGGGGGTCTCAGAGAACTCTATAGAACTTGGCATGATGACACTGCACATGTCCATAGTGGAGAGAACACCAAACCCCTAGGGATTAATAAGTAGTTTCCACCTACATACTCCCTAATTAAGTTATAATCATTGGCACCTAATCTGGAACACCCAATTCTAATTTCATTAATTTGAAGAGGTCATAAATGTAGAGTTGTACTTTTTTTTTCCATATGACAGATCTACATTTTCTTTAATTTGGATAATGGAAATTAATATACCATATCAACTGTAGGTGTATATTTTTCAAGTATACCATCTTTATCTATAGGTGCTATTTAAAGCAAGATTTAATGTTGGCCTGTTCAAATATGTTTAAAAAAATCAATGATCTCCATGGGGTGTTTCACATGACTGTATTTCTTATAAAATGAACACAGAAAAAAACACTTATCTTTTCCTAAGAAAATGCTGCTCCACGCTTCATTTAAAGCAACAGCATTTTTTTTTCCAGGAAAGCTAGGTATTTTGTCTCCCAGCTGCTCTTTATGTATCTATTTCAGCAAGGCTGTTAACATAGCTTAAATTAAAATTTGATATTCAAAATTAAATTTGATATTTAAAATAAAATTTGAGCAGGGGTCCACAAGCTCGTTGTTATAACATGTTCTGCCTGTAACAAATTTGCTTTATGTTGCCTTTCTGTCCTGTTTTAGGTCTTCTCTCTGTCTTCCCGCCCCTGCTCATTTTTAAAACCTTTCCTTGTTGAGAAATATGTCATCACTAGGAGCCCCTACCTTTACAGACAGTGTAGCTGTCAAAGTCCGCATGAGTGGATGCAGCTAGAGGTTTTTGCATTTTGCCACAGTACAAATCATTTGAACATCAGGAGAAAAGCAATACATGCAGAAGAGTTTATTTTTAACATTAAGCCTTCTATTCTAAAAACCGAATAAAGAAAAGTCACATAAAATATAACAGAATATGATAAATACAATGTGCATTTGTTCAAAAGTAATGAATCTATAGTATTTTTTTGGGAGCTGCAAAGTAATTTTTTTTATATGTAAGACTCTTGAATTATAAATACATCATACATATTGTAGTTGTTTATTACTAAGTATCATAGAAGTGCTTCACATTTCCCATGCAATACTAATGTCTGCCCAGAAAACTCTGAGATTCTCCCAGGCCAACTTCACTATATGCTTAGTGCATACTTGGAGTAGTCCAAGGTCTTCAAGCTGAAAGCATGCAATCGGGTTTGCTGTCAATAAATTTTGACGAGTGGTGCTCACCTTTCACAAAAATTATAAAACTTTTGTTCTAGTTTAAGAACCTTCATAAATCCTTTATGCTAACATTTCTACAGTTTGTAATACCCTGACAACATTTAATGCAGCTACTCAAGGGGAGGGAGGATGTTCATTTTTAGAAAAACCCAAAAAATTTCAGACCTTCTACTTAAAGGAACTGGTAAAACTTGTCCTTCCCTCTTCTAATGCCGCGTACACATGACCGTTTTTAATGACGAGAAAAATGCAATTTTTTAAAATGGTCATTAAAAGTGATCGTGTGTGGGCTTCCGAGCATTTTTCACGACGTGAAAAATGGCCAAGAAAAAAATGGAACATGCTCTAATTTTTCTCGTCGTTTTTCACATTGTCGTTTTTCTCGTCATGAAAAATGGCCGTGTGTAGGCTTTAACGATGTGAAAAAACATGCGCATGCTCAGAATCAAGTATGAGACGGGAGCACTTGTTCTGGTAAAACTAGCGTTCGTAATGGAGATAGCACATTCGTCACGCTGTAACGGACTGAAAAGCACGAGGCTGAAAAGCGCAAATCGTCTCTCAACAAACTTTACTAACATGAAGGGTGGCACCATCTGAATGGAACTTCCCCTTTATAGTGCCGTCGTACGTGTTGTATGTCACCGCGCTTTACTCGATAGTGTGTAGGCAAGGCAGGCTTGTGAGGAAACACGAAAATTCACGTCGAGAAAAATGCAGTTTTTTTCAATGACATTAAAAACGGTCGTGTGTACGCAGCATCAGATTTTCCATTCACCGCTGTCTCTTTGTTATGTTAGGTATAAAAAAATATATATAGTTTTTGTGAGACAGAAAATATAAAAGTAGAAAATCTGTACTGCGGAGTACGCAGAATTTCCTTCATCTCTCAGGAAGCCCATTGTTCAAAAAGTAATAACAGAAAACACATAAATAATACTGCAATATAGAAGACAAGAGATTGAGTTTAACAGAAGTTAACAGAGCAGCCACTACACTAAGGTCCCTTTCACACTGGGGCGGGAGCGGCGGTGGCGGTAAAGCGCCGCTATTTTTAGCAGCACTTTACCGTCGGATTTGCAGCGGTATTCGGCCGCTAGCGGTGCGGTTTTACCCCCCCGCTAGCGGCCGAAAAAGGCGGAGGCGCATTGCCAGTGGTATAGCTGCGGTGTCCCATTGTTTTCAATGGGAAGGAGCGGTAAATACATCGCTCCTTCACCGCTCTAAAGATGCGGCTAGCAGGACTTTTGGAGAGGTCCTGCTAGCGCACCGCTTCAGTGTGAAAGCCCTCGGGCTTTCACACTGGAGAAACAGCAGCCGCTGTTTCAGGTCGGTTTGCAGGCACTATTGCGCTATTGCCCCAGTGTGAAAGGGGTCTTAAGGGTCTATTTATAAATGTTATCACAAAATTCACACAACTTTCACCCAGGTTTCGCATTTTTCTAATTAAATTCAGTTTGAAAAATATGTGAATCCTGGATAATAGTTGTGCAAATTTTGTTTGATAACATACTGAAATCTAATACTGTACTGTTAAAGGCATATGATGATTTTGTTCTACTCTAAAATACTTTGGCACAATGCTTTTTTCCTCTTGGCCCACCTAACCTTTAGCTTTCTTGTTATGCTGTCTGAGCGTTAGAGACAATAAAGATATTACCGGTTATCTGAATGGGCTTTAGTGTGTGAAGTTGTATTGACAGACTTGGCTCTGTGTTTTGGACACAAGCTTTCTGAACATAATCAGTGAAATATATACTGTAGATAGGCCGCATTATAAAAAAAAAGAATTCACAAACGGGAAATGACCTAGACAGTCCAAAGCTGATATTTAAAAGAGAAGTATGTTTTTTATTTTATTTTAGATTCATACTTACCTAGGTGGATGCAGCATCAGACCGATGCTACATCTGTCCCCTGCCGTCTCTGCACTGAGAACCGAGCCACTGAACATCGCTGATGGCTCGGTTCTCACAGCCCCCCGAGAGGAGAGCTGCTGACTGTTAGTCAGCGTCTCTTCTCTCTGCTTCTCTACGCTCATTGTAGCACTGAGCTGTGGAGGGGCGGGAAGCGGCTGTCTCAATGGCTCGCTGAGACTGTCATCACTCAAGGCAGCTGGCGGATCAAGACTTGGGAAGTTGGGATGATGCGGTGCCTCAACTGATGGCAGTGATGTCAGCGGAGAGCGGACTTCAGACCGCTCTTCGCTGAAAACGGGTCACAGGAGTGTAAAACAAATTGCACTCCTATGACCCTTAAGAGAAGCCCAGCCTAAAAAGCTAAGGATGGACTTCTCTTTTAAACATTGAATGACAGTTGAGGCATATATCATCTGCAAACACAGCCATCTAATTTGGCTGAAAGTGTCCCATGTTCAGTGAGGTGAGTTCATCCACGTGCAGACCAGCTCACCTAAGACATATCGAGAAGCTGGAATGGCCATGCTCTTGTTCTAGCCTTAAAGTAATCTACATATACATATTTTATTACATTGGAGGTCAATTATGGGATTTCTTAGGTTTCATACTTACAGATTTTGTCAATGCCTATATAGCTCATACAGACATTAGAATAGCATGAAAGTAGAATTCCAGGCTAATCCTATCTCGTCTTTAAAATGCTCCCTCCCCCTTACTAACACCTAAGCCGACTAACTTGTGTAAAAAAGATTTACCTATTTTCAGCACGCTCTGCTCTGATTTTGCAGAACGTTAGTGTATATTTTAAGGCTTCTCCACCACTGTTGGCCTCAATGCTGGCACAATGATTTTGCCATTACAACTGGCTTTGACCATATGATATGACCAGCTAGCTGCTCTTTGGTTGTCCCAGGAGCATACTGGGATATCATGGAAAATTACCCTGAGGGGTCCTGATGCGCTTGACTAGGGCCTATTTAGACGGGAGCCAATTAGCTTACCAGCATGTCTTTGGGGTGTGGGAGGAAGCTGGAGTACCCAGAGGAAGCCCACATGGGCACAGGGAGATCGGGCAAGCTCTGGGCAGATGGTGTTGTGGTTGAGATTTGAACCAGTGACCCTTTTGCTGCTAGGTGAAAGTGCTAACCACTACACCACTGTGCTGCCTGCCTGGCAGGCATTTTTTGAACAGGTCATCCAGCTTTCTTATTGACCAATACAAGCAACATTGCGCTGATGTATTCATCATGGCAAAGTGATGGTGGCACTCTTGTAAGTTTTTGTATACAGTGTATTCAGATATAAATGCTTACATTACATTCTAAATATTGAAACAAGGCATTGATGAGCATTTTGGAGGCTTATGCCGCATACACACGATCGTTTTTCACGCCGTTAAAAATGCCATTTTTTAAATTGGGCATTAAAGACGATCGTGTGTATGCTCCAGAGCATTTTTAACGACGTGAAAAACGGCCATTAAAAATTTCGAACATGCTCTTTTTTTTCACGTCGTTTTTCATGTCATTTTTTTTAACGTCGTGAAAAACGGTAGTGTGTATGCTTTTACGAGGGGAAAAAAACGCGCATGCTCAGAATCAAGTATGAGACGGGAGCGCTCGTTCTGGTAAAACTAGCGTTCGTAATGGAGATAGCACATTCGTCACGCTGTAACGGACTGAAAAGCACGAGGCTGAAAAGCGCGAATCGTCGCTCAACAAACTTTACTAACATGAAGGGTGGCGCCAGCCGAAGGGAACTTCCCCTTTATAGTGCCGTCGTACGTGTTGTACATCACTGCGCTTTGCTCGAGCGTTTTTTTTTTTATGAACGTGTGTATGCAAGACAGGCTTGAGAGGAAACAAGAAAAATCACATCGAGAAAAACGTCGTTTTTTAAAATGACATTAAAAACGGTTGTGTGTACGTGGCATTATGCAAAACTTTGAATGGGCTGAGAAGTGACATTGAATTTATTGTTTGGCATGTGTTTCTTTGCTTTGTAAACATATCTAATTTTGTAAATGTTCTTTTCTGTAGGCATGGATCCTATGGAAGACTACGGGAAGAGCCAGACTATGGCTCTTTAGGAAATTATAACAATCCATTGTATGATGATTCTTGAAGGAGGAATTTGATTCTGAAGAACAAATGTGCTGTCTGTTTTACTGTTGTGCTGGGTCACACCAACAAATACGCTTTACCTTTGAACTCTCAGGCCTGCTGAATTGTATGTCTGCTGTGCATTGAACAAAATAAGGAGCATGCATTGAGCCTAATCATCAATCACCACTCTTCATAAAACCCCTGAACTGTGCCCATTCACCTACAGTATGATTGTACACACTGTTAAGATAAAAATAAAGGGCCTGATATCCAGAAGGAAAGTAATGATTCTATATTTTATTATTAAAGTGTAATTTTGCACAAATAAAATATTGATTTATTTCGTTATTTATGTAAGCATCAGCATTTAAAAAGCAGCCTAAACTGTAACTTTGAATATAGATGGGTAAATGTTTTATGTTGTTTTTTTTTTTTTTACACATTTGCTATGTAATGCTTGAAACAGAAATGCATTTGCTTTAAAAAGAACTGCAGGCTTTAAAAAAACAAACATACAAACTCACCTGGGTGGATGCAGCATCGGTCCAGTGCTGCATCTGTTCCCCGCCGCCTTTAAGACTGAGAACCGAGCTATCAATGCCTGCTGATCGCTCAGTTCTCAGTCTTCAGTGAGCAGAGAGCCAGTGACTGACAGCTCTGCCCCTCCAGTACTCAGTACTCAGTACTGTGGGGGGGGGGGGGTGTGCAAGCGACTGGCTCAGCCTCTCAACGACACTTTGCAAGTGTCTGGCTCAGCCTCTAGCGGCGCTGAGAGGCAGAGCCAGCTGCCAGTCCAGGAAACTGGGTGGATCCCGACATTAAAATTGGGATCGCTCCAGAGCCTGAACCGACTGAGTGATGTCAGCTGACAGTGGATTTTAGCCCGCTGTCGGCTGAATACGGGTCACAGGAGTGAGGAACAAAGTGCACTCCTGTGATCCACAGGAGAAGTAGGGCCAAAATTGTTTTTTTTATGTGTTTAGGTGTTTATCCTAGGAAGTATAGCTAATGGAGCAAAGGCATAGAGGTGAAGGTTTTTCTCTATGTCCTTCCACCAGTCATCTCTTCATCATGGAATTTCCTTTTATGCACCTTGCAGCTTTATAACATTAGTTTTCTATTTGTGCTATAAACTGCTATCCAACATAATAAATGACCATGAACATTTCTCATTGTTTTGCATCCCTTCCTCTTCTTGTATCTGCCTTTTTCTTTTGGGGGGGGGGGGGTTCACAAATTGGCACCTCAAAGCATGGATAAGCAAGGTTTTGTTTGAGATATAAAGTAACCTTTTTACCCTTTGTCTTTACGGGTGCCGTGCATTGCTTACACATAGCCTATAGTGCTGCTAGACCCATGTAACTGTGCCTTGCTGTGCTTGCAAGCTGGGGACATAGAAGCTGAGACAGACCCCACCAACTAGTTTTTAGTCTGCTGGAACATTTCAATGCTAGTGCAAAGATGACCAAGCTAGACACCTTGCAATTTTCGGGGAAGGGAGGGACTCAACTATTACCTGCAAGATAACCCACATGTGCTTACTGTTGCTTTTTTAGCCCAAGGTGCAGTTTAATTTAGTTCTTGACGTTTCTGTCTTATCATGGTTTAGCGTAAATTTTGTTATCTCTTTTGTCATTTAGTAGAATTATTTTTCTCATTCAATTAATCACGTTTATAAACTGATATTTTTATAGAAGTGGAACTGTGGAAGTATTGAACTAAGAAGTATTACATCGATGTGCCTTTTTCAAGGTTAAATCAGGGACAGATTTAGAGACCGCCATAGTTGGCTATTCTAAGCATCTGTTTCACAACATTACTAATTTCCACTAGACAGAAATACTGTGTGTTAATTTAGTTATGTTCAACTTTTATGGTTGGGCCCCAAGCAGTGCTTGGGGCCCAAAGAGTACGGCTCCCACCAGAACCCCATATGGATAATAAATGAACATGAAGACCACATAATTGTATTTTGGGATCTGCAAATAAAGAATGGACTATTGTGATGTGGTGGCAGTGTAGATGATGGCCTGATATTAAAATGATTTAATTTTTCTTCTGCATTTCAAATCAGATTCTGTCTGCCTTTAATTATTCAGCTGTGATTTTATTAGAACTATTTTTCAAGAAACATAAACTGAAGGATCCATAAAAGGGCTGTTAGTAATTAGGTTCAAAGCTTTGTGTCCTGTATGTTCTTGCTTGCCAAATATTCACTTTTTTATACCAATGAAAATATCCTAAAAAATTCCTGGCATATTCTCATATTAAAGTGTGAATGCTAATTATTAGAATTTGCTTGACAAAACATGTTACAGTATCTTTCACTGATTTGGAAAACAGATCAAACGTGTAGGAGTTATTTATATTTTTGCTTGTCTTTTTTTTTTTTTACGCAGATTGATTGTAACTTTCCAAAAACGATATCTTATTTTCAATAGTGATGGCAACTGGCAAGTAACCTTTTCAGTCACTGGATTTAAGGGAATGCAAAGTCATTACCCTGGACATGTATATCTATTATGCCTTCTGTATATTATTTGTTCGGTAACTTCAGCAAATAAATTATTGATGCTAAAAAAAAATAAAAGGGTCATCATTTTGAAGAACCAAGCCTGATGCCTATATGAATATACTGTTCTCTTTGCCAGGTCAGACAGATAGACCTGCAAAACTCTGTGTTTCAAAGGATATGCTGATGTTTAGGGGCCATATGGGAGCATGTATGTGTGGATTTTGGGATTGTTTCAGTAGTAGTTTAAAACCAAGAAGAGCTTTCATATATTTAGAACTGTAAAAGGGAGAAGGAATCTGGCAAGGTTCTGCAATAGGCTACTGTGACAGTAGTTCTGTCAACAAATTTGTCAATAGCAGCTTTAAGTCCTCATGCACACGGGGTATTAGAAAAAACGAGCTGCAAAGCCACTACCAACGCCAGGAAAAAGCAGGTGTAGTAGCTATTAGCCTTGCCATAAATGCGTGTTTAGCCGTGTTAGCTTTTAACAGCATTTCTCTGCCTCTATTGAAAATCAATGGTTCCCTATGAGAGCCATCTTAACTGATCCGACTTTCAGCCCATTGATTAGAATAGAGTTGATTAAAAAGAAGTCCCATCCAAGTCGGATCACGATGATCCGACTTGTGGTTCGACTTGTGCTCTGAGGATCTTGAAGGGGAACCCTACGCCAAAATAAAAATGGTGTGGGGTCCCCCCCAAGATCCATACCAGTCCCTTCGGTCTGGTATTGATTTTGAGGAGAACCCCTACGCCAAAAAAAAAACAGCGTGGGGACCCCCACCAAAATCCATACCAGGCCCTTATCTGAGCATGCATCTCTGCAGGTCAGGAGCGCCCCCCCCCCCACCCCTCCTGGACCATACCAGGCCACACGCCCTCAATTTCAGGGCGCGGGTGCTTTGAGACAGGGGGGTTTTGCACTCCCCACCCCAATGCACCTTGTCCTTATGTTGATGGTGACAAAGGCCGCAATGTCTCAGTCTCGCTAAAAATCACTGATCGCCACCATTACTAGTAAAAACAATAAAAAAATAAAAAGTCCCTAAATTTATCCCATAGTTTGTAGACGCTATAACTTTTGCGCAAACCAATCAATATATGCTGATTGGAAAAAATATGTAGCAGAATACAAATTGGCCTAAACTGATGAAGAAATTTAGTTATTTTTTTTATTTTATTTGTTGGATGTGTTTTTTATCAGAAAGTAAAAAATATAGTTTTTTTTTTTTCAAAATGTTCATTTGTTTTTTGTTTATAGCACAAATAATAAAAACCACAGAGGTGTTCAAAGGGCCTGATATGGATCTTGGGGGGGACCCCACACCGTTTTTTTTTTTTTTTCATCTTGCCGTGGGTTTCCCCTCCCTGATCCTCAGAGCACAAGTCGGATCATCATGATCCGACTTGGATGCAACTTCTATTCGAATCAAGGGGCTTTGAATACCCAGAAAATACCGGAGGGAGAAAACACGTTGGAGCTACTTTAACCACTTCAGCCCCCTTACTCCCTTTCTGACTAGGCCATTTTTTGCGATACGGCCCTGCGTTACTTTAACTGACAATGGCGTGGTTGGACTGGATGGACTTGTGTCTTTTTTCAACCTGACTAACTATGTAAGGCTACTGGTCCTGCATTGTATGTGAAATGGCCTCAAAGTAAAACTCAAGCCAAACTGTTAATATAACGTTTAAATACGTAAATGATTACTGTTTTACCTACCAAAACATGTTGTTATGCACAGCCAGTCTTGTGATTTAAGGAAAAAAGAAAGCCCAAAGGGCTGACGTTGCGCTAGTGATAATGAATGACAGTAGTATTGAAATAAACTAAAAGCAGCTAGCATAAATAGTCCTATACAGTAAAGACTAAAAAAAACAGAAAAAGATATATGTAAAAAATGCAGTGCTAGAAAGTGAACATGGGACTAAGGAATTGAATCCAGTCCAAATGTGGCTTAGACAGGATGCTCTAACCACCACAGTCTAAATCCACAGTGTAAGTGAATATGAAAAAATACAATGAAGAAAAAATACAACCACACCACAATATACTTATGAATAAAATTGGTGAATGTGAAATGACACTTATAAAAAATTTAACAACATATACAGTACAAAAGTGCACCAACAAAGAAGAAATTAATAAAAGATATATATATGTGAATATACTGATGAATGAAAGTCCAGAGAATAGACCATAAAGCAGTTCCAAAGATGGTGATAAAGGAAAAAAGCTTCTTCCAAATGAGAACTGTGCCTAATTGCAAAAAGTGACACCCAAGTGACTGGTGGTCCTGCTTACCAGATGGCAGTGACTGTAACCACAGTCTCACCCAGCTCAGGGAATAGGGCCTCCCCACAGCCTAGCAGTATCCTGATTAGTGCCTCATCAGCCGATGTAAACTCAGAATGAGAAAAGAGAAAGAACCTCCATGGTGTAGTATATCAAATGAGATTTAATAAAAAGTAAGGATTGCACTTACAAAATCCAATAGATCAATCAGCGGTAAACAGCTTGAAGACATAAGCGGCAATGCAGCGGTAAAACGAACGGCGTCTATTCGAATCTTCCCGGGTTCTTGTGATTTACAGATATTTTCCACAGTTCACAAAGTTTCTAAATAAGCACGTTGTCTTCCTGGTTCAATAATTCAGCTTCTTATGTTACCTCTCGGATTCCAGTCTCCTACTTGGAAAGACAATCCGCATCATCATCACTCTCCGGTAAGCAGCTTGCTGACCCAGGAAGCTGTAATGCTAATCCAGAAATGAGTACAAAGTGTTGGCCCTCTGTGTATATTCTGTATTATTTTTGATTCTTTAAATTATGTGTTTGTGAGACTCTCACTCAATTACAAGGACCGCATGCAGCCTGTGCTTTAGGTTGTCTTAGGCCCCTTTCACAAGAACGATCCGATCAGGTCCACCTGCTGTTTTTTCAGGCAGACCTGATCAGAACCTCCATTCTCCTCTAATGGAGTAGCGGGTGTAAACGGACATGTGTCTGTTTACACCTGCCTACATCTGATCGAATCCACCCAAAACAGGCAGATGGGGATCCGTTCACCCTCTGTCTAGCGGACTGAGTTGTAGACATGTGCAATTTGCTTAGTTCCGAATTAGCTTTTTAACGAATTTTAACAAATTTGTTAATTCTGAAATTTCCGAATTTTTCAATTTACGAAATTTCGAATTTACGAAAAAAACGAATGTAACGAAGACTAACAAATTTTTGGGCAGTGCACATGTCTACTGAGTCGGATGGCAGTCAGGTGTAAACGGACAGGCGGTCCGTTTACATTCGATCACCCATAGAGACCGGTTGTGTCTGTGTCCACTCTGCATAAGCGGGGTGGACACGGACCTGTCATCTGCCTGCTCAGCAAGATCCCCTGCTGAGCAAGCAGACTGCAGGCAGAGTCGTGTGAAAGGGGTCTGAAGCTGGACATTTTTTTTATTCAGCCAGTGGGCCATTTCCTTCATCCACATATATGAGGTAGATGCAGAATCTCCTGACAAGGACATTGTACTCTGACAGCGGGACCCACCACTGTCAGAATACTCAGATTAGCGGCTGTATCTCCATTCAACCGAGGTCAATTAAGCGATCAACTTCAAACGAGCAGGAATCGCCATACACTGCTCAAAAAGAACCGGCTGAATTTTGATCATTGCTTTTTCATGCCATGTCCAATATGCAGCGGAAGGTGACCACACCCTTTTTTCACTATGTGTGTCCCAAAATTTTGCTCTTTTAAGATTGTCCCTCTGTTCCTAGTTTAGATGTTGGCAGGTATGCAAAAGTGGCTGGCCAAAATTACAAATCCTACACAAGACACAAGAGTTGAAATGACACTTTGCTACCAAGTAAAGTAGTGAGTGTAAAGCTTGTATAACAGTATAAATTTTCTTTCCCCTCAAAATAACTCAACACTCAGCCATTATTGTCTAAACCGCTGGCAACAAAAGTGAGTACACCCCTAAGTGAAAATGCCCAAATTGGACCCAAAATGTCAATATTTTGTTTGGCCAACATTATTTTCAAGGACTGCCCTAACTCTTTTGGGCATGGAGTTCACCAGAGCTTCACAGGTTGCCACTAGAGTCCTCTTCCACTCCTCCATGATGACATCACGGAGCTGGTGGATGTTAGAGACCTTGCGCTCCTCCATCTTCCGTTTGAGGATGTCCCACAGATGCTCAATAGGGTTTAGGTCTGGAGATATGCTTGGCCAGTCCATCACCTTTACCCTCAGCTTCTTTAGCAAGGCAGTGGTCATCTTGGAGGTGTGTTTGGGGTCGTTATCATGTTGAAATATCCAGTCTCCGAAGGGAGGGGATCATGCTTGGCTTCAGATGTCACAGTACATGTTCCCTCAATGAACCATGACACTCCCCCCACCATGCTTGACTGTAGGCAAGACACACTTGTCTTTGTAATCCTCACCTGGATGCCGCCACACAAGCTTGACACCATCTGAACCAAATAAGTTTATCTTGGTTTCATCAGACCACAGGACATGGTTCCATTAATCCATGTCCGTAGTCTGCTTGTATTCAGCAAACTGTTTGCAGGCTTTCTTGTGCATCATCTTTAGAAGAGGACGACAGCCATGCAGACCAATTTGATGCAGTGTGTGACGTATGGTCTGAGCATTGACAGGTGGATCCTCCACCCCTTTAACCTCTGCAGCAATGTTGGCAGCACTCATACGTCTATTTCCCAAAGACAACCTCTGGATATGACGCTGAGCACGTGCGCTCAACTTCTTTGGTGACCATGGCGAGGCCTGTTCTGAGTGGAATCTGTCCTGTTAAACCACTGTATGGTCTTGGCCATCATGCTGCAGCTCAGTTTCAGGGTCTTGGTAATCTTCTTATAGCCTAGACCATCTTTATGTAGAGCAACTATTCTTTTTTTGTTGAACTTCCAGTGACCAGTATGAGAGAGTGAGAGCGATAAAACCAAATTTAACACACCTGCTCCCCATTCACACCTGAGACCTTGTAACACTAACGAGTCACATGACACCAGGGAGGGAAAATTGGCCCAATTTGGATATTTTCACTTAGGGGGTGTACTCACTTTTGTTTCCAGTGGTTTAGACATTAACACCGACTCGGTGTACATCTTGCAGCATGTATGCGTTCCTTGATCATCTGATCGAGGGCGATTACTGCTGTGCAAAATGTAAGCACATTGTTTCCCTGGAAGCCCAGGTTCTGAATCTAGGGAAGCAACTGTCAGCACTGGGAAGACCCTCCACACTAAAGGAGAGCTGGATACGTACCCGGCAGGTGATGGCAGGGGCCAGCACAGAGGTGGGTGGAGACAAAGAGGTGCAGGCACTAGAAAATAGTAGATGGGTGACAGTCAGGAAGGGTAGAGGGTGAAGTGCCAGGGAGGCCGATCCAGGGTTGGAGCATCCCAATAAGTATGCTCCATTGAGTGACATTGGTGAAACCAGTCAGGGACCAGCACTGCTGGAGCTGAGGGACTCTCCTAGCTGCCGGGGGAAGAACTCCTCCAGTGAGAGTGGGGGGGAAGCGAAGGGAAAGGAAAGACAGATTCTGGTGGTAGGGGACTCAATTCTTAGAAGGACAGAGAGGGCAATCTGTAACAAAGACCTGAAGCGCTGAACTGTATATTGTCTACCGGGCGCTCGGGTTCGGTACATCACGGATCTGCTGGACAGATTACTGGGAGGGGCTGGGGAAGACCCAGCTGTCATGGTGCACGTTGGCACCAATGACAAAGTCAGAGGCAGATGGAGTGTCCTAAAGAACGATTTTAGGGACTTGGGAGTTAAATTGAGGAAAAGGACCTCCAAGGTAGTATTCTCAGGAATACTACCGGTACATCGAGCCACACCAGAAAGGCAGAGGGAGATTAGGGAAGTGAACAAGTGGCTGAAGAGCTGGTGTAGTGAGGAGGGGTTTGGGTTACTGGAGGACTGGGCTGACTTCTCAGTCGATAACCAGTACTATAGAAGGGACGGACTGCACCTAAATGAGGAGGGTGCAGATCAGCTGGGAATAAGGATGGCCACGGTTTTTTAAACTAGGCGACGGGGGGGAGGGTCCAGAGATAGTGAGAGTCAGCGGGGAACATATTCTAGAGGGTAGTATTAGGGGCATTAGTGGTAGGGTAACCAAAGCACATAAACCCAAGGTAAGTATAGTAGCAAGTCCTAGTTGCAATCTGGGAACACCCAAGAGGATAGTATGTGACAGGTCAAAATATATTAATGCATTAAAGTGTCTGTTCACCAATGCCAGAAGTCTGCCAAGCAAAATAGGTGAGTTGGAAGCTCTGGTGCATGAGGAGAGCTATGATGTAATCGGTATTGCTGAAACTTGGCTTCATTCCTCACATGACTGGGCTATTAATATTCCTGGCTATGCACTCTTTCGGAAAGACAGGGTAAAAAGGAAAGGTGGAGGGGTCTGCCTCTATGTGAGAAGTGATCTCAAAGCGAGTGTGAAAGAGGACCTGGTGGATGGAGAGTGGGATGAGTCTGAAGCATTATGGGTGGAACTGCATACAGATGTGTGTAGTTCAAAGCTAATCATTGGAGTTTGTTATAGACCACCCAATGTTAATGAGGAGGTGGAGACTCAGCTCCTTGCACAGATGGAAAGGGCTGCAAGGGCTGGGACGGTGATAATAATGGGGGATTTTAACTACCCAGAAATTGACTGGAGTAATGGAACTGCTGGGACAGTTACAGGGTAAAAATTTATAAACCTATTGCAGGACAATTTTATGGTCCAGTTTATTGAGGCCCCAACTAGGAATGATGCTCTGTTGGACCTGGTAATCTCAAACCATGCAGAGCGTATTACTAATGTTCAGATAAAGGAACACCTGGGTAGCAGTGACCATAACATGATTTCATTTGATGTTAGTTGTAAGCAAATATCACATACGGGAAAGATAAAAACACTTAATTTCAAGAGAACAAATTTTCCAAGGATAAGCGCTGCTCTCCAGGACTTAGACTGGGAGGGAATATTGGCATCAATGGGCACAGAACAGA
This sequence comes from Rana muscosa, assembly GCA_029206835.1. Taxonomy (NCBI): domain Eukaryota; kingdom Metazoa; phylum Chordata; class Amphibia; order Anura; family Ranidae; genus Rana; species Rana muscosa. The sequence goes on from CM055116.1 coordinate 443,940,056, forward strand.
AATGGGAATTCTTAAAAAAGACTGTTTGTGAACTCACTGCAAAGTATATTCCCATGGGCAATAAGTTTAAAAGGCTAAAAATAAAACCTATGTGGCTCACTGCCAAAGTTAAAAAAGCTATAAACTATAAGAAAAGAGCTTTTAAAAAATATAAAAATGAGGGAACACTAGTGTCATTTAAATGTTACAAAGAATATAACAGGATATGTAAAAAGGAAATCAAGGATGCAAAAATTCAAAATGAACGACAGATTGCAAAAGATAGTAGGACAAACCCCAAAAAATTCTTCAAATATATTAATAGTAAAAAGGTCAAGTCTGAGCATGTAGGCCCTTTACAAAATAATCTAGAGTGGGTGACTGGGGACAAAGAGAAGGCTAATTTATTAAATAATTTCTTCAGTTCTGTGTATACAAAGGAGCATGGGGGAGTTCATGTCCAAAATGGGGGTGGTAGTGACACAGCCCCCAATCCACAATGGCTCAAAAGTGATATGGTCCAGAAATATTTAGATGGAATAAAGGTGGATAAAGCACCTGGACCAGATGGCATACACCCACGGATCCTAAAAGAATTGAGCTCTGTAATTTCAAAGCCATTGTATTTAATTTTTAGGGACTCATTAATGACAGGAATAGTACCACTGGATTGGCGCAGGGCCAATGTGGTGCCTATATTTAAAAAGGGAATTAAGTCTTTACCAAGTAACTATAGACCTGTTAGTTTAACTTCTATAGTTGGGAAGATACTGGAGAGATTAATAAAAGACCACATAGATGAGTTCTTGCTGGGAAAAAAACAATTTAAGCAACAGACAGCATGGGTTCATGAAAGACAGAAGTTGTCAGACAAACCTGATTTATTTTTATGAAGAGGTAAGTAAGACCTTGGACAGAGGGGTGGTGGTGGACGTGGTATACTTGGACAGAGGGGTGGCGGTGGACGTGGTATACTTGGATTTTGCAAAAGCGTTCGATACAGTTCCCCACACACGGCTCATGTGCAAGGTAAAGTCTACAGGATTGGAAATATCAGTTTGTAAATGGATAGAAAACTGGCTAAAAGACAGAATTCAGAGAGTCGTGGTTAATGATTCTTACTCTGAATGGTCCAAGGTTATCAGTGGTGTACCCCAAGGTTCAGTGCTGGGACCCTTACTTTTTAATATGTTTATAAATGATATTGGGTCTGAGATCAAAAGTAACATTTCTGTCTTTGCAGATGACACCAAGCTATGCAGTGGAATAACGTCCTTACAGGATGTCGCCAATTTACAAGCCAACCTCAATGCTCTGTCTAATTGGGCGACTATGTGGCAGATGAGGTTTAATGTTGATAAATGTAAAGTTATGCACTTGGGGGCTAAGAATATGAATGCATCATACATCCTAGGGGGAGTAAAACTGGGGGGATCCGTAGTGGAGAAGGATCTGGGGGTTTTGGTAGATCATAAGCTCAATAATGGCATGCAATGCCAAGCTGCGGTTTCCAAAGCGAGCAAAGTCCTTTCTTGTTTTAAGAGAGGTATGGCCTCCAGAGAGAGAGATATCATTTTGCCCCTGTTCAAATCATTAGTAAGACCTCATCTGTAATATGCAGTTCAGTTTTGGGCCCCAGTTCTCAAAAACGATATTGGGGAACTGGAGAAAGTGCAGAGAAGGGCAACCAAACTGATAAGAGGCATGGAGGAGCTCAGCTATGAGTAAAGATTAGAGGAACTGAATTTATTCACTCTTGAGAAGAGGAGATTAAGGGGGGATATGATCAACATGTACAAATATATAAGGGGTCCATATAGTGAACTTGGTGTTGAGTTATTCACTTTACGGTCAACACAAAGGACAAGGGGACACTCTTTGTGTCTAGAGGAAAAGAGATTTCACCTCCAAATACGGAAAGGTTTCTTCACAGTAAGAGCTGTGAAAATGTGGAATAGACTCCCTGCAGAAGTGGTTCTGGCCAGCTCAGTAGATTGCTTTAAGAAGGGCCTGGATTCTTTCTTAAATGTACATAATATAACTGGGTACTGACATTTATAGGTAAAGTTGATCCGGGGAATATCCGATTGCCTCTCGGGGGATCAGGAAGGAATTTTTTCCCCTGCTGTAGCAAATTGGATCATGCTCTGCTGGGGTTTTTTGCCTTCCTCTGGATCAACTGTGGGTATAGAATTGGGTATATGGGATTGTACGATATTTCTTTTTTTTTTTTATGGTTGAACTGGATGGACTTGTGTCTTTTTACAACCTGACTAACTATGTAACTATGTAACTATGTAGCCCCGGAAGAATTTACCCGCTTCCTGACCAGAGCACTTTTTGCGATATGGCACCACGTCGTTTTAACTGAAAATTGCGCGGTCGTGCGACGTTGCACCCAATTAAAATTGACGTCCTTTTTTCCCCACAAATAGAGCTTTCTTTTGGTGGTATTTGATCACCTCTGCGGTTTTTATTTTTTGCGCTATAAACAAAAAAATACCGTCAATTTTGAAAAAAAAAAGCAATATATTTTACATTTTGCTATAATAAATATACCCAAAAAATATATAAAAAAAATTATTTCTTTCTCAGTTTAGGCCGATGTGTATTCTTCTACATATTTTTGGTAAAAAAAAAAATCGCAATAAGCGTGTATTGATTGGTTTGCACAAAAGTTATAGCGTCTACAAAATAGGGGATAGATTTATAGCATTTTTTTTATAAATTTTTTTGAATTAGTAATGGCGGCGATCTGCAATTTTTATCGTGACTGTGACATTATGGCGAACACATCGGAGACTTTTGACACTATTTTGGGACCATTGTCATTTATACAGTGATCAGTGCTATAAAAATGCTCTGATTACTGTGTAAATGACACTGGCAGGGAAGGGGTTAAACACTAGGGGGCGATCAAGGGGTTAATTGTGCCCTAGGGAGTGGTTCTAACTGTGGGGGGGTGGGCTAACACTGACAGGACAGCGATCACTGCTCCCGGTGACAGATTCCTGTCATGTCACTAGGCAGAACAGGGAAACGCCTTGCTTATGTAGCGGGGTATTCCCCTATATTGGGAAGAAACTACATCACCCATAGCCCCATTCTTCACATGTTCCACCGCAGAGACTCATGGGAGGGGTTATAAAGGGAGGAGGCGAGGCCGGGCTCGGCCTCTTTGGGGGACACGAGACTTCACAGACGGATCCTCCTGTGCGGATGTGTCGGAGTGCAAGGCCTGAAGCCTGAGGCCTTGCTCTGCACCAAAGAGCTTTCCACCCCCCTCTGTGAGCGTGGGTGGCATCTGACTTGATGCGCTACAACCTTGTTGGATCGGGGACCTGATCGTTGGAGAGATCGAGTGTGTGTGACACGGCCGGTGGAGGTTTCCCGGACTGGATCCGTGGTCCGGCGGGTGAGAGGGCATAAGCCCAGCTAAGATACTGTTACTGTATATAGGCCTATAGACTGCCGTGGCCTACAAGTTATTTGATACCCCTATTGAAGAGCCTTGTCAGAACTGACACATAGGAAAAAGTTGGCGCTGGTGTCAAAGACAATATACAATGTGAAAACTAATAATGGAGAAAATAAAAAAGGCACTGAGTGGAAAATTATAAAAGATAGTTCTTGTAAGACTGTAAAAAGTCCTTTTTTAGTCTATCTTAATGCACCTAGGAGGCAGCCCAGTGAGAATATGAAGCGAATCCTGGAAGAACTGTGGGGAGAAGCACAAAAGCGCCACTCTAAGTGCAGTATAATCAATAAAATGTAATGTTTAAAAAAGGGGGGGAGCATATATATACTCACAAACATAACGTTAAAATGAGCATGTAGATAAAAATCAAAGTCTTACCTGTAAGAAGGCAGTGACGTGGGCCAGATGATCCTAGTGGGAGCCGATGTATGCCGGCACAGCACTTCCGCGGATGCAAAGGAAGGCTCCCCCCCCCTTTTTTAAACATTACATTTTATTGATTATACTGCACTTAGAGTGGCGCTTTTGTGCTTCTCCCCACACTTGTCAGAACTGAGCCTGCGGCTTTATTTAACCAAGTTCTAAACCCCTTGGATTACAAAGTTATACTCTGTTTAAAGTGCACCACCATTACAGACCTGCCGGTGAAGAAAGAAGGACTAAGTTAAATATTAGAACCAGGCCTGGTGGGGATTCTAGCGTGGCTGATTACTGCGTCATAGGGCACTTAGTTAATGGTCGCCCGTATGGCGCATCTGTAGCGTGTGTTACTACATAGTGTTTTAGAGTGGCAGGACGCTGTTCTCAGGAGTGATTATTTTGAACTGTGATTACTGTTACCCCTTTATCAATATTGAGAAACTAAGTAAAACACTTTACCTATTACAATTCATTACTGTGTCCTTGCTTAGATATTATATTGCATAGGATATATCATTGATTGTTAGTACTAGCTGTGCCAGAAGGGGGTAGAGCCTATTGCCGGGGGTTGGCGGAGCTGCACTCAGGGCCCAAATCTATTCTGCGGCCTCCTTAGTTGGAGGTATCGCTACACGTGGGGGCTCGTCCGGGATCCTGATGCAGCAAGCGAACGCCAGAAGTGCCGGCATGGACCCCATGGATCCAAGAGCGGTAGAAGAATGGTGCAAAGCCGCTAATACAGAGCCAAAACAGTCGATAGCCATTAGCCTCCCGGGGGAGAACTGGTCGAGTGAGACAGTAGAGGAACTAATGAAATCAGTGTCCCCAGATCACACACCGTGGGTGATGGACATAAAGTCAGACCCAGAAATATCATACCAATACGCATTAGTGGAATATTGGGACGGGATGCCAGAGGCCTGTAAGCACGAGTGTCTGCGGACGCCAGACAACAGAACATTTAGGTTGGCGCACGCAATAGCTGAAGTAAATGAACCATCCCCTACGGGATCGCCACAGGCTGCGGCCCGAACTCCACCTGAAAGAAAAGACAGGGTGACACCCCCGGTAGCACCTGCACCGGCCACTGCTATATCACCAGAACTGATAAATGCAATAGGGGATTTGCTAGCCAAATGTCAGAAGATAAGTACGGTGCATGTGGAAACTAGCTACCGGAGACTAAAAATATTCTCAGGGAAGCTCCCTGTCCCGGCAGGGGAAGAAGACTTTGATACCTGGGTGGAGCAGGCATTACAGGCAGTGGAGGCATGGGAGGTGCCTGAAGCACAGAAGAGGCAGCGAGTGTTAGAAAGCCTTAAAGGTGCAGCAGCAGAATCAGTGAAAAGTTTCCGGTTTGGGAATGCAGGTTGCACGGCGCAGGACTGTCTAGCTATGCTGCAGGAAGAGTTTGGTCAATTAGAAAAGGTGACAGAGATGGTCTACCAGTTTGAACACACTTTCCAAAAACCGGAGGAGAAACTTTCCGAGTATGTCAGAAGGCTAAACAGGCTGCTGTGCAAGATTGTGTTAAAGAAAGGGATGAAGCCCCAAGATGCCGATGCGGCAAGAATGAAGCAAGTCTTAAAGGGAGCGCTACGCTCCGATCCAGTCTGGCTGCACCTGAAAACCTTGGGAGGAGGAATGTTGCTGACTTATGCTGATTTAATAAAAATCATCAGAGATGAGGAGGCGCTGCAACAGGACCAGCAGAAGGATAAGACAAGTGTTGTACCCGCACAGGTGCTGGTCAATCCAGTAATGACCCCTGAAAGAGAGGCGGAGATAGACACCCTAAAAACTCAGATGTCCAAGGTGTTAGAGATATTGACCTCTCTGATAGCAAAAGACACAGAGTGTCCCAAGAAGAAGGAAAGTCCAAGGAAGGAATTGTTCCCGATTGCCTCAGCACCCGAACCTTTACAAGAATGGGGAGATATAGTCTGCTTCAACTGTGGGGGAGTTGGCCACATTGCAGCCACATGTTCTAGTCCGAAGAAGAAGAGACCAGACAACCGCAAGCCGGCGGGAAACTCCAGAGGGCCCCGGTGAAGGAGTCAACCGGGTGCCCATCATCTTCAGTAAACTCCAAGCTGAATGCGAAGAAAAACAAAAAAAAAAAGATAGAACACCAAAGGGGAAACGCAATACCCCTCAACAAAGCTATACTCCAAGAGGAAGGGGGGAGACCCCTCAGAAGAGGCACAGCACTCCCCAAAGGGGGTGCCCACCCAAGGAAAATAATAGTACCCCTCAGCGGGTCCCTACACCCATTAAAAGGAGGGAAGTCAGTGCATACCAGGCTCAAGAAAGGTTCAAGTCCAAAGGGAATAGGACAAGAGAGAGTCCAAAGGGAAAAGGTCTGAAGAAGGCGGCTCCTGCCGGACCATATCCAGAGAAGCTGGTAGGCCCATCCCCTATAGTGCCCATTCAAGTGGAGGGAGTCTACACCAGGGGCCTCCTGGATACCGGGGCACAAGTGACCCTACTATACCGGGACTTCTACGACAGGCACCTGAGTCATCTGCCTATCCAGAAGATAGAAGAGCTGGAAATATGGGGAATTGGAACCCAGAGTTTCCCTTACGACGGCTACCTTCCCATCAAAATGACCTTTGACCCATCCATGGCTGGGAGGGCCGAAGTGTTTGACAGGCTGGCAGTTGTGTGCCCTAGGCCGCCTGGAGCCAACAAGAATTCCCTTATAATAGGGACGAACACGGACCTGGTCCGAAGACTCCTGACCCCTCTTGTGACAGAAGAAAGACAAGCAGCTACCAAAATCCATCCCATGCTGAAGACAGCCTACCAACGGCTGGTCCAAGAGCGGGAGACCCCTGGAGAGGGGATAGGGAAGGTGTGGAGACTTGGAAGAGAAGGGGTAGTGTTGCAGCCCGGCGAAGTAACCTGTCTCAGGGCCACTGTGAAGCTTACTTGGGAGCAGCCTGGTCCCTTTGTCATGCTGGAGTCAGACCCAAGGGGTGAGTCCTCAGGCCTGGAGGTGATACCGGAAGTGATTCCGCTGAAGGTCCTGAAGAAGGCCCATTATAGAGTTCCAGTGAGTGTTAGGAATACTACCAAAGACCCCATGGAAATCCCAGTCAGAATGCTGCTAGGCCAGGTGAGCCCGGCGGCCCCTGTTACCCTGTCAGAAGTGAAGAGGACAGGTAAAGGAGGGGATGTTTGGGAGAAGCTGTCCATGGAAAACCCGAATCTGTCCAGGGCTTGGAAAGAGAGAGTCAAGGCCCAGTTGAATAGATGGGAGAAGATCTTCTCTAAGGATGAGTTTGATGTGGGGTGTGCAAGGAGTGCCACCCATCGGATCCGCCTCCAGGAAGATAAGCCCTTCTGAGAGAGGGTCAGGCGGGTCCCGCTAGCAGATCTGGAGGATCTGAGGGAACAACTTGCAGAACTCAAGAGGACTGGTGTGATACGGGAGTCCAGAAGCCCCTATGCCTCTCCCATAGTGGTGGTCCGAAAGAAGAATGGATCATTGAGGCTATGTATCGACTACAGGACTCTCAACAGGAGAACCATACCTGACCAATACACCACTCCGAGGATAGAGGATGCCCTACAGAGCTTGTCTGGAGCCAAATGGTTCAGCGTTATGGATCTCAAGAGTGGGTACTATCAGATTCCGATGCACCCAGCAGACAAGGAGAAGACAGCTTTCATAACCCCAGTGGGGTTCTTTGAATTCGACCGGATGCCCCAAGGCCTGTCTGGAGCCCCAGCTACTTTCCAACGTCTCATGGAGAAGACAGTAGGAGACATGAACTTGATCGAAGTCCTTGTATACCTGGACGATGTCATTGTCTTTGGGAGAACCTTGGAGGAACATGAAGAGAGGCTGGAAAAAGTGTTGAGAAGACTCAGTGAGGAGGGACTCAAGCTTTCGCCTGAGAAGTGTCGGTTCTACCAGTCTTCTGTGAACTATCTGGGGCACATAGTGTCTGAAGAAGGGGTGGCCACAGACCCTGAGAAATTGGAGGCAGTTACCTCCTGGCCACGGCCCACCACAGTAACAGAACTCAGATCCTTCTTGGGTTTCTGCTCCTACTACAGGAGGTTTGTGGAGGGATTTGCCCGAATTGCTAGACCATTGAATGAGTTGCTCAAGACTGAAGGAGAAGAGGATGGCTCGGGGCCCAGGAGGCCAGGAGAGTCCATCAGAGATCAGTGGAATCAGAAGTGTGAAGAGGCTTTCCAGGTATTGAAAAGGAGCCTGACCACTGCACCAGTCTTGGCCTACGCAGACCCAACCAAACCCTATGAACTGCACGTGGATGCTAGTCATGACGGTCTGGGAGGAGTACTTTACCAAGAACACGAGGGGCAATTGCGGCCCGTTGCCTATGTGAGTAGGAGCCTGACCCCCTCTGAGAAGAACTACCCCACTCACAAGCTGGAGTTCCTGGCCCTCAAGTGGGCGGTAGTAGACAAGCTCAAAGACTACCTGTATGGAGCGGAGTTCACTGTGAAGACCGACAACAACCCCCTTACCTACCTGTTCACCACGGCCAAGCTGGACGCCACTGGACACAGGTGGCTGGCCGCACTGTCTGGATTCAACTTCAGCCTTAAGTATAGACCAGGAGTGGGGAATCGAGACGCAGATGCTCTGTCCAGAAGATCTCATTCCCCCACCATTGAAATAGAAGATTGGACCCAAGTGGCACCGGACGGGGTGCGGGCCCTTTGTCAAGGAGCTGAATTCCAAGCCCGAGGAGGCTCCAGAGCAGAGGAAATAGGAGTTACCACGGTGGGAGTCCCCAAACACTACTGTGGAGTAGCTCAATTGGAAGAGGACAACCTACCAAGACTGTCCAAGAAGGAACTGAGGTGTGACCAATTGGAAGACCCCATGGGGAGATTGGTCCTGGAGGCCTTGGAGAATCAGGATCCAAACAGACTCATGCGTCAACCTTCAAAAGAAGCTCGCCTGCTGAGGAAAGAGTGGGACAGGTTGCAGTTACATCAGGGAGTGGTCTACCGAAGGGGCCCCTCTGATGACTCAGAAGATAAGTGGCAGCTGTTCCTCCCAGAGAAACATCGGGAGACTGTTCTGATTGCCCTGCATGACAATCATGGCCACCTAGGGGCTGAAAGGACCTTTCAACTTGTCAGAAGTCGGTTCTATTGGCCCTGCATGAGGGCAGAGGTAGAGGAGTACTGCCACTCATGTGCGCGATGCATCCAGAGGAAGACTTTGCCCCATCAAGCTGCCCCAATGGGCCATCTACAGAGCCAAGGGCCCATGGACCTGGTGTGCATTGACTTTCTCTGCCTCGAACCCGACCTGAGTGGACTAGGAAATGTTCTGGTGATAACCGACCATTTCACCCGGTATGCCCAGGCTTTCCCCACCAAAGACCAGAAGGCCTCCACCGTTGCCAAGGTACTTATGGAGAAGTATTTTGTCCATTATGGGCTGCCACAGAGACTCCATTCAGACCAAGGGAGGGACTTCGAGAGTAAGCTGATCCAGGAGCTTTTGGATTCTTTGGGAATTAAGAAGACTCGAACTACACCTTACCATCCTCAGGGAGATGCTCAGCCGGAAAGGTTCAACCGAACCTTGCTCAACATGTTGGGGACTCTGGAAAGCGAGAAAAAGCAACATTGGAGCCAACACATAGCAGCCATAGTACATGCTTACAACTGCACCATCAGTGATGCTACAGGCTACTCTCCATATCGACTCATGTTTGGGAGAGAAGCGAGACTACCGGTGGACCTGGCGTTTGGTACCTCACTGGACCATTCCTCAGCCACATCCCACAAAGGATATGTGGACAGGCTCAGACACAGCCTGAAAGTAGCCTATGAACAAGCTCAAGCGGCCTCAGATCAAAGGGGAGCTCAGAATAAAAGAAATTTCGACTTGAAGGTCCGGATACAAGACCTACAGCCCGGGGATCGAGTACTGTTGCGCAATCTGGGAGTCCCCGGAAAGCACAAACTTGCAGACAGATGGAGATCTGAACCCTATGTCATCTGCAGGAAGTTGCCGGGCCTACCTGTCTACAAGGTGAAGCCAGAGGGAAAGGTAGGCCCACTGAAGACATGGCATCGAAACCACCTGCTTCCACTTGCGGAGGCAGTTAGAATACCTCCCGTGGGAGACTCCCCTGAACCGGCCTCTATCTTGGATACTCCTAGGCCGAACACTCGGTCACAGACCTCCCGAGCTGAAAATGGAGAAGCTTCCCAACTTAGTGGAGATGAGGAGGGAGAACTTGATTGGCTGTGGTCTTCCCCAACTCCAGGAACTTCTATCATAGATCTTCCAGTCACCCAAGATACCACAGATGAAACACTGAACCCAGAGGCTACAGAGTTCATCCCCTTTAGTCCTTCAGCAGATTACTGGGAAGATGCCCATGATAGTTGCTCCGAGGAAGAGGAGCCTGTGGCGCCAGAGCCGGAGATTCCAGGAGAGCAAAGGGCTCAAAGAGTCATTCGACCTTCTAAGAAGCTGACCTACCCTCAGATGGGGAACAGTTCGGAAGACTCTGTAGTCACTGCTAGGAGAAATGCTGAGATTCCGGATCCCTCCACTGTCCATTTGGTGGAGGGCAACCCCAGCTCACTCTCTGGCACAGTTAGGCAGGCCACTCATGATAATGTGACCTGTGGGCAAGGGAATTCTACCCCTCAGTTATGGTGGGAATCCCCTATCCCAACATCGTTTTCAGAATTGTCCAGTGTTATATATAGTTGTTGTTAAAATTTATCTTTGGGGACCAAAGAGTTTAAGTGGGGGGAGTGTGTAGCGGGGTATTCCCCTATATTGGGAAGAAACTACATCACCCATAACCCCATTCTTCACATGTTCCACCGCAGAGACTCATGGGAGGGGTTATAAAGGGAGGAGGCGAGGCCGGGCTCGGCCTCTTTGGGGGACACGAGACTTCACAGACGGATCCTCCGGTGCGGATGTGTCGGAGTGCAAGGCCTGAAGCCTGAGGCCTTGCTCTGCACCAAAGAGCTTTCCACCCCCCTCTGCGAGCGTGGGTGGCATCTGACTTGATGCGCTACAACCTTGTTGGATCGGGGACCTGATCGTTGGAGAGATCGAGTGTGTGTGTGACACGGCTGGTGGAGGTTTCCCGGACTGGATCCGTGGTCCGGCGGGTGAGAGGGCATAAGCCCAGCTAAGATACTGTTACTGTATATAGGCCTATAGACTGCCGTGGCCTACAAGTTATTTGATACCCCTATTGAAGAGCCTTGTCAGAACTGAGCCTGCGGCTTTATTTAACCAAGTTCTAAACCCCTTGGATTACAAAGTTATACTCTGTTTAAAGTGCACCACCATTACAGACCTGCCGGTGAAGAAAGAAGGACTAAGTTAAATATTAGAACCAGGCCTGGTGGGGATTCTAGCGTGGCTGATTACTGCGTCATAGGGCACTTAGTTAATGGTCGCCCGTATGGCGCATCTGTAGCGTGTGTTACTACATAGTGTGTTAGAGTGGCAGGACGCTGTTCTCAGGAGTGATTATTTTGAACTGTGATTACTGTTACCCCTTTATCAATATTGAGAAACTAAGTAAAACACTTTACCTATTACAATTCATTACTGTGTCCTTGCTTAGATATTATATTGCATAGGATATATCATTGATTGTTAGTACTAGCTGTGCCAGAAGGGGGTAGAGCCTATTGCCGGGGGTTGGCGGAGCTGCACTCAGGGCCCAAATCTATTCTGCGGCCTCCTTAGTTGGAGGTATCGCTACACTTACATAGGCATCTCCCAGGTTCTGCAGCTCCGCGTCACGATCGCGGGACACCGGTGGACATCGAGTCCATGGGTCCCACGGGCACGGTCAAGAAACACGCGTCTGATTGAATATTTACACTTCCCATAAGTGAACAATAAATTAAACTGAAACAGCAAATGAAAACTTCAAATTGTAATACTAACTAAACATAGCTGTTTTATAGAGCAGAGGCAAACATTTTACAAAGGTTAATATTACACTATTGGCTATTTGTTTTATTTATTTATTTATTGTTTTTTTTCTTTTTTAAGTACCATCACTTTCTCAATAGTCCAATCATTTTATGAACAATCTATCTAAAAATCAAAATACAATCCACTCCCTTCAAATAGGGAATATCAGGGTTAAAAAATAGGGAAGTTTACTTTATTGGCTTGTTTTTAAAGGTGAAGTTTTGGGTTTTTATCCTCATTTTTGCTTTAATACTTGGGAAATCTCTGAAGAGTCACAAACATTCATACAGAGATGTGTTAGAAGAGCTAAGATGTGAATAAAGTAAAATGTATTTGTTCTGGGTCTGTGAATAGCCAAGTAGTAAAGGAATAATAAAGATCTGCAGCACAAAGCGGCTGGGACATGAAATGGTCAGCAGCATTGAGAAACCATTTGATGGTTGGAATACATTCATGATCTGATAGATCAATAAACTAGAAGATTTATTATTGTAAGTGCGGGAATGCTTTTTTCATCTTGCATATATAACAATATGGGTGACAGCTCCACCTAGAGGCAGCATTTCCATATGTGTTTCTGTTATTCTGAACTCCTTTAGTTAGTTAAAGCAGTATTTTTCAACCAGGGTGCCCAGGCACCCTGGGGTGCCTTGATGTTTCTTCAGGGGTGCCTTGGCAAAATGCCTAAAAAATTGCCCCAAAATTGTATTCAAGCCGGTGGGTGGATGAAACCTGCCTTTTAGTTACACAAAGCAGGTTTTCATTGTACACCTTTACAACTTCTAGCTGCCAACCTCCTAATGACCAATGACATCATCAGTTGATAAGGAGGATGTCAGTTGTCTGCATATCATCCTTGCCCCTCTCCATCAGCTTTGGGGTCTCATTAGTTAAAGCGGAGCTCCACCCTAAAGTGGAACTTCTGCTGATCGGAACTCTCCCCCCCTCCGGTGTCACATTTGGCACCTTTCAGGGGGGAGGGGGGTGAAGATACCTGTCTAAGACAGGTATTTTCACCCACTTCCGGGAGTCCTCTCTGCGGGAAATCTGCGGGAAGCACGTCACTTCCCTCAGAATACCCGTTGTGTTCTGGGAGACACTCGGCTCCCAGAACACACAGGGACCAGTCAGAACGGTGAAGCGCGACTCGCGCATGCGCCATAGGGAACCGGGCAGTGAAGCCGCAAGGCTTCACTTCCTGGTTCCCTCACCGAGGATGGCGGTGGGGGTAGCAGAGTGACGAGCGATTGCTCATCCTCTGCTGCGGACGTTGCTGGACTCCAGGACAGGTAAGTGTCCTAATATTAAAAGTCAGCAGCTGCAGTATTTGTAGCTGCTGGCTTTTAATATTATTTTTTTTCGGCGGAGCTCCGCTTTAAGTGATGGAGAAAAACTAAGGGAGAAGAGAAACATTGGGATACTAGTCAGTACCAATTTGCAAAAGTGTATTTTCTTTGGAAGAATAAACCACCTCTAACGTTGGGTGTCTAACGTGTGTTGATGTTGCTGCATTATGTAAACTATTGGAATAGTTTTTACATTTTAGAATGGGGCGCCTCAAGACTGTCCATAATTTTAAAGGGTGCCTTGACTGAATAAAAGGTTGAGAAACACTGAGCTAAAGTGTTACTAAACCCACAACAGTAAAATCAGTCTGTATATGCTGTAAAGCATGCTTGTTATACTCACTGTGGAAACTAAGGGGTTAATCCTCTGCATTGTGTAAAAAGGCTGTATGATCGTGTATGCACAGATCCTCCCCTTCTTGCATTGCCCCCAAAACATGTCCAGATAAGAGAGAGTAAATGGAGTCAGGCTTTACATGCTTAGTTTGGCGTGTTTTGCTAGATTTTTTTTTATTTTTTCCTTGGGAGAGTGCATGTGATCAGCACAGGGACAATCATCACTGTCCAGATAGAGGGTCAGGGGTCCTGCCTCCTGATAGGACAGAAAGTGCAGTATGAAAACTCTTCCTACAAGCTATAACCAGGCACTGATATAAGTCGCAAGACTGCTATTAACTGCTGATGAGAAAAGGTATTTAACAGTTTATATTTACTAAAATAATTGCATTTCCATGTTCTGTGTACTGTGGGAGACCAGATATAGTGAATGCAGGGTCCTGGGTTTAGTAACAGTTTCATTTGGTTCGTTTACTTAGTTAATAAGCAGCTACATCTGTACCGGTCAGCCTGATAAATATAGAGAATGTCAAGTGTGGCCTCTGACATGTCCGAAGGGCCACACAGTGGAATTTTTACTTCACACCAGCTCACGCATGTTAATGTGGGCGCTCTTTTGTTTGATGCGTTATTAAAACCCACTGCATTGCTGGCTTTTTTATTTTTATTTTACATTTTGTATGTAATTCTTATGTGCTACAGCTATTGCAATGCGTTACATTGTGACAGAATGTGCTGAGTAAAATTGGAATATGTCTTGTTTATAAATTATTTATTGTTTTAGCGCATGCCAGCGCATTGGTGTGAACTGAAGCCATAGGACATATGGCAAGTTACCTTGTTCTTGCTTTGAGACACGTTGCCCGACAAAACTGGTGAGAATGAGCTACATAAATTTTACAGGTACAGTTCACCTTTTCCAGCACATTTGATTGGCGAGTACAAGTGGACACCACTGCTAGGATGTGGTCAGAACTTAGAAAGCCAGTGTGCAGAAATGATCTGCAAGCCTGCATACTGGCAACTGCTAGTACTTACAATTAAACTGCCGCGGCGTTTCCTGTTCTAATGTTTCACAAAAAGTATCCCAACTGTATATTCTTCTCAGAGCTAATTATACACCTCTAATGCTGCGTACACACAATCTGAATTTCCGACAATAAATGTTCGATGTAAGCTTTTGGTCGGATATTCCGACCGTGTGTAGGCTCCATCGGACATTTGCTGCCAGGAATTTCCAACAACAAATGTTTGAGAGCAAGTTCTCTATTTTTGCGACAAGAAAAGTTCTTGTCGGAAATTCCGACCGCGTGTAGCCATTTGCGACGCACAAAAGTGCTGCGCATGCTTGGAATCAATTTGACGCTTGCTCGGAATCATTGTACTTCATTTTTCTCGGCTCGTCGTAGTGTTGTACGTCTCCGCGTTCTTGACCATCAGAATTTCTGAGCAACATTTGTGCGACCGTGTGTATCCAAAACAAGTTTGAGCCAACATCCGTCGGAAAAAAAAAACACGGTTTTGTTGTCGGAAATTCCAATCGTGTGTACGTGGCATCAGATTATAATGGACTCTTTATGCATAAAATGTACACAGGATCATGGTGACCTTATCCACTTACTCTGGCGTTGCCCCAAACGACATCAATATTGGAATAACGAAGTATTCCAGGCTACTATACTTACCCTAAGTGCTGCCTGTTAGGAATTCTGGGAAAGGAAGAGTCTAGAGAATTTGCCCGTAAAAGTCATCTCCTGAGCCTTATTTTTTACCCCGCAAACTGTAGTACATTGGAAATCCCCAAATCCCCCTTCTATGAGGGAGTGGACTCACTCAGTGGGAGATACCCTCCGCCTGGAAAGATACATCTCTCAGCATAGGGGTTCCCCTAATTAATATGAAAAGTAATGGGCTCTGTTGTTAGATACACCGCGTCTCAGTCCAGTGGAGCTGAATCTAATGTGGCTGTTGCAGTGCCCCGGGGGATAAGAACGGTTTAGAGCATATTTGGAGAAGTGGTGCTATTCTATTGAGACGGTACATGTACGCTTTGTTTCTTGTATAAATTACCTGTCGGAAATGGAAGTGGATTGTGTAGTTTGAACTGCTTTGGACTATCTGATTGCTTTTTTCTATCAATAAAACTTTTCTTGATTTGAAAAATAAACTTCCACGGTGCTAGACCAATTGAGGTGTTTGTTTATCACGGCCTGGCATTTAGCGAACTGTACGGGACCCGGTGGCCCACGTGTATGACACCAAGGAGCTACAAAACAGTGTCAAAAGTCAGTCCCTCTTCTAAGTTATATTCTGCGGACTTTAGATGTGCTGGGCTGGAATTTATGACTGAATGTCATAGTTGCATTGCTACAGCTTGACATACCTGGCAAAGTTTTATGGCCCTGTTTGCAAAACAATGTTTATCTTTCAGGAGGATACGGTTTGTAAATAGCTTTGAGTCGATACCTTGATTTTTTTCAATAGTAAAGTAGGTGTAAAAGGGTGGTGTTTAAACACAGAGCATTGTAAGTTTACAAGACCAAGCATTGGCTGCTCGCTTGAAAGTGATTAATAAAAGTCTGAGGAAAGAGATTGAGTCTAAAAGTGGAGCCAATTGCAGCCATTCTTTTTTTTTTTTCATCAAATGGAAACTTGCTGCTATTGGCAACAGTAAAATTTTTGTGTTTTTTTATTGTTTCTCTGGTTTTCAAGAGGAGACCTCTTTGAGTTTTTTCAACAAAACTTACAGGCTGGATGTTGTGATCTAATACTGGATTGGCCGTCTATGCACAGTGCTGATTGGCCCTGTGCTGATCATATGCCCCCTCCCAAGAAAAATAAAAATAAAAAACTATGTAGCAAAGCACACCAAAATGAGCATATGCAAAGTGTCCCCAAGGCTCTGTACTATTGGGAGATGGACTGGGGACTGTGGAAGAAGGGAAGGATCAGAGAAGACAGGATCAAACAGTCTTTTTACGCAATGCAGAGGATTAAACCCTAATGCCGTGTACACACGATCGATTTTTTCGACGGTGAAAACACAGTCGAGAAAATCGACATGAAAAACGAGGAACAGCTTGGTCGAAAAAAGGCTCCCCGGCAGTGTTTCCCTATGGGAAAACTGCAGCGGAAAAAATTTACGGGAATCACGACTACAAAAATTAGAGCATGTTCTAATTTTTCTCGTCGTGATTAATGCCGTTTTTCCCATCTGGAAAAATGACAAAAAGCCCACGCACGGTCGTTTTTCTCGTCCAAAAGAAAAAATGTAATTTTTTCCGACGGGAAAAATGATCGTGTGTACGCGGCATTAGGTTTCACAGTATAACAAGGATGCTTTAGTGCATATACAGACTGATTTTACTGTTGTGGGTTCAGTAACACTTTAAGTTTTGGTTAGATACTCCCTAAGAATCCAGTGTGCTTTTGGCTTTTGTATTTGTAGCGATTCCCCCAAAGGAGTTGCTTCTGTATGTTCAGTCCGTTACTCTGCCTCTCAACCCTAATAACAGCCTAAGCCCCCTCTGGCACACCTGGCAATAGTGTAAGTGCAATGACCAATGAGAAACACACACGTTATAATAAAACGCAGAAATTGTCTTTACTAGAGTTGAGCGGACACCTGGATGTTCGGGTTTGACGGGTTCGGCCGAACTTCGGAAAAAAGTTCGGGTTCGGGACCGAACTTTAACCTGAACCCGAACCCGAACCCTATTGAAGTCAATGGGGACCCGGACTTCTAAGGACTAAAAAGGCTCTAAAAAAGTAATGGAATGGGCTAGAGGGCTGCAAATGGCAGCAAAATGTTGTTAAGAGCATGGCAAGTGCTCTGCAAACAAATGTGGATAGGGAAATAACTTAAAATAACATAAAAAAAAATAAAAAAATAAAAAAATATGCTGGAGGCCCCCTTTTCAGCAGAAGAGGTACGGGAAGTCATTAAGAACCTCAGAAACTCAACGGCACAATGCCACACATATAGTGGGAATGCCCCAGAATACGCCCTTTCTGGAATAAATTATTCAATTTAATGGATAAGCTAGTGGGAAAATAAAATACTTTGAAAAAAAAAATGTAGCGGGGTGCTAAATTTAAGGGAAGTGTTTGAGTGGTAAATAGGCTCAAACACCCTAATTCTGTAGGATTCATGGACCATTTTGTCCTCGGGGGACAGTATTGGTGTGCAGTTCCCTGCGGCCTACAGGTGGCGCTGCCATGGTAGGCTAGGGTTGAACCGCCGATACAGTGCTGTGCCTTTTGTGTCCCCTCTTGGCAGTAGTACAGCGGGGCGGGGAACCTGCTGTGCATGCCGGGAGAGCATATAAAAGGGGCAGACCTTTGGCCTGGGGGCTGATGTCCAGTGGGGTCCACGCCCAGGTGCCTTCGGCCTGGGTGCATGTGTTCCTGTTCCATCTCGGGTACCTTTAGCCCGGGGTGAGGTACTATCCTGGAGTTCCTGCTGCCCTGGTTATGGAGGCCTAGGTGCGGGAGTAAAGCCTGGAGTCCAGAGCCTTCGTCTGGAGTCCGCTAAGGGTCGAGTAGTCTTAGGGTGCCGCCTCATGTAGGGGACCATGTTCCAGGGAAGGGAGGATCATTCTGATGGACCGATGCAGGAGTCACAGTGAAGGAAGGGTCTGTTGACTCCCTGGAGAGATGTCTTCCCCTTGATATGGGCTAGGTTCGTAGAAGGAGAAGCTCAAGGTCATCTTGACTGTATCAGAGGCCTTATTCACCCGGCCCGTGGCAGGGGCCTTATACACCCTGGTCTGTGGCAGAGACCAAAGTTCTCCAGGTCCGTGGCAGGGGCCTTGTACTCCCGGTCTGTGGCAGAGACCAACCTCAAGGTCTGTGGCAGAGACCGTGCACCTAAAACTGTTTGAGAAACCTAAGCAGTGAAGTGAATGTGCTACGTTTGTGCCTGGACCTCCTCCACACCTTAAGCTGTCCTGTTTCTTTGCTCTAACCTTTTCTATCCGAGTAGAGTTTATTTTGCCATGAGAGAATAAGAGTTGTAATTTCAGCTGGTGTGGACATTGACTTTACTGGGAATTAAAGGACTTGCCTCTACCTACAGTAGAGGTGAGAATCATCCTCTGGAGGAGTTTTGACTCCGGCTGTGGACACGGCCCGTCAAGTACACCGCTCAACCTCTCTATATAGGAGGGTACGGGCTGGTAGTGCAGTCACTGCGATGTGCCTTTCTTCCTCCTGCGAGGAGCCAACAACATAAAGGCAGGTAAGGGGGAAAGGCTCTGTGCGCTACAAAAAAATAAAATAAAAATTATAATCTTGACCTAGGAGGACGAGGTCCATATGGAGTAGGAGGTTGAGGTGACGGTGGATGTGGCTGTGTAGAAGGAAGCGGCAGTGGAGGAGGACGAGGTAGCCAACACTGGTTCAAAAATACAACAATGGCTGGGTAAGGCCAGTGATGTGTCGAATTCTGTTCCCCGTCGAATAGTGTCCACCCTGTACTGCGCTTGCTCAGTATGTAGGACAAGAGGATTTCGAAAATCTCCCAAGATGAACGGCGCCTGCGTGGTGAGTCCAGGTGAAGGCCACACCATCCGTAGTTCAAGCCGAGCCAAGTGAGGCCGTGCCCAAAGCGTGGCGATCGAAGCGAGCACGTGAGGGGCCCTGTTACTATGTGCTACCGTATGTCCACTTGGATGTTGGGGCTTGAACCTGCACTCACGGCGCAGGCGCCGTTCATCTTCGGAGATTTTGTGAATCTCCTTGTCCTCTGTACTGCGCAAGCGCTGCGCCTTCGCAGTACGGGCCGGACACAATCCGATGGCCGGACAGTTTTTGTCACAACACCGGTATACATGTCTATTCTGCACAAGGTACGGACAAGTCCTGTGGGATCCATGCCTGGTTCATTTTAATGAACGTGAGCTTGTCCACATTGGCTCTGGACAGGCGGCTGCGCTTGTCTGTGATAACGCACCCTGCCGTGCTAAATACACGTTCAGATAATACACTGGCTGCAGGGCAGGCCAGCACCTCCAAGGCATAAAGGGCAAGCTCAGGCCATGTGCCCAATTTGGAGACCCAGAAGTTAAAGGGGGCAGACCCGTCATCCAGTACGTGTAGGCCTGTGGACACATACTGTTCAACCATGTTGGTGAAATGCTGCCTCCTGCTAAGACGTTCCATCTCAGCTGGTGGTGCTGGTTGTTGTGGCATGCTGACAAAGCTTTTCCACATTTCAGCCATGCTAACCCTGCCTTCTGAGGTGCTGCCGGTGCCCCGGCTGCATTGGCGACCTCTTCCTCCTCCTCTGCCTTCGCCTTGTGCTTCCACCGTACGCCCGCTGTCAGGTGGGAATGCCACCAGCAGCGCGTCTACCAGCGTGCGCTTGTACTCGCGCATCTTACGATCCCGCTCCAGTGAGGGAATTAAGGACGGTCCGTTGTCCTTGTAACGGGGATCCAGCAGGGTGGCCACCCAGTAATCAGCACCAGTTAAAATGTGGGCAACTCGGCGGTCATTGCGGAAACACTGCAGCATGTAATCGCTCATGTGTGCCAGGCTGCCCAGAGGCAAAGAAAAGCTGTCCTCTGTGGGAGGTGTATCGTCTGTGTCCTCTGTATCCCCCCAGCCACGCACCAGTGATGGCCACGAGCTGGTCTGGGTGCCACCCTGCTGTGAAAATGGTTCCTCCTCCTCCTCGATCTCCTCCTCCACCTCGTCATCCTCCAGAACTGTGCCCTTTCTGCCGGACAATTGTGTACCTGGCGTTTGTTGGTGCAGGAACCCACCCTCGTAGCCACTTGTGAAAGACTGCCCAGAAAGCCTTTGAAATGATCCCGCTTCCTCCTCCTCCTCCTCATCCTCCTGTGCCACATCCTCTTCCATCATCGCCCGAAGCGTTTTTCCAAGGAGGCATAGAACTGGGATAGTAACGCTGAGAACGGCGTCATTGGCACTGGACATGTTGGTGGAGTACTCGAAACAACGCAACAAGGCACACAGGTCTCGCATGGAGGCAAAGTTATTGGTGGTGAAGTGGTGCTGTTCCGCAGAGCGACTCACGCGTGATTGCTGCAGCTGAAACTCCACTATTGCCTGCTGCTGCTTGCACAGTCTGGCCAGCATGTGCAAGGTGGAGTTCCACCTTGTGGGCACGTCACATATGAGGCGGTGAGCGGGAAGGCCGAAGTTACGCTGCAGCGCTGACAGGCGAGCAGCAGCAGGGTGAGAACGCCAAAAGTGCACACACACAGCCCGCACTTTCTGCAGCAGCTCTGGCATATTGGGGTCATTTTTAAGGAACCTCTGGACCACCAAGTTCAGCACATGCGCCAGGCAAGGGATGTGCGTCAAACCGGCTAGGCCCAGAGCTGCTACGAGATTTCGCCCATTATCGCACACCACCAGGCCGGGCTTGAGGCTCACTGACAGCAACCACTCATTGGTCTGTTGTTCCATGTCCCTCCACAACTCCTGCGCGGTGTGGGGTTTTTCCCCCAAACAGGAAAGTTTTAAAACTGCCTGCTGTCGTTTACCCCTGGCTGTGCTGAAGTTGGTGGTGAAGGTGTTACGCTGACCGGATGAGGAGGCGGTAGAGGATGAGGAAGCGGAGTAGGAGGAGTTAGCAACAGGAGGCAAACTGAAGTGCCCTGCAATCCTCGGTGGTGGAAGGACATGCGCCAAACTGCTATCTGCCTCAGGCCCAGCCGCCACTGCATTTACCCAGTGTGCTGTTAGGGAGATATAACGTCCCTGACCGTGCTTACTGGTCCACGCATCCGTAGTTAGGTGGACCTTGCCACAGATGGCGTTGCGCAGTGCACACCTGATTTTGTCCCCCACTTGGTAGTGCAGGGAAGGGATGGCTCGCCTGGAAAAGTAGTGGCGGCTGGGCACGACGTACTGTGGGACAGCCAATGCCATCAGGCTTTTAAAACTCTGCGTCTCCACCAGACGGAATGACAGCATTTCAAAGGCCAGGAGTTTTGAAATGCTGGCTTTCAGGGCCAGGGATCGCGGGTGGCTAGGGGGGTACTTCCTCTTCCGCTCCAATGTTTGGGAGATAGAGAGCTGAACGCTTCCATGGGACATTGTGGAGATGGTTGGTGACCCAGGTGGTAGTGTTGCTGGCAGATCCTCTGTTTGCGGGGTGGCAGGTGCCACTGTCACTACAGAGGTGGATGAAGAGGCCGAGACTGCAGCAGAAGAGGAAGCAGGAGGAGCCAGAGACCTTTCTTGGTTTTTGAGGTGTCTACTCCACTGCAGCTCGTGCTTTGCACTTAGATGCCTGGTCATGCAGGTTGTGCTCAGGTTAAGAACGTTTATGCCTCGCTTCAGGCTCTGATTGCACAGCGTGCAAACCACTCGTGTCTTGTCATCAGCACATTGTGTGAAGAACTGCCACGCTAGGGAAGTCCTTGAACCTGGCTTTGGTGTGCTCGGTCCCTTGCTGCATTGGGCAGTAGCAGACATACTGTCTAGGGGACGGACGCTCCGCTTTTGCACCCTGCTCCCTCTTCTGCTGTGCTGGTGGCTCTGTGCGACCACCGCCTCTTCCTCCAAACTACACTGGTCACCTGCATAACGTTGATTCCATGTGGGGTCGAGGACCTCATCGTCCTCCACATCATCTTCCACCCAGTCTTCACCCCTGCCCTCCTTGTCTGTCTGCACAATTGCGAAAGCAGCAGCAGTTGGCACCTGTGTTTCGTCATCATCCGAGACGTGCTGCGATGGTCCTCCCATGTACTCATCATGAAACATAAGTGGTTGGGCATCGGTGCACTCAATCTCTTCCACTTCTGGGGCAGGGCTAGGTGGATGGCCCTGGGAAACCCTGCTAACAGAGTCATCGAAAAGCAGAAGAGACTGCTGCATGATTTGGGGCTCAGACTGCTTGGCTGATTTGCAAGGGGGTGAGGTGAAAGACTGATGGACATGGGTTTCAGGTGCCAACTCTGATCTTTCATCAGAAGAGTGGGTGGGAGACAATGTGAAGGAACCCGAGGCACTGTCAGCAACCCAATCTACTATCTCCTGTACTTGTCCTGGCCTAAACATTCGTACAGCCTCATTAGGCGCGACAAAATACCGCCGCAGGCTCGGTCGCCTACTCGCACCTGAGGAAGGTGTTTCACTTGTGCGTGTATCTGGCAAAGATCCACCACGTCCTCTCCCTGCAACAGGAGCTCCACCAGCAGCACCACGACCGGGGCCACCACGTCCCTTTGACCTTCTCATATTTTCCAAATTTAGGATGTTGCCCTAAATGGGTGTTTTTGGAAGAGCAGAACACACCCACAGTACGTAACCGCTGAATCGCACAGCTACAGAACTGCAGAAAATGCTATTCAAAAAAAATGTTGTTTTTTTAGTATAGCACAGTAGAAGAAAACTATTTAGAAATTGTTTATTTCACACACCTCCACATATGTATAACACACTGCAAAATATTTTTTGTGGCCCTAAATGGCGTTTTTTGGAAGAGCAGAACACACCCACAGTACGTAACCGCTGAATCGCACAGCTACAGAACTGCAGAAAATGCTATTCAAAAAAAATGTTGTTTTTTTAGTATAGCACAGTAGAAGAAAACTATTTAGAAATTGTTTATTTCACACACCTCCACATATGTATAACACACTGCAAAATATTTTTTGTGGCCCTAAATGGCGTTTTTTGGAAGACCACAATACACCCACAGTACGTAACCGCTGAATCGCACAGCTACAGAACTGCAGAAAATGCTATTCAAAAAAAAATTTGTTTTTTTAGTATAGCACAGTAGAAGAAAACTATTTAGAAGTTGTTTATTTCACACACCTCCACATATGTATAACACACTGCAAAATATTTTTTGTGGCCCTAAATGGCGTTTTTTGGAAGACCACAATACACCCACAGTACGTAACCGCTGAATCGCACAGCTACAGAACTGCAGAAAATGCTATTAAAAAAAAAATGTTGTTTTTTTAGTATAGCACAGTAGAAGAAAACTATTTAGAAATTGTTTATTTCACACACCTCCACATATGTATAACACACTGCAAAATATTTTTTGTGGCCCTAAATGGCGTTTTTTGGAAGACCACAATACACCCACAGTACGTAACCGCTGAATCGCACAGCTACAGAACTGCAGAAAATGCTATTAAAAAAAATGTTTTTTTTTAGTATAGCACAGTAGAAGAAAACTATATATAAATTGTTTATTTCACACACCTCCACATATGTATAACACACTGCAAAATATTTTTTGTGGCCCTAAATGGCGTTTTTTGGAAGACCACAACACACCCACAGTACGTAACCGCTGAATCGCACAGCTACAGAACTGCAGAAAATGCTATTCAAAAAAATGTTGTTTTTTTAGTATAGCACAGTAGAAGAAAACTATATATAAATTGTTTATTTCACACACCTCCACATATGTATAACACACTGCAAAATATTTTTTGTGGCCCTAAATGGCATTTTTTGGAAGACCACAATACACCCACAGTACGTAACCGCTGAATCGCACAGCTACAGAACTGCAGAAAATGCTATTCAAAAAAAATGTTTTTTTTTAGTATAGCACAGTAGAAGAAAACTATTTAGAAATTGTTTATTTCACACACCTCCACATATGTATAACACACTGCAAAATATTTTTTGTGGCCCTAAATGGCGTTTTTTGGAAGACCACAATACACCCACAGTACGTAACCGCTGAATCGCACAGCTACAGAACTGCAGAAAATGCTATTCAAAAATTTTTTTGTTTTTTTAGTATAGCACAGTAGAAGAAAACTATTTAGAAATTGTTTATTTCACACACCTCCACATATGTATAACACACTGCAAAATATTTTTTGTGGCCCTAAATGGCGTTTTTTGGAAGACCACAATACACCCACAGTACGTAACCGCTGAATCGCACAGCTACAGAACTGCAGAAAATGCTATTCAAAAAAAATGTTGTTTTTTTAGTATAGCACAGTAGAAGAAAACTATTTAGAAATTGTTTATTTCACACACCTCCACATATGTATAACACACTGCAAAATATTTTTTGTGGCCCTAAATGGCGTTTTTTGGAAGACCACAATACACCCACAGTACGTAACCGCTGAATCGCACAGCTACAGAACTGCAGAAAATGCTATTCAAAAAAAATGTTGTTTTTTTAGTATAGCACAGTAGAAGAAAACTATTTAGAAATTGTTTATTTCACACACCTCCACATATGTATAACACACTGCAAAATATTTTTTGTGGCCCTAAATGGCGTTTTTTGGAAGACCACAATACACCCACAGTACGTAACCGCTGAATCGCACAGCTACAGAACTGCAGAAAATGCTATTCAAAAAAATTTTTGTTTTTTTAGTATAGCACAGTAGAAGAAAACTATTTAGAAATTGTTTATTTCACACACCTCCACATATGTATAACACACTGCAAAATATTTTTTGTGGCCCTAAATGGCATTTTTTGGAAGACCACAATACACCCACAGTACGTAACCGCTGAATCGCACAGCTACAGAACTGCAGAAAATGCTATTCAAAAAAAATGTTGTTTTTTTAGTATAGCACAGTAGAAGAAAACTATTTAGAAATTGTTTATTTCACACACCTCCACATATGTATAACACACTGCAAAATATTTTTTGTGGCCCTAAATGGCGTTTTTTGGAAGACCACAATACACCCACAGTACGTAACCGCTGAATCGCACAGCTACAGAACTGCAGAAAATGCTATTCAAAAAAAATGTTGTTTTCTTAGTATAGCACAGTAGAAGAAAACTATTTAGAAATTGTTTATTTCACACACCTCCACATATGTATAACACACTGCAAAATATTTTTTGTGGCCCTAAATGGCGTTTTTTGCAAGCGTACATTAAAGTGCAAATTTTTTTTTTTTTGCCCTAAACGGGTCTTTTTTTTTTTTTTTTTTTATTCAAAGTTTTTATTAAGAGAAAGAATAAAAACAATACAGAAGCACACTTATCAAAGGACGCAGATGCAACTGCAGACATTGCGATCGAAACAGTACATTGTGGCAAAAAATCAGTGTCAATGTTTAGCTGAAGACTGCTGTCAGGCGATAGTCACGGGCGTGAGTCATGACCGACAAAGAGAAAGGTGAATGAATAGTGAAGAAAAAAGCTATTACACGTTATTACTACCAGTCTTCTGAGCAAACTTCATAGAAAGTAATGTTAATCTGTACATAGTCGAAAAGTGGGGACGCAACAGTGTCTTCTAGTTAGAAGGGATAAAAGAGCAATATCGGCCTGTACTTTCTGAGCAAACATTATTGCAACATCCGCTATCTCAATTGAAGCAGTGTTTAGATTTAAGAAAAGGAAAAGAGAAAGTAGGGGGTAAGCAAATCAAAGCAGGGGGGGGGGGAAGAAGAGAGAAGGGGAGAGAAAAAAAAAAGGGGGGGTATTACGTTTATTACGAAGAGTAGACGGATTGGTCTCAAAAGGCGGTCAGCTTCTAAGGGCCAGCCGCAGGAGAGGTAATTGTAACGAACAGTCTTAGGAGGGTGTGTTCCTACCCTCATGTGAATATTCCCGAGAATATTTAAAATCAAACCACGGTAGCCAGATGTCGTGGAACTTCTTCGCATTACCACCATCCTGGGCCAGGGTGTCTTCCATGGTGGCTATTTCCCCTACTTTATTTAGCCATTCAGAAATGGATGGGACTCGAGACGAGTTCCAATACAAGGGAATTAGGGACTTGGCCACATTCAAAAGGTGTTTTGTCAGGGAATGTTTGTATCTCTTAAGTGAAAAACTGGATATATGAAGCAGGCAACATGCAGCATCTAGGTTTAGCTTAGTTTCAGTGATCTGTTTAATCAGTGTCCGCACTTCTGACCAGTAGCTGGTGATCAGTGCACAATGCCACCAAATGTGAGCCAACGTACCCCTTTCCTTTTGACATCTCCAACATATCTCAGGTTTTTGGCTATCCCATCTGTGCAGTCTTACGGGCGTGTGATACCACCGTGTCAGTAACTTATAGCTGGTTTCCTGTAATTTAGTACTTATGGAGCATTTGTGTGCCAAGATGCTTGCATATTTCCATTGTTTATCCGATATCTCCGTGTTTAGGTCTCGGGACCACTCTCTCCTATGTACACTCTCCCCCACATCTCCCGGGTTTTGCAACCAGGAATATGCTAGAGAGGTGGCCTTAAATACTGGGGTTTTGTTATGACAGGCCTCTTCCATCTCGGTCAGAGGTCTGTAAAGATCTGGAGAGTTTCTAAACTTACCTAGGTAACTTCGGATCTGAAAATAAGTCCACTGTTTTAGGTGGGGTAAGTCGCAATCAGTCTTAAGGGATGTCCAGTTTCTAACCTTAGTACCTAGAAAGCATTCACCCATTCGTAAGGAGATACCAGTCGTTGCTGAATGGAGCGTGGAGTTATGAATACCCGGGGAGAAGTCAGGGTTGTCTTTCAGCGGGGTCAGAGGGCTGGGGATCGTGGTGATATTTGTTCTATTCTTTTTAACTAGTGTTCTCAGAATGTCTAATGTATTATGTGTGATCGGGCAGCTTTTTTGACTGGAGAAAAGGCCCGACCCTGGGATCCATGGTGAGAGCATGAGCGGGAACGCGCTTAAGGTCGCTTCCAACTTAACCCAATCTTTCGTGTCGTCGTGGCAGTGCCAATCGATGACCCTGGCTATATGTGCTGCGTAATAATAGTTTTTAAAATTCGGTAGATTAATCCCACCTGCTTCTTTAGGCATCATTAGAGTAGTTAATTTCACCCTTGGTTTCTTGTGGTGCCATAAAAATTTCAGAATGATGGAGTTTAGTGCTTTAAAGAATTTCGGAGGGATCTTGGTCGGTATGGTGCGCATCAGGTATAGAAATTTAGGCAGGACCACCATCTTGATGATGGCCGCGCGACCAAACCATGAAAAGGTGCCTAGATGCCAGTTATTGAGATCTGTTTCGCAGGTTTTGAGCATGGGGGGATAATTCACCTCGTAAATAGACTGTAGTTGTGGGGTCAGCCATGTTCCTAAGTACCGGAGGGCGATGGGATCCCACCGAAATGTGGAGTTGGCCTTAGTCAGGGAAAGTACAGCTTCTGGGAGTGAAATATTGAGTGCTTCAGATTTTGAATAATTTATCTTTAAGTTTGCTAAATAGCCAAATTGGGCGAATTCTTTTAAGAGACTGGGGACGGTCAATGTTGGGTCGGTCAGGAAGAATAAAAGATCATCAGCATATGCTGCCGTTTTAAACTCCCTATCCTGAATCTGGAAACTGTGGACCGTCGGGTTATTCTGGATCGTCCTTATGAAAGGTTCCAATGAAAGAATAAACAACAGGGGTGACAATGGGCATCCCTGTCTGGTGCCATTAGAGATGGATACTTTTTTAGAAGGAGTACCATTTATTTTTAGGTATGCAGAGGGGTTCCTATATAATGCTGAAATCCACGACAGCATGTGCGGACCCAGGCCTACTCGGGCACACACTGCCAACATGAAGTCCCATGCCACCCGATCGAAGGCCTTCTCCGCATCAGTGGAGAGGAGAAAGCCTTCGATCCTTCGCACCTTCGTTGCATGAATCAGAAGCAACGCTTTGGTAACGTTATCCTTTGCTTCCCTGCCAGGTATGAAGCCCACCTGTTCCAAACCAACTAGCTTTGGCAGAAGTGGGCCCAACCTCAAGACCAGGACCTTTGCGAACAACTTCACGTCCAAATTCAACAGGGAAATGGGCCTATAGTTAGCACATTCACCGGGGTCTTTTCCTGGTTTCGGAATCACTGTTATGTGTGCGGTCAGGAAGTCGGGAGTGATCTCCTCGGGCCCAGACAGGGAGTTCAGAGCCTCTTTCAGCGGTTCCGTTAGGGTGTCTATAAAGGTCTTATAGTAGATTGCCGAGTACCCATCCGGTCCAGGGCTTTTGCCAGTTTTGAGCTGTTTGATGGCCTGTCTGAGCTCCAAGGAGGAAATTGGGGATTCCAGTGAAATAGAGTCAAGCTCTAATATAGCTGGAAGACCACTTTTAGCTAAATAGTCTTGGATAATCTGTGTCCTGTCTCCTTCCATATGTGGCTGTTTATGTTGGGGGGGTAAGTTGTAGAGTTTAGAATAGAAACTATGAAAATGTCCCGCAATCGCCTCTGATGCAACATCTAGTTTCCCCGCTGGGTTTCTAATACCGGCAATATTGTTGAAGGAAGCATGATCCTTCAATAAACGGGTCTTTTTTTGCACAAGCAAAATAAAATGGAAATTTTTTATTTTTTTGCCCTTAATGAGTCTTTTGGAAAAGAGCACAATAAAGTGCCTTTTTTTTTTTTGTCCTAAATGGATCTTTTTCCAAGAGCAGAATACACCCACAGTATGGAAACGGTGTATCTCTCAACGTAATATATGCAGTGCTGGTGCACTGAGCTTGCAGATAAAAGGTAGATTTTCTCTGACACTGGGCTCAGAGCAGTGTAAAAAGACTGCACTGCAACACAAACAGGTAAACCTATGCAGATCGCTGAGTTATATCTCTGAATCTGGACTCCTATTCCTATATAATATATCTCTCTCCCTAAAAGCAAAAAACAGGAACCTGGCCCTACACTACACTGTCTCTCTATCTTTTCCCTCAGCTCTAGAATCAGGACTAACTCATGTATTTTTCTATCTCTCCCTAAAAGCAGCAGCAGCAGACAAGATCCTCTCCCTATCTATTCTGAAGCAGAGTGACGTGTGTGCTGTGTGCCTCTAGCTTATATAGAAGCTGGGTCACATGTTGCACTGACCAATCACAGCCATGCCATTAGTAGGCATGGCTATGATGGCTTCTAAGGGCACACCAGCTAATCAAAAGGTGATTGGCTGGCCCCTGAAGCATTTCTAACTGCGTAATTAGATTCCCGAACCCGAACCCGAACCCGGACTTTTGCGCAAAGTCCGGGTTCGGGTTCGGGAAAAAGCTAAAGTTCGGTACGGACCCGAACTTTACAGTTCGGATTCGCTCAACACTAGTCTTTACTGCAATATTTCTGTGAAAGAATAACAGACAATAACCATATATATTCAAGCAATTAACTAGAGAGCAATAACTGAGATTTAAGAGCAATGTGAATCTCAATCCTATGTTCACGCTGCTTTCAGGGGATTCCAAACACTAGAATGTCCCCAAGAGCAGAGGCACACTTAAATGGTAAATAAAGCACAATATGACACTTTAAATCGGATTGGTTACCTTTACTCAGGTTACCTCTATGAATCCAGGCAGAAGGAGAGCAGAGGAATGACTCTCTTTGTGTCAGGCCTCTCTCTTCTGTCCCCTGACACCACAGGCCCAACGTTAAACACTTATTCAAGTCAACAAATAATGGCTTAACTTTCTAGATAAACTGTCCTACACACCCAATGCATATGCAGAGCCCTGAATATAAGTGTGTGGATCTGTAGGGCTCTAGTAGCTTCAGTCACTTTGAAGAAAAGATAAGATTTGGTGTCTTCAGCTAGCCACTTTCGTTGGTGCATCTAATCTCCAGTATTGCGGACCCAAACAACACAACTGGCCCAGCTTGTGAAACAGGCAGGATCCTCCTCAGCAAGGTGAGAGGACAATGATGTCTGTATACAGTGTCCCAGAAATGCATAGCCTTATTCCTTATCCCTGTGCCACTACAAGTGTAAACAAGATGACTAGCAGCAATGATGTCTGTATACAGTGTTCATACTCCTTCTATGGTGCAGTGGTCAAAATGCCCTCTCACCAAATCCTGTGGTCAAGGCCCAAACGAATGTCTTGGAACAGCAGGCTTTCCTGGTGACTAGTCACCTCACACTGGAATGCTTCACCGTCAGTGCAGGTGCGCCTCAATATGCACCTGGAATCCCCCTCTCTCAGGCTGGATGTCCCGACTGGCGGTGGAGGCCTGAATTTGCTCGGGGAGATCATCTGAGAGACAGCATCTCTCCTTCAGGTCTGATCTCTTTCACTGCCTCATGGTGACTGAGAATCTCTTCAGGAATTAAAACGGAGTCTTTTAGTTTCCTCCCACAGAGAATGCCGGTCTTAGTAGTTTTAGTCACTATACAAGGCTATGGGGCCGCTCTGTGCTGGAACTTCATACTTGAGAGTCCTTTGCAGCTGCTTCCTGCAGCTTGTTAAGGTCCCTCGGATTGGCTCCTGTAACTGCTCCTTTAATTGGCTTTCTTCCTCCTGCCAATAGGGACACAGGGGAGGCTACAGAGTGAACAGCTCCGTGTGAGTCAGCTCATATTACATTAAATTCAGTGAGTCAGTGAACAGGGAGAAGCAGAGGGGTGAGTAAGCTCTCTCCCTCTTTCAGGCTGAAAAGCCTGTGTACATCACGGCGGCCAGTTTGGCGGGGTCGCGGGTAACAGGGTAAGATACCCGATACATATTTGTTTACAATAGTCTTGGCATCCTCCTTGGATGTTCTCTCAGAGCTTCAAAGATTGTAGTGACCACGAGTACCTGTTACTCCAGCATCTGTGTATTTGGACATTGGTTGCCTTAGTGAGTGTGTTCCAACTTTGTACATTGTGACATAACTGAATGATGAAAAGAAGGCAAGTTCCAATCCAAAACATGTGATCCAAATCACATGTCACCTAGTAAACAATAGTCATGAATGGAATCCATTCATGACATCATTGTTTACTATTGTGTGTGAGATGTGATTGGTCGTCAGTAATCACATGGTACCTGGGCCAGTAAGAGCACCCTGTATCATGTGATAGATGTGGCCAATCATAATAAACAATGAGTCATGAATGAATGCCATTAGCGACAGTTCAAACGATTGATGTTACAGTGATCATCACTGTAACTAGCAATCACAGTTTAAAAAAAAAAAAAATCGCTGGTCACCCCTCCAAAGTAGTACAATGTCACTATGGTGACACTGAACTACTGTAAATGAGAGTATGTAAAAATAAATATTAAAAAAATATTATTATTTTTTACATACTGTTACCAGTCAACATCCCTGATCACAGCCACACCAGCCATATGATGACACTGTACTGCACTGATGACAGTATGTAAAAAAAATTGTGAAAAAAAAAAACATTTTTTTTTTATTTCTTCATTCTCCAAAAAATGGTGACAAAAAATTAGAACTTCAAAAAGCTTGTCATGACTCCTACTAAATACCTTGGTCTGTCTACTTCCCAAAAAATGGTAATGTGGGGTGTATTTGTACTGTACTGGCATTTTAGGGCCTCAAGAAATTATATAGTCCATCAATACATCAGGACTGATCAATTTTCAATTATATATACCATAGTTTGTAGAACCTGTAACTTTCACACAGGTTAAATAATATACTCTGATTTGGGTTATTATCTTATCAAAGAAATGTAGCAGAGCAGACTACAAAGGAGAGGTACAACCAGAGCTTGTTTGGCTGTACTTCTCCTGTGGATCATAGGAGTGCAGTTCGTTCTCCACTCCTGTGACCTGTTTTCAGCAGACAGCTGATGGCTTAAGCCTGCTGTCGGCTGATGTCACAGAGCCGGTCGAAGCCCGGGAAAGATTGCAACCATATGGTCAGGATCTGCCCACATGCCTGGACGGGCACCTGGCTCAGCCTCTCAGCGAGCCTCGGATAGCCTGAGCTGGCTGCTCCCGCCCCCCACTCCCAAACAGCCCAGCTCTCCAGTGAGTGTGGTTGGCAGAGCAGAGAACCGGTGACTGACAGCCACCAGCTCACCGCTCAGGGAACACTGAGTATTGAGCGATCGGTGGTGTTTGATTGCTCGGTTCTCAGTCTTAGAGCTGACGGGGGACAGATGCAGCATTGGACTGATGCTGCATCTATCTAGGTGAGTATGAACCCCCCCCCCCCCCAATTTTTTTTTATCATACTTCTTTTGTAAATGCCACAAAAAGAAAGCTATATTTGTGTGAAAAAAATATATAATTTTCATTTAAGTACAGTGTTTCATGACCACACAATTGCAAGTTAAAGTAGTGCAGTACTGAATAGCAAAAATAGCCCTGGTCATTAAGGGTGTAAAAGCTTACAGAGGTCAAGTGGTTAAAGAGTAATACGATGGTGTTGCACTTCTGAGCTTTTTAAGCCCAGCACAGCCTTTAAAGAGGAACTGCAGTCTGCTTACATAATTTGTAATAAAAACATCTTTGCCATTCTGAAGCTTCCCTCTGACTACTTTGCATATTATTTTATATATACTGTGATTCTGTACTTGCCAAATATGCTGCAAAAATCTCCCTCCACCGAGTCTGGCTGCATCAATTTTAACTGTGGTCAGCTGAAGCTGCTGCCTGTTCACTTCCTGGATTTACACAGACACACAGAGGCACACCTCCAGCTCTGCAGCTCTCATTGGCCTTCTTATGACTCACCCCACCCCCCTCCCCTCCTGGCAAACTCAGAGCTGTGCACAATGTCATAAGCCTAGGCTTTTTACAAAACAAGAAACAGGAAGTGGGCTGTATAAGGTATTTACTGGCAGAAAAATAAATGTTTTACTATTCAAAGTTAAAACAACAAGGGCAGAAGATTTAATAGATGGAAATGTAGCGACCTCACCTCTCACTCCCTCCTTCTCTGTCAATGTCAATGGCTCTCGTCTAGGGGACCAGGGAGGAGAGTGTGACGCACCACCAGCTCGTATCCTCTTGTGTGTAGAGGTGTGAGCTATAACTATTTACCTTCGGGTCTGTGCCCCTGTCCAGAGCCAAAACTCCCCTTGAGAAAGACCTTTTAACTCCCAGAAAGCCAAGTTCCACACCGTTGAAAGTCCAACACTTATTTATTCTTTCAGAGCAATAAATAGTCCTTTTAGAGCAGACTGGTTAGACAACGAACAGACAAGGTGAAGAGTAGGGATGAGCTTCGTGTTCGAGTCGAACATACGTTCGACTCGAACATCGGCTGTTCGATCGTTCGACGAAGATCGAACGATTTGGGCCGTTCGCGCCAAATTCGAGTGATGCGAACGGCCCACAATGCACTACGCCATCGCAGTGTCATCCAGGCGCTGTGATTGGCCAAGCATGCACTGTGACCCCGCATGCTTGGCCAATCACAGCGCCGGCAGCGAGGAGAGCAATGATTGGCCACAGGCAGGATGCCTGTGGCCAATTATTGCTGAGGGTGTTTAGTACACGCCCCACACTATAAAAGGCCGCCAGCACGGCGGCCTAGTGTAGTGTGTTCCGGAGCAGGGATAGAGCAGCATAGGCAGGGACAGTGACTTTTATTTCTTTCTTGCTTAACCTGGATTCCTTTAGTTTAGGGAAAGAGAAGGATAGGTAGGGAGAGTGTCAGTGTGTTTTGTGCTTGTGCTATATTGTGCTTAAAAAAAACATTTTTTCTAGGGACAGAAAACTGTAGGTAGGGAGAGTGTCAGTTTCTTTCACTGTCAAAGTCCTTGTTTCCAGGGACCTGGAAGGACAGTGAGTGAATTCTCCTTGTGCTAAATTGTGCTTAAAAAAAACATTTTTTCTAGGGACAGAAAACTGTAGGTAGGGAGAGTGTCAGTTTCTTTCACTGTGAAAGTCCTTGTTTCCAGGGACCTGGAAGGACAGTGAGTGAATTCTCCTTGTGCTAAATTGTGCTTAAAAAAAACATTTTTTCTAGGGACAGAAAACTGTAGGTAGGGAGAGTGTCAGTTTCTTTCACTGTGAAAGTCCTTGTTTCCAGGGACCTGGAAGGACAGTGAGTGAATTCTCCTTGTGCTAAATTGTGCTTAAAAAAAATTTTTTTCTAGGGACAGAAAACTGTAGGTAGGGAGAGTGTCAGTTTCTTTCACTGTGAAAGTCCTTGTTTCCAGGGACCTGGAAGGACAGTGAGTGAATTCTCCTTGTGCTAAATTGTGCTTAAAAAAAACATTTTTTCTAGGGACAGAAAACTGTAGGTAGGGAGAGTGTCAGTTTCTTTCACTGTGAAAGTCCTTGTTTCCAGGGACCTGGAAGGACAGTGAGTGAATTCTCCTTGTGCTAAATTGTGCTTAAAAAAAACATTTTTTCTAGGGACAGAAAACTGTAGGTAGGGAGAGTGTCAGTTTCTTTCACTGTCAAAGTCCTTGTTTCCAGGGACCTGGAAGGACAGTGAGTGAATTCTCCTTGTGCTAAATTGTGCTTAAAAAAAAAAATTTTTCTAGGGACAGAAAACTGTAGGTAGGGAGAGTGTCAGTTTCTTTCACTGTCAAAGTCCTTGTTTCCAGGGACCTGGAAGGACAGTGAGTGAATTCTCCTTGTGCTAAATTGTGCTTAAAAAAAACATTTTTTCTAGGGACAGAAAACTGTAGGTAGGGAGAGTGTCAGTTTCTTTCACTGTCAAAGTCCTTGTTTCCAGGGACCTGGAAGGACAGTGAGTGAATTCTCCTTGTGCTAAATTGTGCTTAAAAAAAACATTTTTTCTAGGGACAGAAAACTGTAGGTAGGGAGAGTGTCAGTTTCTTTCACTGTGAAAGTCCTTGTTTCCAGGGACCTGGAAGGACAGTGAGTGAATTCTCCTTGTGCTAAATTGTGCTTAAAAAAAACATTTTTTCTAGGGACAGAAAACTGTAGGTAGGGAGAGTGTCAGTTTCTTTCACTGTCAAAGTCCTTGTTTCCAGGGACCTGGAAGGACAGTGAGTGAATTCTCCTTGTGCTAAATTGTGCTTAAAAAAAACATTTTTTCTAGGGACAGAAAACTGTAGGTAGGGAGAGTGTCAGTTTCTTTCACTGTGAAAGTCCTTGTTTCCAGGGACCTGGAAGGACAGTGAGTGAATTCTCCTTGTGCTAAATTGTGCTTAAAAAAAACATTTTTTCTAGGGACAGAAAACTGTAGGTAGGGAGAGTGTCAGTTTCTTTCACTGTGAAAGTCCTTGTTTCCAGGGACCTGGAAGGACAGTGAGTGAATTCTCCTTGTGCTAAATTGTGCTTAAAAAAAACATTTTTTCTAGGGACAGAAAACTGTAGGTAGGGAGAGTGTCAGTTTCTTTCACTGTCAAAGTCCTTGTTTCCAGGGACCTGGAAGGACAGTGAGTGAATTCTCCTTGTGCTAAATTGTGCTTAAAAAAAACATTTTTTCTAGGGACAGAAAACTGTAGGTAGGGAGAGTGTCAGTTTCTTTCACTGTCAAAGTCCTTGTTTCCAGGGACCTGGAAGGACAGTGAGTGAATTCTCCTTGTGCTAAATTGTGCTTAAAAAAAACATTTTTTCTAGGGACAGAAAACTGTAGGTAGGGAGAGTGTCAGTTTCTTTCACTGTCAAAGTCCTTGTTTCCAGGGACCTGGAAGGACAGTGAGTGAATTCTCCTTGTGCTAAATTGTGCTTAAAAAAAACATTTTTTCTAGGGACAGAAAACTGTAGGTAGGGAGAGTGTCAGTTTCTTTCACTGTCAAAGTCCTTGTTTCCAGGGACCTGGAAGGACAGTGAGTGAATTCTCCTTGTGCTAAATTGTGCTTAAAAAAAACATTTTTTCTAGGGACAGAAAACTGTAGGTAGGGAGAGTGTCAGTTTCTTTCACTGTCAAAGTCCTTGTTTCCAGGGACCTGGAAGGACAGTGAGTGAATTCTCCTTGTGCTAAATTGTGCTTAAAAAAAACATTTTTTCTAGGGACAGAAAACTGTAGGTAGGGAGAGTGTCAGTTTCTTTCACTGTGAAAGTCCTTGTTTCCAGGGACCTGGAAGGACAGTGAGTGAATTCTCCTTGTGCTAAATTGTGCTTAAAAAAAACATTTTTTCTAGGGACAGAAAACTGTAGGTAGGGAGAGTGTCAGTTTCTTTCACTGTCAAAGTCCTTGTTTCCAGGGACCTGGAAGGACAGTGAGTGAATTCTCCTTGTGCTAAATTGTGCTTAAAAAAACTTTTTTTCTAGGGACAGAAAACTGTAGGTAGGGAGAGTGTCAGTTTCTTTCACTGTGAAAGTCCTTGTTTCCAGGGACCTGGAAGGACAGTGAGTGAATTCTCCTTGTGCTAAATTGTGCTTAAAAAAAACATTTTTTCTAGGGACAGAAAACTGTAGGTAGGGAGAGTGTCAGTTTCTTTCACTGTGAAAGTCCTTGTTTCCAGGGACCTGGAAGGACAGTGAGTGAATTCTCCTTGTGCTAAATTGTGCTTAAAAAAAACATTTTTTCTAGGGACAGAAAACTGTAGGTAGGGAGAGTGTCAGTTTCTTTCACTGTGAAAGTCCTTGTTTCCAGGGACCTGGAAGGACAGTGAGTGAATTCTCCTTGTGCTAAATTGTGCTTAAAAAAAACATTTTTTCTAGGGACAGAAAACTGTAGGTAGGGAGAGTGTCAGTTTCTTTCACTGTCAAAGTCCTTGTTTCCAGGGACCTGGAAGGACAGTGAGTGAATTCTCCTTGTGCTAAATTGTGCTTAAAAAAAACATTTTTTCTAGGGACAGAAAACTGTAGGTAGGGAGAGTGTCAGTTTCTTTCACTGTCAAAGTCCTTGTTTCCAGGGACCTGGAAGGACAGTGAGTGAATTCTCCTTGTGCTAAATTGTGCTTAAAAAAAACATTTTTTCTAGGGACAGAAAACTGTAGGTAGGGAGAGTGTCAGTTTCTTTCACTGTCAAAGTCCTTGTTTCAAGGGACAGAGAAGGACACCTGAAGGTAGCCCTTATTGCTTTTTTCCCATCTCCCTGCAGGCCATCTATTAGAATGTCTGGAAGGCAAACAAGGAGAGGCAGACAGTCAGGAGGCAATAAAAGAGGGCAAGCAGGCTCTGTGTCTGGGGGCAACAGTGCTGGTCGTGGACGCGGTGCATTGTCATCAGCACATGGCCATGGGACACGCTTGTCCTTCTTTTCGGCAGCTGGACATGTTGAGCCACATCATGCCGAAGACTTGGTAGAGTGGATGACCAAGCCCTCCTCCTCCTCCTCATCCTCTCTCACCCAGGCTCAGGGTACTGGAAAAGCAGCTGCCAAAGCGTCCTCTTCCCTGGTATCAATGTCAGACTCATCATCAGTCACTCCTTCCCTAGACCCACCATGTCCTCCTCCTGAGGAGTCCCCCGAACTGTTTCAGCACAGTGTTGTGTACATGCTCCAGGAGGATGCCCAGCGTTTCAAAGGGTCTGATGATGAAACCCAGCTAGAGGAAGGCAGTAGCGTGAGAGCAGACAGAGGGGATGCTCAAGAAGGACACCAATCTGGCAGTCATGTTCCAGCAGCTGCAGCATACTGCCAGATTGGCTCCAGTGATGAGGAGGGAGGTGATGATGAGGTCACTGACTCCACGTGGGTGCCTAATAGGAGAGAGGAGGAGGAGGAGGATGAGGAGGAGGCACATCTCCAACGAGGCAGGATGCCCTTTGGTGGCCAGCGTAAGGGCAGTACACCGACGGAATCACACCGCAGAGCTCCACCTGTGCAGGGCGCTGCCTCTGCCCGTCATTCAAAAAGTTCTTTGGTGTGGGCCTTTTTTGAGGCTAGTGCATCAGATCGCACAGCTGCTGTTTGCAACATATGTCTCAAGCGTATATCGCGTGGCCAAAACATCAGCCGCTTGGGTACCACATGCCTGACCAGACATATGTTGACCTGCCATGCAGCTCGTTGGCAAGCCTACCTCAAAGACCCACACCAAAGAACAAAGCGGACCTCTCCTTGCACCGCATCAGCTGGGATCTCCAACCCCACTATAACTTCAGTCCTCTCTGAAACATGCACTGAGAGGAATGAAGGTGTAGAATTAGGTGTGTCACAGCCAAGTACTTGCGGCCACTCTGCTAGCAGTACACCGACGTCCGATTCTAGCAGGCAAATTTCCCTGCCCCAGCTGCTGGACCGTCGAAAGAAGTTCACTCCCAGCCATCCACATGCCCAGCGGTTGAATGCTAGCTTGGCTAAATTGCTAGCGCTTCAACTGCTGCCTTTTCAGTTGGTAGACTCGGCCCCCTTCCGTGAGTTTGTGCAATGTGCGGTTCCTCAGTGGCAGGTTCCCAAACGCCACTTTTTCTCACGGAAGGCTATTCCGGCTCTCTACCGGCATGTGGAAGGCAATGTCTTGGCCTCGCTGGACAGGGCGGTCAGCGGTAAGGTGCATATTACCGCTGACTCATGGTCCAGCAGGCATGGACAGGGACGTTACCTTTCTTTCACGGCCCATTGGGTCACTCTTTTGGCAGCTGGGAAGGATGCAGGACAAGGTGCAGTAGTGTTGGAGGTTGTCCCACCGCCACGCCTCCAAAATGCTACTACTGGTTGTGACACACCTCTCTCCTCCACCCCCTCCTCTTCTTCTTCCTCCATGGCCTCTTCCTGTGGTTTGTCCTATGAACCAGCGGTGCTCCGTAGCCGTTCACGGGGCTACGCAAGTACGCAGGCAAAAAGATGCCATGCCGTGCTTGCGCTGGTGTGTTTGGGGGACAGAAGCCACACTGGGGCAGAGGTCCTGTCTGCTCTGCAGGGCCAGGCCGAGAGGTGGTTGACGCCACGCCAGCTTAAGCCAGGAATGGTGGTTTGCGACAATGGCACCAACCTCCTCTCCGCCCTCCGACAGGGACAACTGACCCATGTGCCCTGTGTGGCTCACGTCCTTAACCTGGTGGTGCAGCGGTTCTTGGGCAGGTACCCGGGCTTACAGGATGTCCTGAGGCAGGCCAGGAAAGTCTGTGTGCATTTCTGCAGATCTTATAATGCCAGTGCTCGCCTGGCTGAGCTGCAAAAGGAGTTGAACCTGCCCAAGAACCGCCTTATATGTGACATGCCCACCAGGTGGAACTCAACGTTGGCCATGCTGCAGCGGCTGCACACGCAGCAGAGGGCCATCAATGAGTACCTGTGCGACTACGGCACCAGGACAGGGTCAGGGGAGCTTGGTTTTTTTTCTCCATGCCAGTGGGGCATGATCAGGGATGCATGCACTGTCCTGGCACCATTTGAGGAGGCCACAAGGATGGTGAGCAGTGACAGTGCATGCATCAGTGACACTGTACCTCTTGTCCACCTGTTGGAGCACACGCTGCGTGGAATAATGGACAGGGCACTTGAGGCAGAACAGAGGCAGGAAGAGGAGGACTTCCTTGCCTCTCAAGGCCCCCTTTACCCAGACAGTGTTCCTTCTGTCCCACCCATCGCACAGGAAGAGGAGGAGGAGGAGGAGGAGGAGGAGGAGGAGGATTGTGTCAGCATGGAGGTGGAGGCTGGCACTCAGCATCATCAGCAGCAGTCTTTTAGGGATGATTTACAGTCCCAAGAAACCAGTGGACTTGTACGTGGCTGGGAGGAGGTGGCTGCGGATCATGTCGTCCTTAGTGACCCAGAGGACTCCGGAGCGAATGCCTCAGCAAACCTACGCTGCATGGCCTCCCTGATCCTGCAAAGTCTGCGGAAGGATCCTCGTATTCTTCGGATCAAGGAGAGGGACCATTACTGGCTGGCCACTCTCCTTGATCCACGGTACAAGGGTAAGGTTGCGGACCTTATGTTACCGTCGCAGAGGGAGCAGAGGATGAGACAACTCCGGGAGGCCTTGCAGAAAGGTCTGTGCAACGCGTTCCCAGAGACTGGGAGGTTACAAACTCCTGGTCCTGGACAACGAGTTGCTGAGGCTTCGGCCAGTCAAAGAAGGAGCGGTGGGGAAGGTGGCCGTCTGACCGATGCGTTCAGACAATTCTTTAGTCCGCAGCCCCAAAGTATGATCGGTTCCAGCAACCATCGCCAGCGTCTGATAAACATGGTGCAGGAATATCTAGGGGCAAGGTCAGACTTGGACACCTTCCCCACCGAAAATCCTCTGGCTTACTGGGTCTTGAGGATGGATCACTGGCCAGAGCTTGCACAGTATGCAATTGAGCTACTGGCCTGTCCTGCATCCAGCGTTCTTTCGGAACGCACATTCAGTGCTGCTGGAGGATTTGTCACGGATCACAGGGTGCGCCTGTCCACCGACTCGGTTGATCGACTGACTTTCATCAAGATGAACCAGTCTTGGATCACCACCAGCTACCACACACCTGATGCTGATATAACAGACTAATTGATTTTAACATGTCACATCCCTTCAAGACTGATGCTGATGCTGAGTGCCTGTGCTGTTATGTTGACTGGCTATCCTCCTCCTCCGAGTCCTCAATGATACGATTGATGATGATAGCTTGGAAGATCATTTTTGTTTATGGGTGCCGCCACCAGTGGCTAAGGCCCAATTTTTCAGCCCCTGTTTTACAGGGGCGTGTAATTACAATTTTTTTAGCAATAATTTGCCATAGGGCTCATTGCTGTGCTCCAAGTACAGTATCTGTGAGGGGTTGGAGTGTTGTGGCACCAGTGCCTAAGGCCCAATTTTTCAGCCCCTGTTTAACAGGGGCGTGTCATTACAATTTTTGAAGCAATACTTTGCAACAGGGCTCATTGCTGTGCTCCAAGTACAGTATCTGTGAGGGGTTGTAGTGTTGTGC
Organism: Rana muscosa; assembly: GCA_029206835.1. Taxonomy (NCBI): domain Eukaryota; kingdom Metazoa; phylum Chordata; class Amphibia; order Anura; family Ranidae; genus Rana; species Rana muscosa. The sequence goes on from CM055116.1 coordinate 443,980,942, forward strand.
CACCAGTGCCTAAGGCCCAATTTTTCAGCCCCTGTTCAACAGGGGCATGCAATTACAATTCTTGATCTAATAATTCACAGCAGGGTCCATTGCTGCACCCACCAAGAGTAACTCTGAGGGCTTACAGTCTTGTGGCAACGCCACCACCACCACCACCACGAAAGGCCCAATTTTTCAGCCCCTGTTCAAAAGGGGCATGTAATTACAATTCTTGATCTAATAATTCACAGCAGGGCCCATTGCTGCACCCACCAAGAGTAACTGTCAGGGCTTACAGTGTTGTGGCACCAGCACCACCATCAAAGCCCCAATTTTTACTACCACTGTTCAACAATTATATGTAATTAAAATTCCTGATATAATAGTTGACAGCAGGGCGTTCCAGCACCAACCAAGAGTAACTGAGTGCTTACAGTGTTGTGCCAACACCAACAACTAAGGGGCCTATTTCTGCAGAGTATATACGGCAGGTCCCTACTTTCAAACATCCAACTTACAAACGACTCCTACTTGCAAACGAAAGAAGACAACAGGAAGTGAGAGGAAATCTACCCCTAGAAAGGAAAATTCTCTCCTGTAAGAATAAATATGGGAGAAAGGGGTCTCATCTGTACTGATGCTTTATCAGCAATCCTTGTTTCAAGAAAAACACCACATTTCAAAAACAGTTGTCATTGGGACGGAAAGTGAGGTGAAATGTTCTGAACAGGGGCACAGACAGCAAAACAAATGTTACAGGGGTGATAACCCTTACCTATGTTTCCCAAAAAGTTTAAAAATAGATTTTTGGGCTGGAGCTACACTTCAACAATGTACCTGTTCAAAATTACAAACACATTCTACATAAGAACAAACCTACAGTCCCTGTCTTGTATGCACCGCCTGTATACGGCTGTTCAGAGTATATAGGGCCTTTTTTATTTTATGTGCGGGGTTCCCCTTAATATCCATACAAGACCCAAAGGGGCTGGTAATGGGCTGGGGTGGGGGGGGGGGGGTCATGGGGTAGCTATGCCATTTTTCTTAAAGATTTTCATCCATATTACCGGGACCAGACATTACATTAAAGCCGCAAGCAGTTTTAAATGGCTTTTTTTTCCTTTAGAAGTGTCATTTTGTGCAGGGACAGTTCTAAACACGGGAAACACGTGGCACTTCACAGGCATACTTTAGACACCCCCCAGGTACGATATTTAAAGGAATATTTGACTTTTTTTTTTTCACTTTATGCATCATTAAAATGACTGCTCCCGAAAAACGACCGTTTTTAAAACTTCTTTTTGCATTGATACATGTCCCCTGGTGCAGAACCCGGGTTCCCAAACCCTTTTTAGGACAATAACATGCATAATAGTTGTTATAATTAGCACTTTAGAATTCGAACGTTCGCATCCATTGTATTTAATAGGGTTCTAATGTTCGTTCGAACTTTCGGTCCGTTCGCGGGTTCTGGTGCGAACCGAACCCGGGGGTGTTCGGCTCATCACTAGTGAAGAGGAAGGTCCAGGCACAAACATGAACTTGTTACTCTCCTGTTTCGGTATGTGCAAACAGGCTTGGCACACGATCGCTGCCACCGACCGTGAGGGTGGTCGCTGCCACCGACTGGGTGAATTAGACTTGAGGCCTCTGCCACCGACCTGGGTTTCAGTTGGGTCGCTGCCACCGACCATGAGAACGTGGACTACCTTCTTGAGATGCGGCCCCTGTCAGGGAGAGACATCCATCCGGACGGTCGGTCACCAGAGGCCTCCAACATCACCAGCCAATGCTGCGCTGGGTCTTCGGGAAGGTCACCTCTCTGGTCCCCCTTGCCCTGGATTCGGGTGTCCAACACCGGAGGACACCTTAGGAATCCTCCATCCCATGCGGGACCCAGTCGAAGGTACTGGGCCCCAGGCCTCCAGAGAGTACCTCACCCCAGACTAAAGGTGTCTGGGGTGGAATGGCAGCTCCGTCCCCGGGCCGAGGGCGCCCGGTGACCACCAGCACTAACCCCCAGGCTGAAGGTGCCTGGGCGTGGACCCCAAGCGGAAGATGTCCGCCCTTTTTATCCCCTCTCCCAGCATGCACAGCAGGTTCCCCGCCCCGCTGTACCACCGCCGCGAGAGGACAAAAAAGGCACAGACCTCCAATGGTGGTTCAACCCCAGCCTATGGCAACAGCGCCACCTATAGGCCGCAGGGAACTAGACACCATTGATATCTCCCACTGGCATAAATTGGTCCATAAACCCTAACAATTGCTGCATCTGAGCCTGTTATCACTCAGATGCCTCCCCTAAATGTAACCACCCGCTACAGAAAGATGAAAAAATGACTGAAGTTCCGCTTTGAGCTTTCTGTTCATCTTTGATAGTGGTGGTGTTGGTGGGTAGGGGGGTGTCCCTCATCATTTAGATCCCCTTTTAGCACAACAATTCAACATAAGTTATTATGGGTTATGTTCATGACACTATACCTTTAGATCCAAAAGATTTGATTTAATAAGGAAATATTGTTTTATTACACATCTTATTGTACAGAAATGACTCAAAATCACTGTGACCTCCTGAAAAGTACATACATAGCACAGTCAACTATATTATAATACTCAATAAAACCATCAGTACATCATATAATATAAGTATCTCTTTTTCATTCTCAATGCATTTCACAAAGCAATGTCCCCATCTTCAGGAGTTATGACATAAATAATATTGAGATTGTGTAAGAGGGTTAACTGTAGACTTAATTGTACATTGAAAACAACTGTGGCTTAAAACCCCAAGTAGGCTGTATATCCCAGGTCCCAAGTAGCTTGCAGTAGGCATTAAAAGAGATCTAAGGAGACGTGTTTTCTCATTAGTTGTGTGGCTCAAGAGGGAGATGCTCATTTTAGCACAACAAGTGCTATCTAGACTTGCTTAGAAGTCAAATAAACAAAAAATATTTATTTATTACAGGTACTTATATGGCACTATCAATTTACGAAGCACTTTACATATATATGATACATTCACATCAGTCCCTGCCCTCAAGGAACTTACAATGTTAGGTCCCTAACTCACATTCATACATATACATGCTAGGGCCAATTTAGCCAGGAGCCAGTTAACCTACCAGCATGTCTTTGGAGTGTTGTAGGAAACCCACGCAGGCACAGTGAGAACATGCAAACTCCAGGCAGGTAGTGCTGTGCTTGGGATTTAAACCGTGACCCTAGTGCTGCTAGGTGGAAGTGCTAACTTCTATCCTCATGCCTCGTACACACGGCCGGGTTTTCCGATGGGAAAAAGTCAGTCGGGAATCCCGACGGGAAAAAAGAGAGCCGGTTCTCTTTTTTTTGCCGGCCGTTTTTGGCAGTTTTCCCGTCGGAAAAACTCTGATGGAGCATACACACGGTCAGGATTCCCGGCCAAAAGCTCTCATCTGAGTTTTCCCGACGGGAAAATCGGACGTGTGTACAAGGCATTAAAATCAAAGAGCAGTGCTTTGCACTTAGTGCAGTGTTTCTCAACCAGGGTAATGTCTGGGTTACCCCAGGGGGCCACAAGCACGGGACCCAGTTTTCCCTGGTTCAGCTTCATTAGTTGCAATGATGTGGGTGGGCTGGCCGCCAGCACCATAGAAAATCAATGACACTTTAGGGCCAGAACACATGGCGTCATCCATTGCTTTGGTGATGGCAGCCAACTCGTCCGCACCATGGCAATGCATAACTTTGAAACAGGGCAGGCGGCATGCAAGGCCTCCCAACATTCAGGAAAAAATAGAGGTCTACCTTCTTCTGACGTCCTCCACTTCCCACCCTCTGTCGCGCTACTGGAGCCAAAAGGTAAAGCTCTGATTTGAAGAGGGGATTGTGTGATTGGTAAGCTCTGTGATGAAGGGACTATATGGCAAAAGGACTCTGTAATGAGGGGGGGGGGCTCTTTGATGGGGGTTCTGTGATTGGGGGACTTTAATGTAATTAAGAGGCTCTGCTGTGATGAGGGGACTGTGATGTAATGGGGGAATCATTTATAGAAGCTACTACGATAGTGGACCTCTGACGTGAAGTGGTAATTCTGACAGGATGGGGTACCTCTGACATGATGGGGCAAACTCTGACATGGTGGGGGACCTCTGATGTGATGGGGGGCCTCTGATGTCATTAGGAACCTCTGATGTGAAGGGGGGCTTCTAATATGAAGTAAATTTCATCCAGGCGGTTGGGTATATTTTCCCTGGCTTAGGTTACCTATTGATATGCATACCATTTATGTTTTTATTTTAGATTGGAGTGCCTTGAGATTTTGCATACTTTTAAAGGCTGCTGCTACTAAAAGAGGTTGGGAAATGCTGATTTAGCACTTTGGTCTTTGCACTGCCCCTTACCCCCTTCAATAACAACACATACAGTACATTAAAACATTAACAAATCTGAGTGCACCAAACATAGGTGCTGAGATAATTATTGGCCATATAGATTAGTAGAGGAGCATACAGTACATGTTGTACTATTACTGAATTCTTGGAAATGTTGTTTTAATATTAGTGTATTACATTTTTTTACAGCTTGATTTATAAGCGAAATTAGATCTATGTGCTTTTCTCCAGATTGTTTTTGTCTACTTGATTTGGTTTCCAGGCGATGAAGCGGTCTATATATCTTAATTGTTCTGAGCACAGCGTGGCTGTATTATTTGCATAATTGCTCTCTCTCAAGAGGTTTAGTTTGAAAAATAATGGACACTTGCATTTTGTAAGCCAGAAACCTTTCTAATCATAAATAAAAGACAGCAGCAGTATATAAAAGGTCAGTCTTAATAAAACTTGATAGAGTCTCACAAACAATGTAGTATTGCTGCATGACTCAGCTCTTTGAGCTATTTATTCATGAGTTATCTCTCTCTTTGCTTATTAGTATACCATCGTACCGCTTCTGGGAAACAAATTCTAAAACAATGTAAACATTTCTTTCATGTTCCTTCAAAGCAATAAGGCTCCATTTGTACACAGAAGCTCAAAAACGGTAGTTTTGAACGCCAGATTTCTGGCAGAAAAAGCTGCTTTAAAATATAGCTTTTATCAGCGTTTTTTACTAGCGTTTATTAGCGTTTTTCAGTGTTAGCGTTTTTTAGCTTTTTTTTTTTGTTTTTTGTTTTTTTCAATGGATGAAAAAACGCTAAAAAACGCTGGCGACCTGCGTTTTTGAGGGTTTACTAGCGTTTTTCAGCGTTTTGCATTTTTTCCCGCCGAAAAACGGCACTTTGAACGCAAATTTCTTGCGTTCAGAAAAAAGCCAATTAACTCCACTGCTCATTAACGCTAAAAAACGTCCATGTGACATGAACACATAGGCTAACATAGAGTGCAGTTAATGGGCTTTTTAAAAAAACGCAAAACGCCAATAAACTGCAGTTTATCAGCTTCAGTGTACATGGAGCCTAAAACAGATAGGCCCCTTTTAAACAGGTGTTTTGCCAATCCATTTTTTTGTATAATCTTTATTTATGGAAGGCAGGACATTACAGCACAGGTTACAAGATCTAAAGGCAGAAACATCAAGTAATATACCAGCCCTTCTCTTTTTTTTTTTTTTTTTCAAAGTTATACCACAACAGAGGTACAGAGACACTAAGGACATAAATGACAAAAAAAATTACAAGAGAAAAACAGTCAAATCAGCCATAAGCATAAGGAATGCAAGATATAAAAGTAGAAATTCGAGTGATATTTCAGCGGCGAGGACTCCAACCACCCAACGAGCGAGCCGAGTCCCCAATCTCCAGGGTGCAGAATATAAGACAAAATTTCACCCTCCGAGAGATGTTAACAGTCATGCGGCTAGGCCGGCCAGCTCCCCGGACCGGACCAATAGTGCAGGGCCTAGCAAATGTAGAAGGGAGGGTCAGGCGAGCGCGCACGGGAGGAGGGGGGCGACAAAACACCTCCAACTAACCTCCCCCCACAACACACCTACGCCCGGGCCCCCCCTGATTCGAGGCCCCCTTACCACGGTGACACAAAAGTGTCGGACCCCCGTACTGTCCAGGGGATCCCGCGGAGGGGGCCTCGTGATGATAAGGTGCCTCAGTCCGTCAAGCCAGCCGGTCCTCCAGCTCCGCACCCATCGCCTAATGCATATCAAGCGGACCGCCCACCAACAGACAGCCCGTACAGGCTGAAGCCAAAGTGAACCAAGAAGAAAAAATAAAATTAAGTAAAGGGGGGGGGGGGGGAAGGTACAGACTGAGAAAAGAAAGAGGACAAGATAGTATAGAGCTTACCTGGAATCCCGCATCCAGCTCCGTCTCCGCCCCGGGCCACGCCAGCCCCCCAGCACTTATTTTGTAGCTAGAGAGGGAAAAAAATTAAATAAAAAAAAAGGGGGGAGGAGAACCACTCGGCCCAACTCCCACCTTCAGCTAGACAACTATGTCATATTCCCAAAACGTTTCAGCCCACTGCTCCCGCCTGAGAACCTTGAGGCCGCCCTTTGAGGGACGGATCCGCAAGCTCCAACAGGGCCACATCCAAGCTGGAGGACACGTGGCCAGGATCTAGGACATGTGCGTCCCAGGTCGACCAGGTAGCAGAGAAGCGGTCTCGGGTACCCCTGCAGGTGGAAATCCAATCCTCCGCCTCTCTGATGTCACCCACCTTACGACGCCATTCCTCCCTGCCTGGAATTTGAGAACGCTTCCAGTATATAGGGAGCAACCGTTTAGCCGCGTTCAATAAGTGAGGCAGTACACTTTTCTTGTATCGGCTCACCGGCATGGGAGGAACGTGAAGCAGGAAGTGGACCGGGGAGAGAGGGATATCAATACCCGTTATCTCTTTGATTTGGGCCCGAACTTCCTCCCAGAAGGGTCTAATCACTGGGCAGTCCCACCATATGTGCAGAAGGGTGCCCCTATATCCGCAACCCCTCCAGCATCGATCTGACATGGATGGGTAAATCCTGGCAAGATCCGCCGGTACACGGTACCAGCGTAGCAGTAGTTTGTAATTTGTTTCCTGCGTCTTGGAGTCAATAGAGCTAGACCGAGCCAGTTGGTAAAGAGAAGATAATTGGTTAGTCGAAAAGACCAGCTCCAGGTCCCTTTCCCAGGCCCTGATGTACGCAGGTTTCATTACTGAGGCAGTGGACCCGAGCAGGCGGTAGAGCTCAGAAATCATGTGTGGGACCGGTTCTTCTGCTACAAAGAGACGTTCAAAGGGCGTGAGGTTGGAGATATCTCGGATGGAGTTCCCCTGAGCTTTAAAAAAATGGTGGAGTTGTCTATGGCGCCAAAAGTCCATAGGGTAACCCCCCTTACAGTCTCTAAGGGCCGCCAAAGAGAGTAGCTTCCCATCCTGCATAAGTTTTCCACAACTGGCGCTACCATCGTCTACCCAAGGGCCAAAAAAGGCCGTCTGTTCCCCAGGTGGGAACCAAAGGTAGCCTCCCAGGGGGGCCAACGGGGAGACAGGGGGCGCCATCGGTAGAGTGGCATTGAGGCAATCCCAGGACCGAAGGGCCTGGACCGTCAGCGGAGAAACAAAATCAGACAGTCCCCTGTGCTCCCGGGCCAACCACGGGGCATAGGATAAATTCCTGCCCGCCATGTATTTTTCCAGGGAGACCCAAAGTTTGGATTTAGTATGAAAGCGCCAGTCAAGAATCCTCTGGAGGACGATAGCCCTATAATACCGCTGAATATCCGGAAGGCCTAGACCCCCTACATCCCTCGGTCGATTCAACAGTCGGAGCGCAACTCTCAGCCTCCTATTATTCCACACAAAGGTCGAGATCAAGCTGGACATCTGTGTGAAAAACCGCCTAGGCAAGGACATGGGTATCATTTGCAGGTAGAACAGTATGCGTGGGAGAATGTTCATTTTTATGATACTAAGTCGCCCCATCCAGGTGAAGGCCGTCCTGGTCCATAGGGCCAGGTCAGCCTTCACAGTTGTCATCAAGGAAGGAAAGTTAGTCGCGTAAAGAGTGTCAAACCTATCCGTCAGCCGTATACCCAAATATTTCAAGGACAATTTAGACCAAGTGAAAGGAAAGGCAGTTTGTAGCCTGCTCACCAGAGAGGGCGGCAACTGGATGGGCAGTATTTCTGACTTGGCGTAATTGATCTTGAAATTTGAGATTGACCCGAAGTGTTGAAGTTCCCGCATCAGATTAGGCAAAGAGATCAGGGGGTCCGTCAGGTGGAAGAGCACATCATCGGCGTACGCCGAAAGTTTGTGCTCCGTACGACCCACCGTCAGTCCCTTGATATCAGTGTTCGCCCGTACAGTGCGTAGAAACGGTTCCAGCACCAGGGCAAACAGAAGAGGCGAAAGAGGACACCCCTGTCTCGTGCCATTTCTGATCGAGAATCTAGGAGAGAGAAAGCCATTGACCTTGACCTGAGCACTCGGGTCCGAGTACAAGGCCATGATCCATGTCAACATATGCTTGCGCAAGCCCAGAGCCTCCAGTACAGTGCGCAAGTAAGTCCAGTCCACGCGATCGAAAGCTTTCTCTGCATCGGTGGACAGGATCAGGTAGGGAGGGGGATCAGGAGCAGCACGAGCCCAGTGAATAAGGTGTATGGCCCTGATGGAGTTGTCTCTAGCCTCTCGGCCCGTGACAAACCCCGTCTGGTCCGGGTGTACAATGAGTGGGATTAGGTGTTTCAGCCTAGACGCAAGGATTTTAGCAAGGATTTTTATGTCTACATTGAGAAGGGATATGGGCCTGTAGCTCTAGGGCACGGTGGGGTCCTTCCCCTCCTTGGGAATGACAGTGATGTGGGCCAGAAGGGCCTCACTAGGGATCGCATTCCCATTTGCTATAGAATTAAAATAACTACACATCGAATCCGATAGCAGGGGCAAGAACTTTTTGTAGTAAGCTTTGGTGAACCCGTCGGGACCAGGGCTCTTCCCATTAGGCAGGGACTTCACCGTAGCCCCAAGCTCAACAGGCGTAATAGGGGATTCCAGCATGGAGCACTGGTCGTCAGTCAGCGGGGGAAGTCCAGCTGCGTTCAGGTAAGTTCTGATGTCAGACAGTCTCTCGGATTGGGCCTCAGGGGTCTGCATTGAATCTAAATTATAGAGGGTGGCATAATAGTCTCGGAACCCAGAGGCTATCTGGGAAGATCTGACCGTGAGTTCACCCGAGGGAAGGCACAGCTTCTGTATATACATAAGCGCGCGTTTCTTCCGGAGGGCTCTGGCCAACATGCGGCCACACTTGTTGCCATGTTCATAATATTTATGCGACAAGAAGCGTAGTTGTTTACGTGCCTGCTGGTCTAATAAGCATAAGAACAATATTCTCAACTCTGTCAGCTTCCCAAGAGCCTCTGGGTCCCCGCCTTGTTTATGTGCAAGTTCCGCCAGCTGTAGCGCCTGAAGAACCCTAGTAAAGTCTGCTTGTCGGGCCTTCTTAAGTCTAGCGCCCTGGGAGATCAGCTCTCCCCGTACCACCGCCTTATGACCCTCCCAGATAACCCCTTCATTCATACCTTCCGTGGTATTTTCCTTGAAATAGTGGGACAGGACGTCCGTGACTCTGGAGACCGCGGCCGCGTCGTCCAACAGGGATTCATTCAGGCGCCATGACCAGGCCCTACGGGTGCCCTGGGGCAGGGCCAAAGTGGCCGTCACCGGGGCATGGTCAGAGATAGTTATATTCCCGATGGACGAGGCCTGCAGCAGCTCCAGAGCCAATTGGTCCACACATATCAGGTCAATACGGGTATAGACATTGTGAACCTTTGAGTAATAGCTGTAATCCCTATCTGAGGGGTGAAGCAGCCGCCAGCTATCCAGAAGGCGATGGGACTGCAGGGATTTGCGAAAATGTTTAAGGAAGGCGTGAGAGTGGGAAGGGCGTCGGTGCGAGGTGTCGAGTTGGGGGTCAGGGCTCACATTAAAGTCACCACCTAAAATCAGAGGACCTTCTCTAGAGTCTATCAGGTTGTCCAGAGCACTGTCTAGAAAGGTAAGCTGATTGGAGTTAGGGGCATATATTGTAGCTACCGTAAGCTTTTGGCCCTCTACAACCCCTTTTAGGAAAACATACCTCCCCTGAGGATCAACCTTACTCTCAATGACCTGAAGGGGGCAAGACTTATGAATGGCGATAGCCGTGCCCCTAGATTTCGAGACCGGTGAGTTGCTCAAGAACCACTGATTATAAAGATGGGTGGGCAATTTGGGAGTTGACTGGGGAGTGAAATGCGTTTCTTGCAAGAGAATCACATGTGCCCCTAAACGCTTCAGTTCCCACCAAAGTTTACTTTGTTTGCAGGGGGAGAAGAGACCACACACGTTATAAGAAATTACCTTTAAGGATGCCATGGGAAGTCTGTGGGGTAGTCGAATCGCTTAGTATGACTGCAGGCGCAGGGCGGGAGACGGAGCCGGAGGCAGACCCTATAAAGAGGCATGGAGAAGAGAAAGGGAAAAGAAAACAAAAAACAGAAAGGAGGGAAGAAAAAACAGTGAGAGACAGGGTAACACACATAAGGCACAAAAAACAGCAATGGTAACAATACCATGACATAAAATACCTGGGGGGCACGCATCGGTCCCAGCCCTACAGGAGGGGAGCGCCCGATGCCCGCCCCCATTTCCGAACTAGGAAATATACCTAAGAAGGTACGGTCTACGTGGGGAACGCGGACCAACACTGGAGGGAAGGGTGTGGGGGTCAGTCCCCATCCACCGCCATGTACTAACAAGTAGGTAACATACAGGGGGGGAGAGAGTGCTTCCAAAAAAAAAAAAAAAGAAAACATGAGAACCCCTAAGAAGCAAAGTGCAAGTCTGAAAGGTAAAAAAGTGAAAAATAGTGAACGAGTTCAAGGTATCCGGAAAGTGAGTATGTCGGGACAGGACCGGGGCCACAGCCTCAAATCCCTCCAAAAAAGGACAACAACAGGGGCCCATGATCTGTCACTGCCATAAGGCAATAGGTCCAGTTGGAGGGCAAACAAACAGTAACACATTGAGTGGCCAGGTCTCAGTTCCAGGCATCGACGTAGTTAGAGGACCCGGGTCCCCCTCAGAGAGCAGTTAGGATACCAGTACTGAAGGAAACAGACCTTACATATAGTCAAAAAAAATAAAAAATAAAAATTAAGGGAAATTTTCTCCTTTTCTTTTTTTCTAGAAAAAACGGTCAGGGGAAGGGAGCTGTCACTCAGTGTCGTGGCGACACAGGGCCAGAAGGTGAGGCAGAAGTGGGGCGCCTGCGGTTCCTCCTGCGGCTCTTGCGGGTAGCTGGCAGCCAGGGCTGAGGGAGCTGCAGGTCAGGGTGGTCTTGCGGGGCCCTCCAGTCCGGAAAGTCGACTGGTTCCAGACCCAGGGTGCTTAGAAAGTGTGGGAGGTCGTCCTTGGTGCGTAGCGTGGCTTGTCTGCCCTCTTTGGATGCTTGCAAGTAGAAGGGAAATCCCCAGCGATAAGGCAGGCCTGCCTTTTGGACTGCTTCCAGCAGGGGGCGGAGAGCCCTACGTTGCATGAGGGTTCTCCTTGAAATGTCCTGATAGAAATAGAGGTGGGCCCCATCGAAGTCAAAGTATGGCTTCCCACGCATCTTTTGCATGATCTTATCTTTCAGTGTATACTTGTGGAGCTTACATATGACATCCCTAGGGTTGTCCACATCCTGAGAGGGCGGTCTGAGGGCTCTGTGAGCACGGTCAAACTCAATGGGTGCAGTAGCAGGCAGGCCCAAAATCTCTCTAAATACATCCTCCAGAGTAGGAACAATATCTTTAGGTGCTGTGGCTTCAGGCAGACCCCTTATGCGGATGTTCGCACGCCTGCTACGGTTCTCAAAATCATCCAACTGACACAGTAAAGTCTCAATTTTTTGATCCTGGGCGCAGCACCTGGCTTGAAGCATAGAAATGGCAGGCAGGGCCTCTTCAAGTTTCTGCTCCACTGTTTCCATCCTAGCCCCTAAGTGGTTAGTGTCAGCCTTGAGCTGGGCAATGTCCTCCCTGAAGGCCCTCTCCACCCTGGTTGTAAACTTTTCCAGGTCCTCTCGAGTTGGGAGGGGCCAGATATGGCGTCTTATGTCCCTGTCCCTATCTCCCATGAAGTCATTCATATCAGGGCCCTGGTCAGGGGGGGCCGAGGGTCCCGGGGAGAGTGGAGGGGCAGTGTCACTCACCATCTGCGGAGAGGGTATCTGGGAGTCCTCTAGCTGCTGCTGCTGCCGTGTCAGTGCTTTCTGAGCAGCCTTAGCTGCCTTGGATGATTTTGGCGTCGGCGCCATCTTGGAGGCCTCGTGTCCCGTACCGTGGGACCCGCTGAAGAAGGCATCCAGCTGCTCCTGTCGGGTACCATCCGCTCTCGATTGCTGGGAGAGTGCCCGCCGTCCTTGTGACATGGTTCCCGATGTTCCGGGAGTGATATCTCCCCTCTGCAGCGCTGATTCTGCGGCGGTGGATGAGGAGCTGAAGAGACACACGTCCTCACTCCTCCATAGCCAGGCCACGCCCCCGCCAATCCATTTTTGACCCATGATCAGATGATAAAAAACAGACTGCAATCCATCCAAGTAAGTGGCTGAATATAAATGGATCAGCTTCTGTTTACATCTGGGTATGTTCAGATTCATTGGACTGAATGCAATAAGTTAGCATCCAGGTCTACTTTTGTGGACCTTAAAGAATAAAAACTAATATACAGTAAACCCCCGTTATATTGCGATTCAGTTTTCGTGGTCCCGGTATTTTGCGTTTTTTTTGTAAGCCCTATTAACATTATTTTATTTATTAAATCATTGTTATTAAATATTTTTGTGTTTTCCATTGCTCTTGCTATGTCTCTCAGTATTTTTGATGTGTTTAACCACTTAACGACCGCTCACTGTACATATACGTCGGCAGAATGGAACCTGGAGGCACAATCACGTACCTGTACGTGCCTGCCTTTGTATGGGTGGGGGGTCCGATTGGACCCCCCTCCGGTACAGTGAGCGGTCGGGATCGCTCTGGGAGCGATCCGTGATGAGGCATTGGTTTCTGGCCACCCCCCTCGCGATCGCTCCCGGCGAATCAAATGCTTCCTCTGCCTGTGTAATGTAAACAAAGGCAGAGAGGAAGCAGCAGGAAGTGATGTCATCCAGTGGCGTATCTAGGGTATGGCAGCCATGGCAAGTGCCATGGGCGCCATATTAAGGGGGCGCTTATGAGCAGGGACGCCAGCATTAAAGTTCTTCACTGAATTTAAAAGTAGAGCTTTTTAAACTTCTCCCTGATCCTACTTGCTTATGGGGGGATGCATTTACAGTTTCCTGGGTCCCATCCGGTCAAAATAGGGGCACAGGAAGTGAGCGTAAAGGAGGGACTTTTTCTTCATTTTCGGTGGGCATGTACATCAAGCCGCCCCACTATTCAATTAGTCCCGGCTTGCGGAGTGATTCTCTGCTCTGCTCCTGTCCTCAGGTGCTGAGATGCAAGTGCTTCTGACAAGGAACAGCCGGAGGGGAGCGTGGCTGCATGTGCCAAGCTCCATACAGATTGGCAGTGGAGACTGTCAGTCTGAAGTTGTGTCCTGGGCTGCTGGAGAAAAGTTTTAGAAGCTGTGTGTGCAGGTAAGCTGAGATCGGAGGAGGGGGGGTAATAAAGCTGGGGTCTGGCATCCCAGCACAGCACACAGAGCAGCAGGACGGGACAAATCACAGTGATAACACTGCCCAGCTTATATGGAGCTTGGCATGCTGAGGCTGCTCTGTGCATCGGTGAGCATCAAAGTTATTTGTGTACATAGAAATATCCCCCCCACAGATATGACTGACATAGGCATAGACCACCTGGAACTCAGATTCCTACAGGAGGAAGAAGCTATCAGGATCCTGGAGGTCCTGAACTGAGGAGGACAGAGGGGGATAGAGACTCAGGTAGGCAGTGATAGGGTCAGAGCAGAGGAGTAGAATTTACATTCTACCTGCCAGTCTCCATACAAGTCTGTATGAATGCATTCCTGTTTTGTCACAATATTCGCAGTATAATTTTTCAGAGAAGCCCCTTCCTCTTAGGCTGATGTCAGGTGGGAGACTCTGTTGCTAGTGACAAAGGTTCAGTGGCAGAGAACCTTCCACCTACCTCTATGGAATTGCTTCCTCTCCGAATACTGCACAATCTTAATCACTAGCGATGGGAGTGATTGCAGAGGGACCGACTGGCAGCCTTGTTGCAATCCTGCCGCTGGCAGTTCATTTTGACTGGCATAAAAGGCGCATGCATGGTTGGGATGAAGGTGATGGGGAGCTCCGGGGAGTGGCTGCGGTCACCAAACAGGAGTTGTTAGGCCTGAAGGAGCTGAGACCGGAGCATGTCCTAGGCCTGAGCCGGGTCACAGAGAGTGAGTTACTGTTAGGAGATCTGCCTGTGCTAGGCACTGTGTGTCATTATTGTCGCTTGTCTTCTGTCATCAGATTATCTGTGCAGACCTGAGGAGAATGTGTTCAGGATTGACTTCACTTTCTTCAAGATCTGGGACCTGGAGACTGGCAATGTGCTCTTTGAGATCTCCATATCTTGCTCAGGTACCTGTCATGGAGGGCACCTTTCCTGGGGCAGGTCTCCTTCATACTTGAAGTAGAACTAGAGTTGTTGGATGGAGTAAGGGAGGGTTATTGTTCCCAATTTGACATCCATTTGGCATTTGACATCCATTTGGGTGCGGGTGCATGTCGTTGAATGCACACTGTCTGTGCTTGGGGGCATGTTCCTGCACCCAAACGGATATCAAGGTGAGAGCAGGGGCTGTGTTCATGCAGCTGCTGCGTCCCAATTGATTTGAATTGGTCTGCCTGCCCATGGATGTACTGAAAATCTGTGTGCATCTCATGCAGTGAAAACACGGCCCTGTACACTTAAAAAGTTTTGACTGGGGCGCAGTTTTATTGCTTGCCATAGGCGCCATTTTCACTAGATACGCCTCTGATGTCATCTCTCCTGCGGCACCCACATATACCGGAGCGCTGTGGAGAGAAGACATCAAGGTTAGTGCACAAGCAGTACACTGACTGTTGTGTTACACTATGTGATTATTCTTGCTCTGTGTCTTTAAGATCTGTCCCCTTCTTTCTAGCTGACTCTCTCTCTCACCGTAGTTCTTTATATTTCTCCTCCACTTCCTGACTCTCGTCATTACTCCCGTATATCTTCCATGCTAAACATCTTATATGTGGCTTACAACTGCAACATTTTTCTATCTATGAATATCCATCATTAAAACGGAACATTCGAAAGGATTCATCGTCTGTTGTCCTAACTGTGAGTTTATTCATTGAGTTAAGCTGCCTGTATCGATGCAAGGGATGAATATCAAACCAGCTTGTGTAAGGCCTACATCAACCTGGAGATAAAGTTTATCGCTTTGTAGTTGAGACAGAACAGTAGAAAAACTGAGTTTCACAGCCTAATTACAAGATTTCTGCATGTCAGTACTGATACAGACAAGATTTACTGCCCTCATAGCAAGAAAGAAGAAGAGACCAGCACATGGCAGCCTTATAGCTTGAGTTTGTCTGCATGGTGTCATATTTCAGCACACAGAGCCTGCCTGCTTTCACAGTCAGTCTGCTATCATGAGTGACCAAGTTTCTATATGTGAACTCACATATACCTCCCCACAAGTTCCTGAAGAAACTGATTTACCCAAACGCTCAGTTAAACCCACTTGGAAAGTAATGGAGAATTATGAAGCTTCAAGGACTGAATTGTCAAATAGCTTGGAATTAGTCTGGGAGAAAATCCTTGCT
This sequence comes from Rana muscosa, assembly GCA_029206835.1. NCBI lineage: Eukaryota > Metazoa > Chordata > Amphibia > Anura > Ranidae > Rana > Rana muscosa. Next base: position 443,996,680 of record CM055116.1, read on the forward strand.
GAAGCTAATACAGTGTCTGTTGATCGTGAACTACTGACACTAGAGGGCGCCATTAAACAACTTTCTGCCTCATATGAGCTTTATCAGCTTACCAGCATCAAATTCACTAATGTCTTACAAAACATGAAGTCAGAAAATGCGATGACGCAATTAAAGCGCGTCAATGCTCTCAATATTGAAAGAGACAGTTTTATCCAGCAAACCAGATTAAAGGCAGAAGCAAAGATAAAGCTGTTACAGGACACTGCATCTCACAGATCTGTTTCCACCATACGTTCTAAAAACTCGTCAAGATCCCATAGTTCAAGATACTCAACACTCAGTGAGCGACTTATTAATGCCCGCGCTGAAGTGGAAGCCAGCAAGGTGCAGGTGGCATATGCAGAAAAAAGGGCAGAGTTGGAAGCGCAGTCAGCACATCAAAGAGCAACAATGGAAACCTTAAATGAACAGTGTAAACATGACGCAGCTATGGCAAAGCTAAGGGTCCTACAGCAAGCTATCAGTGCATACGAAGGTGCAAGCGAGAAAGACAGCATTAACCTAAACATAGCAGATATGGAAGACCCCCTCAAACGCACTAAAGACTATGTCCTAAGCCACTGCAGTGCACACTCCATCGTCTTCAATGCTCCCGACTACATAGAGACTCCTTCACAGCTTCAAGTTAAAGAGGTTCCAGCAACTTCCTGCACACAAAATCACTCCACTGCATTTCCTACCTGCCTACCTTGCCTGCCTTCATACGTCACAGAGCATCAGTGCAAGCTTCAAGCAAGTCATCAATCTCCAGTCATCAGTATAGCCTTGAATCAACGTACCATTGGAACAACTGACTTCAAGCAAGCAACTCACCTGGATGCATCTGCTGCACCATATTTCCCTGTGTCCTTTAACAACAATGTCAAAGATAACGCAATCAGTACCATTTAGCCAACAGCATCTCACATAAAGGCGGAGACAACTGAGACAGAAGAGTTTGTGAGGTACATGCTTCGCAGAGAGCTCACAAAGACTGGTCTTACAAGTTTTGATGACCAACCTGAGAACTACAGAAGTTGGAAATGTGCCTTCAGAACTACAATCAGCAATCTTGGCATTACAGCTGATCAAGAATTGAATCTGCTGATCAAATGGCTTGGTCCTCTATCTGCTGCACGTGTTAAGCCATTAAGATCGGTTTTCATGGACAATCCTACTGCAGGCCTCATAGCTGCATGGGAGCGACTAGAGCAAAGTTATGGCAGTCCAGAAGCTATAGAAAATGCTTTGTTCATACGTCTGGAAACTTTCCCAAAGATATCCGGTAAGGACAACAAGGAGTTCCAGAGACTGAGTGACCTTCTCCTTGAGCTTCAGCTAGCCAAGACAGACCCAAAACTACCTGGACTCAGTTACCTTGACACTCCAAGAGGGGTAAACCCAATTGTCTCCAAGCTCCCGTATGGTTTGCAAGAGAAATGGACTGCACTAGGGTCATCATACAAAAGAGAGAACAAGGTTTCCTTCCCTCCATTCTCTTTCTTCTGTGAATTCATCAGGAAAATTGCAGAGACCAAGAACGATCCAAGTTTTTCCTACGGTGAGTACAGTCTCTTCTCACCCTTTCCTAAGAGTACCAGTCTTCAGGGCAACTATAGAAACCATAGAGGCCCAGTTTCCGTGAAAAAGACTGACATCCTTCCCACTCCTACCACAGTTCTGGCCACGAACAAACAGAGTAGGAAGATTGAAAACCCTAACAGAAGGTGTCCCATACACAAGAAGCCACACCCTCTCAATAAATGTATCGGCTTTAGGAAAAAGCCTCTGGAAGAGCGCAAGGAGCTTTTAAAGACATTTAGGGTATGTTTCAGGTGCTGTGCTTCTACAGAACCTTTTGCAAGGGACTGTAATGTGTCCATCAAGTGCATAGAGTGTGACTCCGAAGAACATGTGCAAGCCCTCCATCCTCTTGAGCCCAGCTCTGCACAACCTGCCAATGCTCCTCCCAGGTTAATGCATGGCGGGGAGAATATAGACCAAGTGCCTAATTCTACCATAATTTCTTCATCCTGCACTGAAGTTTGTGGAGAAGACCGCTGTGGTAAGTCCTGTGCTAAGATATGCTTGGTGAACATATACCACAAGGATCAACCAGAAAAATCTCTAAAGGCATATGCTATCTTAGACGATCAGAGCAATCGATCACTTGCAAAATCAGAATTGTTCAATCTATTTATAATAAAAGGCGAAGCTGATCCTTACACCTTGGGTACCTGTAGTGGAACTATAGAGGTTTCTGGAAGAAGGACTCATGGACTCATGGTATCTTCTCTCAAAGGTAACTTGCAATTACCCTTACCTACACTTGTTGAGTGCAATCAGATACCTGCTAACAGGGAAGAAATCCCTACTCCAGCTGCTGCTTTCCATCACCCTCACCTCAAGGTAATAGCAAATGAGATACCGCCGCTTGACAAAGATGCTCAGATCCTTCTTCTGTTAGGAAGAGAAATTCTAAGAGTTTACAAGGTACACAGACAAGTCAGTGGACCCCCAGATGCCCCATTTGCCCAGCGCACGGATCTAGGGTGGGTCATCATAGGCAATGTCTGTATAGGCAAAATGAAAAGACCTACCAACATTTCGTCATTTAAGACAAATGTTCTGCCAAATGGCCGAAACACTTACTTTGAGCCATGCCCACATCACTACTGGGTTAGGAGAAGATAGCCAGCCACGAATGGCAACATGGTATCTCAGGTGACACAAGCCCTTTCTCCTGCCATGATGGCGACTTCGGGTCTACAGTGTTTAATGCAACCAGTGAAGATGACATACTGGCTCCTTCAATGGAAGACAAAGAATTCATCAAGGTAATGGATAATGAGTTCTTTCAAGATGACTCCAATAACTGGGTAGCACCCCTACCCTTTCATCTCCCAAGAGAGAGATTGCCCAACAACTTACAGCAGGCTATCAGTAGATTCTCCTCCTTAAAGCAAAACTTAAGCAGGAAACCAGAGATGCAAAGGCACTTTGTGGACTTTATGCAAAATGTATTTGACAGAGATCATGCAGAGCCTGCTCCCCCACTAAAGGAGGGAGAAGAATGCTGGTACCTTCCATCCTTTGGCGTGTATCACCCACGCAAACCAGACCAAATCAGAGTTGTCTTTGATTCCAGTGCTCAGCACGAAGGTGTTTCTCTTAACAACATTACTGGACCCAACTTGAACAACGGTCTAATAGGAGTCTTGATTCGTTTCAGACAAGAGCCTGTAGCAGTAATGGCCGACATTCAACAGATGTTTCACTGCTTCATCGTCAGAGAAGACAACAGAAACTACCTCAGGTTTCTATGGCACAAGGACAATGACCTCAACAAGGAAGTTATAGATTATCGCATGAAGGTACATGTCTTCGGTAACAGTCCTTCCCCAGCAGTGGCAACTTATGGGCTAAGGAGAACAGCTCAGACTGGAGAAGTTGAATATGGATCTGATGCCCGTCAATTTGTTGAAAGAAACTTCTACGTTGACGACGCACTTAAGTCCTTTCCAACTGCTAAAGAAGCAATTGATCTTCTCACCAGAACAAAGGAGATGCTGTCTGTAGCAAACCTTAGACTGCACAAGATTATATCCAACAGCCATGAACTTATGAATGCCTTTCACTCTGAGGACTATGCCACTAGTCTAAAAAACCTTGACTTAGGTACAGATGTGCCTCCTGTACAGCGAAGTCTGGGTTTGTTGTGAAATATCAAACAAGACAAATTCACCTTCAAAGTGTCAACTTGTGACAAACCCTTCACTAAGAGAGGAGTCCTGTCCGTGGTGAATAGCATCTATGACCCACTGGGTTTCCTTGCTCCAGTTACCATTCAAGGTAAGATTTTACTAAGACAGTTGTCTACTGAGAACATAGACTGGGATACTCCCTTGCCTAGTGAGAATCAACACAAGTGGGAAAGGTGGAGATATTCTTTGAAGTCACTAGACTTCAGATTCCCCGTTGCTATGTTCCAGGTTCCACTTCAACTGCTAACCGGAGAGAGATTCATATTTTCTCTGATGCATCAGTTGAAGCTATTGCTGCAGTAGCCTATTTGAAGACCTCTGAACTGAATGGAGAATCACAGTGTAGTTTTGTCCTAGGCAAGGCAAAACTCACTCCCAAGCCTGCACATACCATACCAAGACTTGAACTTTGTGCAGCCGTGCTAGCAGTAGAAATTGCCGAGGTCATACGAAGTGAAATGGACACTAGAATTGATTCTTTCACCTATACAGACAGTAAGGTAGTACTTGGTTACATAAACAACCAAACAAAACAATTTTATGTGTACGTCAGCAACAGGGTTGAACGTATCAAGAGATTCTCTCTACCAAGTCAATGGCATCACGTTCCCACTGAACTCAACCCAGCTGACTGTGGGACCAGAGCCGTGTCACCTGCCACTCTTCAGGACAGCTTATGGCTGTCACCTCCAAGGTTTCTGTGTGAGGACTCTTACTCCCTATTGATACCACCTATGGGCTAGTAAACCCTGAAGATGATAAGGAAATAAGAACTGTGAACATCTCACTACACACTTCTGTAAGTACAAAACAGAAGCTGCGGTCACACCGTTACGAGCGTCAATAGAAGCAGGTGCAGCATCTAGCCAATGTGTTATGGCATCGCTGGAAGAAAAAGTATATGCACCACCTTCAAGGTCGTAACAAATGGCAAGCATCTAAGCCGAATCTTAAGGTTGGAGACCTCATCCTTCTAAAAGACAAGGAAGTTTGTCGGAATGAGTGGCCTATGGGTCTTATTACTAAAGTTATGCCCAGCGACGATAACAAAGTCCGGAAGGTAGAAGTCAAGGTAACCAAGGGAGGATCAACACGAACCTTTAGTCGACCAATTACAGAGTTAGTACTCCTTTTGCCAGGTGAGTGACTTGTGCAAGGACTAGCCATGCTGTTGGCACGGCGGGGAGTACATTGCTGCCATCTACAGGTTCTACTCAGAACTTTGGAATTCTTTGAAGACATCATACTGTGACTTTATATTCTTCATACTGTTGAACTTACGTTTATTATTTGCTTGTTGCATGTTTTTCATTACAGGTTCCAGGACATTTATCAGTATTGGACTTATTGAAAATATTTATATTAGTTTAAGGTTATGAAATCTAAAGATTTCAGACGGGGAGTGTTGTGTTACACTATGTGATTATTCTTGCTCTGTGTCTTTAAGATCTGTCCCCTTCTTTCTAGCTGAACTCTCTCTCTCACCGTAGTTCTTTATATTTCTCCTCCACTTCCTGACTCTCGTCATTACTCCCGTATATCTTCCATGCTAAACATCTTACATGTGGCTTACAACTGCAACGTTTTTCTATCTATAAATATCCATCATTAAAACGGAACATTCGAAAGGATTCATCGTCTGTCGTCCTAACTGTGAGTTTATTCATTGAGTTAAGCTGCCTGTATCGATGCAAGGGATGAATATCAAACCAGCTTGTGTAAGGCCTACATCAACCTGGAGATAAAGTTTATCGCTTTGTAGTTGAGACAGAACACTGACACCAGGACACATAGGCACACGATCGCCCCCCCAGTCATCCCCCAGATCACCCCCCAGATCACCCCCCAGCCCCCAGTCACAGTGTCACCGATTGCAGTGATAATTTATTTACTGATCACTGCAATCAGTGACATTTGTAACTGTAAAAGTGTCAGGGCAGTTAGTGCTGGGTCCCTTAGGTCCAGGGTAGCCCCCCAACCCCCCAATAAAGGTTTAACCCCTTGATCACCCCCCCAGGTAACCCTTTCAGCCCCTAGCACCACTGTCACTAAGTGATCGTTTTTCTGATCGGTGTATTAGTGTCGGTGATGCCGCTAGGTAGTCAGTTAATTTTTTATGTTCACCGCAAGGTTTTTATAGCGTCAGGTACCCCCATATATTACCTAATAAAGGTTTAACCCCCTGATTGCCCCCCAGGTAACCCTTTCACCCCCTAGCACCACTGTCACTAAGCGATCGTTTTTCTGATCGGTGTATTAGTGTCGGTGATGCCGCTAGGTAGTCAGTTATTTTTTTATGTTCGCCGCCAGGTTTTTATACCGTCAGGTACCCCCATATATTACCTAATAAAGGCTTAACCCCTTGATCACCCCCCAGGTAACCCTTTCACCCCCTTTTGCCAGTGTCACTAAGCGATCGTTTTTCTGATCGCTGTATTAGTTATGCTGGTGCCGCTAGGTAGTCAGTTATTTTTTTAGGTTCGCCGCCAGGTTTTTATAGCATCAGGTACCCCCATATATTACCTAATAAAGGTTTTAACCCCCTGATTGCCGTTAATTAACCCTTTCACCAGTGATCATTGTATAAGTGTTACGGTTGACGCTCGTTAGTTAGTTTGCTTTTTATAGTGTCAGGGCACCCACCGTATATAACCCAATAAAGGTTTAACCCCCTGATCGCCTGGCGGGTGATATCAATTAGGTTTTAGCGTCAGAGAGGGTCGGCGTCACCCCAGGCAGCGTCAGGTTAGTGCCAGTAGCGCTAACACCCACGCGTGAATCATACACCTCCCTTAGTGGTATAGTATCTGATCAGATCTATACTAGCATCCCCAGCGGTTTAGGGTTCCCAAAAACGCAGTGTTAGCGAGATCAGCCCAGATACCTGCTAGCACCTGCGTTTTGCCCCTCCGTCCAGCCCAGGCCACCCAAGTGCAGTATCGATCGAAAACTGTCACTTACAAAACACAACACACATAACTGCAGCGTTCGCAGCGACAGGCCTGATCCCTGCGACTCCAGTGCTGTAGGAGGTGATTTCACCACCACAGTTAAAAAAAAGAGCATATATGCCGAAGCATGGGGGCAGCAGGGGCGGAGGAGCGATTTTGCTCCTAATGCCGCGTACATACGGTCAAAATTCCGACAGAGGCTTGCTCGTGGAAAAGTCTGACCGTGTGTACGCGGCATAACTTTTGCGGGATGATGCCCCCATGCTTCGGCATATATAAATGGTGCATGTATGCCCATCATTAGAAGTGGGTGAATGAAGGGAGGTATTCTAATGGTGGGCATACCCACCGATCAATCTCTTTTTTTCGTTCAGCTAACAGGCTGCATGAAAAAAAAGATTACAATACATGTCCAACAAGGACCAGCAACGTACTGGTATGTTGCTGGACTTTGAATGGTTATACCAGAATGATGCCTGCAGGTTTAGGTATCATCTTGGTATCATTCTTTTCAGCCAGCGGCTGGCTTTCATGTAAAAGCAATCCTAGCGGCTAATTAGCCTCTGGACTGCTTTTACAAGCAGTGGGAGGGAATGTCCCCCCCCGGATATAAAAAGCGCCATTGGGAAATTGGGAAAGCATTTTATCACACCGATCTTGGTGTGGTCAGATGCTTTGAGGGCAGAGGAAAGATCTAGGGTCTAATAGACCCCATTTTTTTCAAAAAAACAGTACCTGTCACTACCTATTGCTATCATAGGGGATATTTACATTCCCTGAGATAACAATAACAAATTATAAAAAAGAAAAATATGGAAGGAACAGTATAAAAATAAAATAAAAAAGGAAAATTAATAATTAAAAAAAAAGAAAAAAAAGCACCCCTGTCCCGCCCTGCTCTTGTGCAAAGGCGAACGCAAGCGTCGGTCTGGCGTCATATGTAAACAGCAATTGCATCATGCATGTGAGGTATCACTGCGAAGGTCAGATCGAGGGCAGTAATTTTAGCAGTAGACCTCCTCTGTAAATCTAATGTGGTAACCTGTAAAGGCTTTTAAAGGCTTTTAAAAATGTATGTAGTTTGTCGCCACTGCGCGTTTGTGCGAAATTTTAAAGCATGTCGTGTTTGGTATCCATGTACTTGGCCTAAGATCATCTTTTTTATTTCATCAAACATTTGGGCAATATAGTGTGTTTTAGTGCATTAAAATGAAAAAAAGTGAATTTTTTCCCCAAAAAAATGCGTTTGAAAAATCGCTGCGCAAATACCGTGTGGAAAAAAAAATGCAACACCCACCATTTTAATCTGAAGGTCCTTTGCTTTAAAAAAATATATAATGTTTGGGGGTTCAATGTAATTTTCTTGCAAAAAAAATAAATGTTTTCATGTAAACAAAAAGTGTCAAAAAGGGCTTTGTCTTCAAGTGGTTAGAAGAGTGGATGTAAGCTTCCTAATGTTGTGTATAAAATGCCAGGACAGTTCAAAACCCCCCCAAATGACCCCATTTTGGAAAGTAGACACCCCAAGCTATTTGCCGAGAGGCATGTCGAGTCCATGGAATATTTTATATGTTGACACAAGTTGCGGAAAAAAGACAATTCTTTTTTTATTTTTTATTTTTTTGCACAAAGTTGTCACTAAATGATATATTGCTCAAACATGCCATGGGCATATATGGAATTACACCCCAAAATACATTCTGTTGCTTCTCCTGAGTGCGGGGATACCACATGTGTGAGACTTTTTGGGAGCCTAGCCGCGTACAGGACCCCAAAAACCAAGCACCGCCTTCAGGCTTTCTAAGGGTGTACATTTTGGATTTCACTCCTCACTGCCTATCACAGTTTCAGAGGCCATGAAATGCCCAGATGGCACAAAACCCCCCCAAATGACCCCATTTTGGAAAGTAGACACCCCAATCTATTTGCTGAGAGGTATGGTGAGTATTTTGCAGATCTTGCTTTTTGTCACAAAGTTTTGAAAATTGAAAAAATAAAAAAATAATTATTTTCTTTCTTAATTTTCAAAAACAAATGAGAGCTGCAAAATACTCACCTTGCCTCTCAGCAAATAGCTTGGGGTGTCTACTTTCCAAAATGGGGTCATTTGGGGGGTTTTGTGCTATTTTGGCATTTTATGGCCTTCGAAACTGTGATAGGTAGTGAGGAGTGAAATCAAAAATTTGTGCCCTTAGAAATCCTGAAGGCGGTGCTTGGTTTTTGGGGTCCCGTACGCGGCTAGGCTCCTAAAAAGTCCCACACATGTGGTATCCCCGTACTCAGGAGAAGCAGCAACATGTATTTTGGGGTGCAATTCCACATATAACCATGGTATGTGTGAGCAATATATCATTTAGTGACAACTTTTTGTCATTTTTTATTTTTTTGTCATTATTCAATCACTTGGGACAAAAAAAAAATATTCAATGGGCTCAACATGCCTCTCAGCAATTTTCTTGGGGTGTCTACTTTCCAAAATGGGGTTATTTGGGGGGGCTTGTGCTATTTTGGCATTTTATGGCCTTCGAAACTGTGATAGGTAGTAAGGAGTGAAATCAAAAATTTGCGCCCTTAGATATCCTGAAGGCGGTGCTTGGTTTTCGGGGTCCCGTACGCGGCTAGGCTCCTAAAAAGTCCCACACATGTGGTATCCCCGTACTCAGGAGAAGCAGCAAAATGTATTTTGGGGTGCAATTCCACATATAACCATGGCATGTGTGAGCAATATATCATTTAGTGACAACTTTTTGTAATTTTTTATTTTTTTTATCATTATTCAATCACTTGGGACAAAAAATAAATAAATCAATGGGCTCAACATGCCTCTCAGCAATTTCCTTGGGGTGTCTACTTTCCAAAATGGGGTCATTTGGGGGGGTTTTGTGCTATTTTGGCACTTTATGGCCTTCGAAACTGTGATAGGTAGTGAGGAGTGAAATCAAAAATTTGCGCCCTTAGAAATCCTGAAGGCGGTGCTTGGTTTTCGGGGTCCCGTACGCGGCTGGGCTCCTAAAAAGTCCCACACATGTGGTATCCCCGTATTCAGGAGAAGCAGCAGAATGGATTATGGGGTGCAATTCCACACATAACCATGGCATGTGTGAGCAATATATCATTTAGTGACAACGTTTTGTATTTATTTTTATTTTTTGTCATTATTCAATCAATTGGGGGAAAAAAATATTCAATGGGCTCAACATGCCTCTCAGCAATTTTCTTGGGGTGTCTACTTTCCAAAATGGGGTCATTTGGGGGGGTTTTGTACTGCCCTGCCATTTTAGCACCTCAAGAAATTAGATAGGCAGTCATAAATTAAAAGCTGTGTAAATTACAGAAAATGTTCCCTAGTTTGTAGACCATATAACTTTTCAAACCAATAAATAATAGGATTTTTATAACAGCTTACCTGTAAAATCCTTTTCTTGGAGTACATCACAGGACACAGAGCGGCATAGTCATTACTATGTGGGTTATATAGATACCTTCAGGTGCTGGCACTGGCAACTTCCAAAACCGGAAGTACCCTCCCCTATATAAGCCCCTCCCATCCGGGAGTACCTCAGTTTTGTAGCAAAGCAATAAGTGTCCCCAAAAGAGGGGTGGGAGCTCTGTGTCCCGTGATGTACTCCAAGAAAAGGATTTTACAGGTAAGCTGTTATAAAAATCCTATTTTCTTTCTCGTACATCACGGGACACAGAGCGGCATAGTCATTACTATGTGGGATGTCCTAAAGCAATGCCCAATGAGGGGGGGGGGGATACACCATACATAAGCTGAGCACTATCAGACATGAGGATCTTTTGCAGCCTGCAACACACTGCGCCCAAAGGCGACATCCTCCTGACTTCTAACGTCCACCTGGTAGAACCTAGTAAACGTGTGTACTGAAGACCATGTTGCGGCCTTACAGATTTGAGCCAGGGAGGCCTGGTGATGCACTGCCCATGAAGTTCCAACTGCTCTCGTGGAGTGCGCCCTAACTTTGAATGGAGGCGGTCTCCTTCTCAAGCCATAGGCTTGCATTATGACCTGTCGAATCCACTTGGCTAAAGTAGATTTTGACGCTGCCTGACCCTTTCTGGGGCCTTCCGGCAGAATAAACAAAGTATCCATTCTGCGAATCTGAGCAGTGGCTTTTAGATAAGCTTTAACTGCTCTTACTACATCCAAAGAATGTAATAATTTTTCCTCTACTGAACTAGGTTTGGGGAAAAAAGAAGGAAGAACCACATCTTGGTTCAAATGAAACCTCGATACCACCTTCGGAAGAAAGGTTGGATGAGGACGTAACACTACTCTGTCCTTATGGATAACCAGATATGGCTCCCTACAGGACATAGCGGCTAATTCCGACACTCTTTTAGCCGAACAAATGGCTACTAGAAAAATCAATTTCCTGGTGAGAAGAACCAGGGAAATATGCTGTAATGGTTCAAATGGTTGTTTCTGTAGAACCGACAGAACCAGGTTTAAGTCCCATGGACATATGGGAATATTAACCGGAGGGCTAATACACATCACTCCTTGTATAAAGGCTTTGACTAGTGAATGCGAAGCCAAGGGCCTCTGAAAAAATATTGACAAGGCCGAAATCTGACCCTTGATAGTACTCAAGGCAAGCTTCCTATCTACAGCCCACTGTAGGAAGTCCAGAATCCTACCTATTACGTACTTTCGTGGATGCCATTTCTTGGCCTCACACCAGGCGATGTACGCCTTCCAGATTCTATAGTAGATCTGCCTGGATACCGGCTTCCTGGCATTGATCATGGTAGATAGCACAGGATTAGAGAGACCTCTCTTTTTTAGAATGTGGGCTTCAATAGCCAGGCCGTCAAACCTAGGGCTGGTAAGGAAGGGTGGTATATCGGTCCTTGCGAAAGCAGGTCCGGACGATGTGGGAGGGTCCAAGGACTCCCCACAGACATTTTTACAATCTCCGCGTACCATGCTCTTCGGGGCCACGCTGGAGCCACCAGAATCACTGGTTTCTTTTCTACCCTGATTCTGCGGAGTAATCGAGGTAACAATTGTGGCGGTGGGAATGCATATATCAGCTTGAACTGATCCCAAGGGAACACTAGGGCATCCGAGCCGCAAGCTAGGGGATCCCTTGTCCAAGAGACAAACCTGTCCACCATTGCGTTGAATCTGGATGCTAGCAGATCTACATCCGGTGTTCCCCACCGCTGACATATTGTCCGAAAAACCTCGGGGTGAAGGGACCATTCGGGCATAATTGTTGGCGACTTAGAAAGTCCGCCTTCCAATTCTCCTCTCCTGGAATGAATACCGCGGATATGGCTGGGACATATCTTTCTGCCCATTTCAGGATGCAATTTACTTCCCTCTGGGCTGCACGACTCCTGGTGCCACCCTGATGATTGATATATGCCACTGCCGTGGCATTGTCTGATTGAATTCTGACAGGGGACTCTTGGAGTTTGGATGTCCATGCTACTAGGGCATACCGGGCTGCTCGTATCTCTAAAAGATTGATGGGCAGGGCCTTTTCCGCATCCGACCATCTGCCCTGGAGAGACCATTGCTCCAGTACTGCTCCCCAGCCTATAAGGCTGGCATCTGTAGTGACCACCTTCCAAGAAATCGGACTGAAGGATTTCCCTTTTTCCAGATTCTGGGGAACCAACCACCAACGGAGGCTCTTGCGAACGGAAGGGGACAAGGACATTGGTAAGTCTAGGGCCTGAACTTTCTTGTTCCAGGCTGCCAGTATGGCCCTTTGCAAATTCCTTGAATGGAATTGACCGTAGGGTACTGCTTCGAATGATGCCACCATTTTTCCCAGCAGCCTCATGCACAGGCGTATGGACGGCTGTCTTTTTGTACCCACTAAGTGGATCAAATCTCTCAAAGACAACACCTTTTTTCGAGGCAAGAATATTTTCCTCTGGCCTGAATCTAGCCTTAGCCCCAAGTATTCCAGACTTTTGACTGGTTTTAGGGCTGACTTGTCTCGGTTGATAATCCAACCGTGAGATTCCAGATACTTGATTGTCTTGTGAACGACCACTTCTAGTTTTTTCACTGAGTGGTCTATCAGCAACAAGTCGTCTAGATATGCCATTATCGTTACACCTTGCGTTCTTAGATTGGCCAATAATGGGGCCAGAATTTTTATGAACACTCGTGGTGCTGTGGCCAGACCGAAGGGTAAGGCCCTGAACTGAAAATGGCGCCCTTCTACTGCAAAGCGTAGAAATTTTTGGTGGACTGGAAAGATGGGAATGTGCAAATAAGCATCTTTGATGTCGATCGAGGCTAACCATTCCTCCCCTTGTAGGGCAGTGGCCACCGATCGGATCGACTCCATCCGGAAAGTCCTGATATGCAGGAATTTGTTTAGCCCTTTTAGATTTAATATGGGCCTCACATCCCCGTTTGGCTTCGGGACTGTAAAGAGGTTTGAGTAAAACCCGAACCCCCATTCTTCCAGGGGAACCTCCATAATTACTCCTTGGAGCAATAGTTGTTCTAGTGCCAACAGGAGGGACTCTCTCTTCCGGGGATACCTTGGCACGTTTGACCTCATAAAATGGGAAGGAGGAGAGTCTTTTAACTCCAATCTGTATCCCAGACTTACTGCGGAGAGCACCCATCTGTCTCTGATCGTGTCCCGCCAGGTCTCTGCGAACAACTGGAGTCTTCCCCCCACCCGATTGAGTGGGGGCAACCATTCATGCATTTGACTTTGGGGGAGGTTTTGTACCTCTCCTGACCCAGGGTTTCTTATTACCCTGCGATTGTCCCTGATTTTTACCCCCGGGATTTGACCGAGGAGGCCGTCTGAACTGTTTCACAGCCGATGCCCCAGGGACTGGAGAAGCAGGCCTCTTAAAAGAGGGACCTCTAACTCTGTTTTTAACCGGCAAGAGTGTACTTTTACCGTTGGAAATTTTCTGGATATATTTGTCCAGGTCTTCCCCGAATAAGCGCTCACCATGAAATGGGAAGCTAACCAGCAATTTTTTACAGGGAGCTTCAGCAGACCAGTTTTTGAGCCATAGAAGCCTGCACATATGTACTACAGACAGCGTAAGGCGGGAGGCCTGATGGATTGAATCCTTTATGGCGTCAACCGCAAAGCATAAGGCTCTAGGTAGATCAGCTAGGGCAAGGGCCTGCTGATCTGGCAAGTCCCTTAAGACCTGTTTCAACTGATCCTTCACTGCTTGGCAGACCCCAATAGCTGCCACTGCTGGTTGTGTCACCAAGCCTGCTGTAGAAAAAGCAGATTTTAATAAGGACTCCAATTTTGTATCTATTGGGTCCTTGAACATTTGGACATTATCCACTGGACATGTCAGTGATTTATTCACACAAGAGATGGCTGCGTCCACTGTAGGGACCCTCCATTTTTTGATGAACTTATCCTCCATGGGATAGACCACCGGAAATCTCTTGGGGGGAGTAAATATTTTATCAGGATGTTCCCAATCCTGGTACATGAGCCCTTCCAATAAAGGGTGAAGTGGAAAGGAACAGACAGTCTGGGGAGCTTTTAGCGACCCCAGCGAGGAGACAGTAGTGGTTGATGGTTCCGCAAGGTGCATTTTAAATGCTGATCAGACCATGTTAGTCAAAGACTGAACCCATAATCTTTCAGCTTGAGATGCTGAGAAAGGTTCCTCCACTGTTGATTCCTCTATAACAGAATCAACCTCCTCCTGATCCCCTTCAGGCAGGTCGATCCCTGTATGGGACTGTTGCTCCGCTAACAGGTACTCTGAAGGAGGAGACGGAGATCGGGCGTGCTTTCCCTGTGAGCTATGAGTAAGCGTCAATTCGTGACGTGAAACGCGTTAGCCACCCTTCCCTGCATGCACACTATCTGCATTTGTTGTTTTGGATTTATGGATTTATTTTGAATTTGGATTTTTTACCTGAAATTTTGGAATAAATAACTGTCTATACAGAGTGCGGCAGTCCAGGGTTTCTTTTTCTCCCATGCATCAGTGCAGAGCCAGCACCTGTGTGAGTGACCGGGCGGAAGCAGCTATTTGGTGAATTCTCAAGCTTTTGAGCGGTACGTTTTTCCTTTCCTCCGTGCTTTCCCTGTGACAGGGAGGCAGCGATTAATGTTGACAATCTCTCTTCTAATCCTCCCAGAGCTGAGGAAAAAACCTCCTCTGTTACATACACAGGAGCAGGTGAACTGAGGACAGCCACAGTACCAGGTACTCCTGCGGGGTCTCTACGGTCACTAACCTCTGAATTTTCAGGGGAGACTGGTGCAGCAGAAGCATGCCCAAGATCCTCAGAGCCCGATGGAGACCCCCTTCGCTTCCTGGAAGATTTAGTTCTGGAGCTTCTGGACGGAATATTCCTAAGCCCAAAGCTGAGGTATTCCAGCCGTAATACACCACTTTTACTGATAATAGTCTAGCACAATTGCTGCTATATAACAGTTGGTGTCTACTAAAGTGCCTTTCTAGGGGATGCCTGCATCAACCGCCTCTGTGTGCCTTTTTACTGTTGCTAGCTCTGTCTGTGCACTTCAATAGCCAGCTGAGATTGTGCCTTTAAACAAGCTGGACGCCCACACATGCGCAGTAGCGCCGTGGCGCACACCGAGCGTCATCCACCCGCTCCGCCCCTTTTTCCAGATCGCCTCTATATAGAGAGGCGCGTGCGCGCGCACGCGTGCGGGCACGTGCGCCTTCGGCGCCTTTTTTGAAAAAGTAAGGAGCTAGATGGGAGCCAGGGTCCCTGCCGCAGGGCCCGGGGATGGATGAGCGCAGCAACAGGGCAGAGGAGACAGCTTCCCAAAGAGAACTTACCAACTGCCTGGATTTGACTTCGGAAGAAAAAAATCCACATTACAAGAAAAAGAACCATAGCGGCCTCTAGTGTTTAACACAGGTACCGCGGTCTTACATTTTTTTTTTTCTTGCCTACTATTAAATTTTTTTACATTTTCTCAGTAGTAACAGGCATGCACAGAATATTAGCGGGAATACCTTAGGTAACAGGCAGAAAGACAAAATAGGCTTGGGGGTCCCCCAATAGAGCCAAGTTCCTGAGGGCCCCCACTTACCTTTTCCTCGCCGCAGGACTCTGTTTGGTCCACAGAAGCCCAAACTTCACCTATCACGGCAGGCATTGTAATTAAACCTTCAGGGACCGGGTTCCCAAGGATTCCACTCCCCTGGACCTGTATAGCACCCTGCACAGAAAACATCTTGGTCGTGGGTATGACCAGAGCTCTGGATCCCAGGGTCCAGCCCTCCTAAGAGAGGCATTACAGGCAAAACCTTGCTCTTCTCTTGCAAGGCCCGGGTACCGACCGTTTAGCTATGAAGCTTTTTTGGTCGGATCCGGAATAGCTTACTGAGGCCCAAAAGAACCTGTACACAAGCTCAGTGAAAAACACATGTTTCTTCTTGGCCAACACCTTAGACACTGGCAAAAAACTGAGGTGCTCCCGGATGGGAGGGGCTTATATAGGGGAGGGTACTTCCGGTTTTGGAAGTTGCCAGTGCCAGCACCTGAAGGTATCTATATAACCCACATAGTAATGACTATGCCGCTCTGTGTCCCGTGATGTACGAGAAAGAAATATGCTTATTGACATTTTTTTTTACTAAAGACATGTGGCTGAATACAGTTTGGCCTAAATGTATGACTAAAATTGAGTTTATTCGATTTTTCTTATAACAAAAAGTAGAAAATATAATATTTTTTCAAAATTTTCAGTCTTTTTCCGTTTATATCGCAAAAAAAAAAAAAAGCAGAGGCAATCAAATACCATTAAAAGAAAGCTCTATTTGTGGGAAGAAAAGGACGCAAATTTTGTTTGGGTACAACATTGCATGTCCGCACAATTTCCAGTTAAAGCAGCACAGTGCCAAATTGTGAAATCACCTCTGGTCATTATGGTCCGTATTGGTCCGGTCCTTAAGTGGTTAAATGTGTTTCTATTGTTTTAAAAGTGTGTTTAAAGATCTTAAAATGCTTTTAAAAGTACAGTGAAAGTTATAAAAACATGCCTAGTGTGTATTTAAATAGGGTATTTCTATTTTGCGGATTTTCACTTATTGCGGGTGGGTCTGGAACCTCCGCGATGGAGGGGGGTTTACTGTATACAAATGCACGCATACATCTGGTCGCCCATAGGGTCCATTTTTCCTCCATCACAAGATGAAGAGAAAAAAATGTAATATGTACCATTCATTTCCCTGTCAGATTACAGATCCCCTGCTGTGATAGAATGGAGGCACTCATATGAAAGGGGCCAAATGGTTGTGAAAAAAAACACACATTTTATCTACCGGGTAATCATATATTTATGCACAAATATTTGGAACTTTAAAGGCAAAACTTTTTTTTCACGTTGGAAAAAGTAAGGAAAGGTTATTACCCTTGACAGGTTTTTTTTTGCCATCAGTGTCCCCATTCAGGTAATTTTTCTTCACTTCCTGTCCCATAGCCAAAACAGGAAGTGAGAGGAAATCTCTTCAAGTGACGGAATCTTGCGGTGTCACCAGGTTCTCCAGAACTAGTAAAATGTCCCCCCTATTACTGTTCTGATATCAACCGAAAATTGAGGATGTTGTTTTACTTTCACTTTTTGTTGATAATGGTAAACAATTTAAAGTAGTGAGTGTACAGCTTGTGTAACAGTGTAAATTTGCTGCCCCCTCAAAATAATTCAACACGCGGCCATTAATGTCTAAACCGCTGGCAACGAAAGTGAGTACACCCCTAAGTGAAAATGTCCAAATTGGACCCAATTAGCTATTTTCCCTCCCAGGTGTCATGTCACTCGTTATAGTTACAAGATCTCAGGTGTGAATGGGGAGCAGGTGTGTTAACTCTCACTCTCTCATACTGGTCACTGGAAGTTCAATATGGCACCTCATGGCAAAGAACTCTCTGAGGATCTGAAAAAAAGAATGGGTGCTATACATAAAGATGGCCCAGGCTATAAGAAGATTGCCAAGACCCTGAAACTGAGCATACAGCGGTTTAACAGGACAGGTTTCACTCAAAACAGGCTTCCCTATGGTCGACCAAAAAAGTTGAGTGAACATATGAGTGTTGCCAGCATTGCTGCAGAGGTTGAAGGGGTCGGGGGGGATCAGCCTTTCAGTGCTCAGATCACACTGCATCAAAATTGGTCTGTATGGCTGTCGTCCCAGAAGGAAGCCTCTTCTGAAGATGATGCATAAGAAAGCTTGCAAACAGTTTGCTGAAGACTAGGGATGAGCCGAACACCCCCCGGTTCGCAGCAGAACACGCAAACAGGCAAAAAATTCATTTGAACACGCAAACACGATTAAAGTCTATGAGACACGAATGTGAAAAATCAAAAGTGATCATTTTAAAGGTTAATATGCAAGTTATTGTCATAAAAAGTGTTTGGGGACCATGGTCCTGCCCCAGGGGACATGTATCAATGCAAAAATAACTTTTAAAAATGCCCAGTTTTTCGGGAGCAGTGATTTTAATAATGGTTAAAGTGAAACAATAAAAGTGAAATATTCCTTTAAATTTCGTACCTGGGGGGGGGGGTGTCTATAGTATGCCTGTAAAGTGGCGCATGTTTCCCGTTTTTAGAACAGTCCCTGCACAAAATGTAATTTCTAAAGGAAAAAAAGTCATTCAAAACTATTCGCGGCTATAATGAATTGTCGGGTCTGGCAATACAGATAAAAGTAATTGAAAAAAACTGCAAAAAAAAATAATGCGTGGGTGTCGCCCCAAATTCCATACCAGGCCCTTCAGGTCTGGTATGGATATTAAGGGGAACCCTGCGCCAATTTTTTTTTTAAATGGCGTAGGGGTCCCCCTCAAAATCCATACCAAATCTTCAGGTCTGGTATGGATTTTAAGGGGAACCCCGTGCCAAAAAAAAATCCATATCAGACCCTTATCCGAGCACACAACCTGGCAGGTCACAGGAAAAGAGGGGGGACCAGAGAGCGCACCCCCTCCTGAACCGTACCAGGCAACATGCCCTCAACATGGGGAGGATGTCCCCATGTTGATGGGGACAAGGGCCTCATCCCCACAACCCTTGCCCGGTGGTTGTGAGGGTCTGAGGTCGGGGGGCTTTTCGGAATCTGGAAGCCCCCTTTAACAAAGGGGACCCCCAGATCCCGGCCCCCCCTATGAGAATTGGTAACGGGGTACATTGTACCCCTACCACTTCACAAAAAAAGTGTCAAAATGGTAAAAAACACACAGACACAGCTTGGGACAAGCCCTTTAATAAAAAAGAAAAAAAAATCCAGAAATACCATGCATATAAGCCTTTAAAATTAGCACTTTTGATTTCTCCCATAGACTTTTAAAATGTGTTTTGCGGCTTTCGAATTTGCTGCGAACACCTTAAATTGTTCGCTATTCGGCAAACAGGTGGACACCCGATGTTCAAGTCGAACTTACGTTCGACTCGAACATCGGGCTCATCCCTACTGAAGACAAGCAGACTAAGGACATGGATTAATAAAACCATTTGTCTATTTTCAAGTTCTTTGGTTGACCATGGTGAGGCCTGTTCTGAGTGGAACCTGTTAAACAGCTGTATGGTCTGGGCCACTGTGCTACAGCTCAGTTTCAGGGTCTTGGCAATCTTCTTATAGCCAAGGCCATCTTTATGTAGTGAAACAATTCTTTTTTTCCGATCCTCAGAGAGTTCTTTGCCATGAGGTGCCATGTTGAACTTCCAGTGACCAGTATGAGTGTCAGGGTCACCTGTGGCCAGGTGACAGATGCACACCGTAGGGGGACAGGAGTGCACCGCGAGGTAGTGAACCCTATGGCTGGCTTCTGTGGATAGGAAACTGTGTGGTTGTGGAAAGCGGGACCAGAGGAGCACAACCGGGATCCAAACGGAAGCTAGAGCCAAGATTCCCCAGGGCGTGGAGTCTAAGACCCAGCTGGTCTTCTCCAGGGCCTCTAGTGGTGAGGATGTTAGCTGCAGGCTGGGACCAGGTCGCGGCCCCTGGAGTTTCCTAGCTCACGCCCCGTAGGATAAGGGGAAAAGAGGGGAAGCAGCAGCACAAGATAAGAGAGAACCGAATACAAGCTGAAGGTCAGGGGCCACAAGCAGACAAGGATAACGAAAGAACGAGCCGAAGGTCAAGGGTCACGAGCAGACAGGGATAGTCGGGGACAAGCCAATAACGTAACAGAGAGACAGACGTAGCACACGGCAGGCAGGAACCCAAACACACAATGCCTAACAAACACGTTGATCAGCCAAGCAGGCTTGCAGTGCACAGGTTAATATAGTGTTCTGTGATAGGGCCTGGGGTGGAGTCTGGCTGGGAGGAGATTATAAAGGAAGCCAGGTGAAAGGGCTCAGGCCTCTAAGATGAACACATGGGAAGGAAGGTAAGCTGACAGACAAACACTACTGCATATCCATGACAGTACCCTCCCTCTTATGGGCCCTCCCCCACCTGGACCCAGGCTTAAAGGGAAATCTCTGATGAAACCTTCTCAACAGATGAGGTGCAGCGACATCAGATGCAGCGATCCAAGACGCCTCCTCAGGACCAAAACCTCTCCAATGCACAAGGTACTGAAGAATGCCTCTGCAGAGCCGAGAATCCAGAACTTGTCTAACCTCATACTTAAGATTATCCTCAGAGACCGAAAACGAGGTAGGGAGATGACAAGAAGATCTATTGAGGACCAAAGGCTCTCTAGGAATAAGCAAGGGCATGAGAGGATCAACAGGAATCTGAGGAGGGTCCCCTAGACCCTTAAAGGGGAACTGGTCATCTTGCACAGGACCATCAGACTGGGCAGATGTCAGTGGAACCCTGAAGTCAGGTTGGTTAGAAGGTGACATGTCGCCGGAGTCAAGCTGAATAGCTGAAGGACAAGCAGAATGTCCCAAACAAGAAAAAGTAGGAGGCTCACTGGGCATGGGCTGGACTGGCATAACTAGTACAGAGGCAGCGTGAATAGCTGAGTCAGGTGTAGCGACTACCTGAATCGCATCGCAAGACGTAGCGACTACAGGACTTGTAGACAAGCTAGCCTGGCTGTGCGTCCAAGGGTGGTTAGGGACAGAGAAATGTAAATGGTTATGCAACCTGGAATGAATGACCGGCTCAGATTCACAGGGGGCAACCTTGGGTAGGCAGGACGAGGAACAGGAGGGACCCCAAGCCAGGATCTGTCCAGTAGTCCAGTCCACATGAGGAGAATGGAGCTGTAACCATGGGAGACCCAAAATTATAGGCGTTGAGGCCTTGGGTAAGATAAGGAAGGATATCCACTCCTGGTGGAGTGTCCCTACCGACATCTTAACAGGGAGGGTCTGGAAGCGGATAGGTCCCCCTGGGAGAACAGTACCATCAATCGCCAAGACCACCAATGGCGTGGTGAGGGGCAAAAGAGTAAGTCTCATGGACGATGCGATTTCCCAGTCCATGAAATTACCAGCGGCTCCGGAATCCAGATATGCTGAGACCGAATGAGAAGAAGCACCAACATGAAGGAACACAGAAAGCAGAAGACGAGAAGGGGAAGGTGATATTTCTGGGTCCAATACTCCACTTTCCAGATGAAGTGGACCCGAACGTTTTTCTGGACAAAGAGAGCAAGTGTCACGAAAATGACCTTTGCCCCCACAGTAAAGACACAGACCAAGAGTTCTGCGCCTAGCACGTTCCTCGGGGGATAGCCTGGTCCGACCCAGCTGCATGGGTTCCTCAGCTGGTAGGAGATGCTCTACGGGTCGAAGAGAGGGGAGCTCAGGCTGACTAAGAACCAAGGAGTGCTGGCGTTGCTTTTCTAAGGTCCTCTCCTGAAAGCGAATATCGATCTGGTTACACAAGGAGATAACGCCGGCCAGATCAGTGGGGATGGTTCTTCCTGCTAATTCATCCTTCACTCTATCAGACAGGCCATGCAAAAAGGTTGCGACTAAGGCCTCATTGTTCCAGCTCAACTCAGCCGACAGTATGCGGAAATGAAGGGCATACTGTCCCACAGAAGCAGACTCTTGGCGGAGACGTAAAAGGGCGCTGGCCGCTGAAGAGACACGAGCCGGTTCTTCGAAGATATTCCGAAAAAGTTTCAAGAAGCCAGACAGGCTAGAAACCACTGGATCATTCAGCTCCCACAGAGGGGCTGCCCAGGCTAAAGCTTCACCAGAGAGGAGGGAAATGATATAGGCTACCTTAGCCCGATCAGACAGGAAGTTTTGGGGCTGGAGCTCAAAATGAATCGTGCATTGGCTAAGGAACCCCCTGCAAGCCTTGGAGTCCCCAGAGAAACGGGACGGAGCTGGCAGTTGTAGTGAGTGTGTGGCTGCGACTGGTGCAATAGGTGCAGCCGCTGATTGTATTTGAGGTTGCGGATTCAGGGTTCCCAAGGAGGCCTGAAGCTGCTCGAAGCGAGAAGCCAGATCCTGGAGGAATCGCATCACCTGAGTCTGATTCGATTCCTGGGTTTCAAGTCTGCAAACTATGCCCTGCAATGGATCATCCGCGGGTAGCGGGATGTCAGCCGGGTTCATGGCTGATCAAACTGTCAGGGTCACCTGTGGCCAGGTGACAGATGCACACCGTAGGGGGACAGTAGTGCACCGCGAGATAGTGAACCCTATGGCTGGCTTCTGCGGATAGGAAACTGGGTGGTTGTGGAAAGCGGGACCAGAGGAGCACAACCGGGATCCAAACGGAAGCTAGAGCCAAGATTCCCCAGGGCGCGGAGTCTAAGACCCAGCTGGTCTTCTCCAGGGCCTCTAGTGGTGAGGATGTTAGCTGCAGGCTGGGACCAGGTCGCGGCCCCTGGAGTTTCCTAGCTCACGCCCCGTAGGATAAGTGGAAAAGAGGGGAAGCAGCAGCACAAGATAAGAGAGAACCGAATACAAGCTGAAGGTCAGGGGCCACAAGCAGACAAGGATAACGAAAGAACGAGCCGAAGGTCAAGGGTCACGAGCAGACAGGGATAGTCGGGGACAAGCCAATAACGTAACAGAGAGACAGACATAGCACACGGCAGGCAGGAACCCAAACACACAATGCCTAACAAACACGTTGATCAGCCAAGCAGGCTTGCAGTGCACAGGTTAATATAGTGTTCTGTGATAGGGCCTGGGGTGGAGTCTGGCTGGGAGGAGATTATAAAGGAAGCCAGGTGAAAGGGCTCAGGCCTCTAAGATGAACACATGGGAAGGAAGGTAAGCTGACAGACAAACACTACTGCATATCCATGACAATGAGAGAGCGAGAGCGATAACACCAGATTTACCACACCTGCTCCCCGTTCACACCTGAGACCTAATAAGACTAACCAGTCACATGACACCGGGGAGGAAAAATGGCTAATTGGGCCCAATTTGGACATTTTCACTTAGGCTTGTACTTTTGTTTCCAGCGGTTTAGACATTAATGACTGTGTGTTGAGTTATTTTGAGGAGACAGCAAATTTACACTGTTATACAAGATGTACACTCACTACTTTACATTGTAGCAAAGTGTCATTTCCTCAGTGTTGTTGCATGAAAAGATATAATAAAATATTTACAAAAGTGTGAGGAGTGTACTCACTTTTGTGAGATACCATCCATGAATCAGGCTAAAGCACCGTCAATTTTGGTGCTGAGCCCCAGCAAAATTCTAAAGGGGGTCTATGGCACCCTTTATTATGAATTTTCAAGTGTTTGTCCACATAATGACACTAGAAATGTCACTTCCTGCTTATGTGACTGGAAGATTGCTGAAATACTGGTAAAACTCATAACTGACTTAAAGACGATTGTTTTTCTAAACAAATATGGAGTAAATGATAAAAGTGATGCCATGGCATCTTGGTTCTATATGCAGAAGCATGTACACCATTGATGTCTCCAATACCTCTTTGTCAGCAGGAAGCAAGAGGAATACATCTAGAAGGGGCCTATCCAGACCTGATTTAGGAGCAGCTTCCCCCACCCTTCACCCCTATTCATCTACCAATGACTTTCATTCAGTTTTGTCTATTTTCTAACATACTTTAATTGAGTGTGACTTGTCAGCTGTCTAGTAAGCGTAAAGGCAATGTCAAACATCTAGGATTCTGGCAATACCAAATCATGCAAGCATATTTTTAGTTACAGTATATAACAGTTGTCAGAAATATCAGGCAACCCACTGGTATTTTAACTTTGAATGACATTGCTAAAAAAGAAACAGTGACATTCAGAGAACCAGGGCTTGTCCCTAATGGTTTCCAGCTGCTTTAGATTTTTTTACTACTTAGAAAGGAAAGTTGAGTCAATATTCAAAGATATACAGTCAGGTCTATAAATATTGGGACATCGACACAATTCTAATCTTTTTGGCTCTATATACCACCACAATGAATTTGAAATTAAACGAACAAGATGTGCTTTAACTGCAGACTTTCAGCTTTAATTTGAGGGTATTTACATCCAAATCAGGTGAATGGTGTAGGAATTACAACAGTTTGTATATGTAACTCCCACTTTTTAAGGGACCAAAAGTAATGGGACAGATTAACAATCATAAATCAAACTTTCACTTTTTAATAGTTGGTTGCAAATCCTTTGCAGTCAATTACAGCCTGAAGTTTGGAACGCATAGACATCACCAGATGCTGGGTTTCATCCCTGGTGATGCTCTGCCAGGCCTCTACTGCAACTGTCTTCAGCTCCTGCTTGTTCTTGTGGCATTTTCCCTTCAGTTTTGTCTTCAGCAAGTGAAATGCATGCTCAATCGGATTCAGGTCAGGTGATTGACTTGGCCATTGCATAACATTCCACTTCTTTCCCTTAAAAAACTCTTTGGCTGCTTTCACAGTATACAAAAATTAAAGTGAAGTTCCCCTGGCCTTCTTTCACTATCCCAGCGCTAAAGAAGCTCACAGGTGACTTATAACAGACTACAATGAATACGTGACCGTATTCATTAACCCAAATGTTCACTATATGTATCTATATCAGCAGCCGCTTAAACACAACAAATATTTTTCACAGTATGCTTCGGGTCATTGTCCATCTGCACTGTGAAGTGCCGTCCAATGAGTTCTGAAGCATTTGGCTGAATATGAGCAGATAATATTGCCGAAACACTCCAGAATTCATCCTGCTGCTTTTGTCAGCAGTCACATCATCAATAAATACAAGAGAACCAGTTCCATTGGAAGCCATACATGCCCACGCCATGACACTACCACCACCGTGCTTCACTGATGAGGTGGTATGCTTTGGATCATGAGCAGTTCCGTTCCTTCTCTATACTCTTCTCTTCCCATCACTCTGGTACAAGTTGATCTTGGTCTCATCTGTCCATAGGATGTTGTTCCAGAACTGTGAAGGCTTTTTTAGATGTTGTTTGGCAAACTCTAATCTGGCCTTCCTGTTTTTGAGGCTCACCAATGGTTTACATCTTGTGGTGAACCCTCTGTGTTCACTCTGGTGAAGTGTTCTCTTCATTGTTGACTTTGACACATATACACCTTCCTCCTGGAGAGTGTTCTTGATCTGGCCAACTGTTGTGAAGGGTGTTTTCTTCACCAGGGAAAGAATTATTCGGTCATCCACCACAGTTGTTTTCCGTGGTCTTCTGGGTCTTTTGGTGTTGCTGAGCTCACCGGTGTGTTCTTTCTTTTTAAGGATGTTCCAAACATTTGAATTTGGCCACACCTAATGTTCTTGCTATTTCTCTGATGGGTTTGTTTTGTTTTTTCAGCCTAATGATGGCTTAATTCACTGATAGTGACAGCTCTTTGGATCTCATACTGAGAGTTGACAGCAACAGATTCCAAATGCAAATAGCACACTTGAAATGAACTCTGGACCTGTTACCTGCTCCTTGTAAATGGGATAATGAGGGAATAACACACACCTGGCCATGGAACAGCTGAGCAGCCAATTGTCCCATTACTTTTGGTCCCTGAAAAAGTGGGAGGCACATATACAAACTGTTGTAATTCCTACACCGTTCACCTGATTTGGATGCAAATACCCTCAAATTAAAGGTGAAAGTCTGCAGTTAAAGCACATCTTGTTAGTTTAATTTCAAATCCATTGTGGTGGTGTAAAGAGCCAAAAAGATTAGAATTGTGTCGATGTCCCAATATTTATGGACCTGACTGTATTTACTTTTCATTCACAGTTTGTGCTTGACACTATGCATTTGGTTATTTAGGTAAATTTTTAGTTGAATTTTTTTTTTTTTTGGACTCAATACCAATGGGAGAAGATTACCTTAATATTTTTTTTATCTATACTCATGCAAATATAAATCTAAAGCATCCATTAACCACTTAAAGTGGATGTAAACCTACTCTCATCCTTTCTAAACTACTGCCATAGTGCTGATCTATAAGGATATAGATGCCTCCTGCATGTATCCTTACCTGTCAAATGTCTCCCCTCTGTCTGTTATAAGAACTGAAAAACTGCAGATTCTGTGGGTGGGTCTGTTGTCTGGAGCTCGGTGGGTGGAGTCGTGATGTCAGTAGACTCCCCGCCCACCTCTACACTCCCCTTGTCAACATGCATTTTCTCCTGTGTATTACTTCTGCTATGATCACTAACATCCAGTCAAAATCCAGAAAAGTAACCACATGACTTCAGAAAAGGAGTGGGGGTGGGAATTAAAAAATAATGCCTGGCTAAAGCTAGTGCACAAGATATGTAAATAACCCGTCACTCAAAGCAAGGGGGCGGAACGGACAAAGGTTTTTCTCTGTTTGTCCGTTTTATCTCACTGCACAATAAAAGAGGATTGCTCAGAGCTGGATTAACTCTTTGTGGCAAGACCTGGCACAAATGATAGGAAATCTTATACTCTACATTGTGACAGCAAAAAAAGTAGGATTTTTGGAACAGCTTACCTGTAAAATCCTTTTCTTGGAGTACATCACGGGACACAGAGCGGCATAGTCATTACTATGTGGGTTATATAGAATTACCTTCAGGTGCTGGCACTGGCAACTTCCAAAACAGGAAGTACCCTCCCCTATATAAGCCCCTCCCATCCGGGAGCACCTCAGTTTTGTAGCAAAGCAATACGTGTCCCCAAAAGAGGGGTGGGAGCTCTGTGTCCCGTGATGTACTCCAAGAAAAGGATTTTACAGGTAAGCTGTTCCAAAAATCCTACTTTCTTGTTCATACATCACGGGACACAGAGCGGCATAGTCATTACTATGTGGGACGTCCCAAAGCAATGCCAAATGAGGGGGGGGATATACCATACATAAGCTGGGCGCCATCAGGCATGAGGATCTTTTGCGGCCTGCAACACACTGCGCCCAAAGGCGACATCCTCCTGACTTCTAACGTCCACCTGGTAGAACCTAGTAAACGTGTGTACTGAAGACCATGTTGTGGCCTTACAAATTTGAGCCAGGGAGGCCTGGTGATGCACTACCCATGAAGTTCCAACTGCTCTCGTGGAGTGCGCCCTAACTTTGAACGGAGGCGGTCTACTTCTCAAGCCATAGGCTTGTATTATGACCTGTCGAATCCACTTGGCTAAAGAAGATTTTGATGCTGCCTGACCCTTTCTGGGGCCTTCCGGCAGAACAAACAAAGAATCCGTTCTACGAATCTGAGCAGTGGCTTTTAGATAAGCTTTAACTGCTCTTACTACATTCAAAGAATGCAATAACTTTTCCTCTACCGAGCTCGGTTTGGGGAAAAGAAGGAAGAACCACATCCTGGTTCAAGTGAAACCTCGATACCACCTTAGGAAGAAAGGCTGGGTGAGGACGTAATACTACTCTGTCCTCATGAATAACCAGATATGGCTCTTTACAGGACATGGCGGCTACTTCCGACACTCTTCTAGCCGAGCATATGGCTACTAAAAATATCAATTTTCTGGTGAGTAGAACCAAGGAAATGTGCCGCAAAAGTTCAAATGTCTGCTTCTGCAGAACCGACAGAACCAAATTTAGATCCCATGGACATATGGGAGCTTTAATCGGTGGAATAATACGAGTCACCCCTTGCATAAAGGATTTGACAAGTGAATGCATAGCCAGGGGCCTTTGAAATAGTATTGATAAGGCCGAAACCTGACCCCTGATAGTACTTAAGGCAAACTTCCTGTCTACAGCCCACTGTAGGAAGTCCAGAATTCTGCCTATAACGTACTTACGTGGATGCCACTTTCTGGCCTCGCACCAAGTGATATACGCCTTCCAAACTCTATAGTAGATCTGCCTGGATACAGGCTTCCTGGCATTGATTATAGTTGATACCACAGAGTTAGAGAGACCTCTCTTCTTTAGGATGTGGGATTCAATAGCCAGGCCGTTAAACTTAGAGTTAGCAAGGAAGGGTGGTATATCGGCCCTTGCGAAAGCAGGTCCGGACGACGTGGAAGGGTCCAAGGAGTCCCCACAGACATTTTGATGATCTCCGCGCACCAGGCCCTTCGGGGCCACGCTGGAGCCACCAAGATCACCGGCTTCTTTTCCAACCTGACTCTGCGAAGGAGTCGAGGCAACAATTGTAGCGGAGGGAATGCATATATCAGTCTGAACTGATTCCAAGGGAACACCAGAGCATCCGAGCCGCAAGCGAGGGGATCCCTTGTCCGGGAGACAAATCTGTCCACCTTTGCGTTGAATCTGGATGCTAGCAGATCTACATCCGGTGTTCCCCACCGCTGACATATTGCTCGGAAGACCTCGGGATGAAGGGACCATTCCCCTGGGCATAACTGTTGGCGACTTAGAAAGTCCGCCTTCCAATTCTCCACCCCTGGAATGAAGACAGCTGACATACATGGGACATGCTTTTCTGCCCATTCCAGGATGTGACTTACTTCCCTCTGGACTGCACGACTCCTGGTGCCTCCCTGATGATTGATATATGCCACTGCTGTGGCATTGTCTGCTTGAATTCTGACAGGGGACCCTTGGAGTCTGGATGCCCAGGCTACTAGGGCATACCGGGCTGCTCGTATCTCTAAGAGATTGATGGGCAGGGTTTTTACTACATTTGACCATCTGCCCTGGAGAGACCATTGCTCCAGTACTGCCCCCAGCCTATAAGGCTGGCATCTGTAGTGACCACCTTCCAGGATATCGGACTGAAGGGTTTTCCCTTCTGGAGATTCTGGGGGATCAACCACCAGCAGAGACTCTTCCGAACGGAAGGGGACAAAGCCATCGGGAAGTCTAGAGCCTGAATTTTTCCGTTCCAGGCTGACAATATGGCCCTCTGTAAATTCCTTGAGTGGAATTGGGCGTATGGCACAGCTTCGAATGATGCTACCATCTTTCCTAGCAGCCTCATGCACAGGCGTATGGACGGCTGTCTTTTTGCACAAAGCAGATGGACCAAGCCCCTCAAAGAGGATACCTTGTCTAGAGGTAAGAAAATCTTCCTCTGGTCTGAATCCAGCCGTAGCCCTAGATATACCAGGTTTTTCACTGGCTGTAGGGCTGACTTGTCCAGGTTGATGACCCAACCGTGAGATTCTAGATACTTGATTGTATCGACAATTACCACTTCTAGCTTGGCAACTGAGTGGTCCATCAACAACAGGTCGTGTAGGTATGCCATTATCGTTACACCTCGTGTACTTAGATCGGCCAACAGTGGGGCCAGAATTTTTGTGAACACTCGTGGTGCTGTGGCCAGACCGAATGGTAAGGCTCTGAACTGAAAATGGCGCCCTTCTACTGCAAAGCGTAGAAATTTTTGATGACCTGGAAAGATGGGAACATGCAAGTAAGCATCTTTGATGTGGATCGAGGCTAACCATTCCTCCCCCTGTAGGGCAGCGGTGACCGATCGGATCGACTCCATCCGGAAGGACCGGACGTTTAGAAATTTGTTTAGACTCTTTAGGTCCAATATGGGTCTTATGTCCCCGTTTGGTTTCGGGACTGTGAAAAGGTTTGAGTAGAAACTCAACCCCCACTCTTCCATAGGAACCTCCATAATTACTCCTTGGAGCAATAGTTGTTCTAACGCCACTAGGAGACACCTTCTTTTCAGAGGGTCTTTTGGCATGCCTGACCACATAAAATGGGAAGGAGGAGACTCTTTTAACTCCAACTTGTATCCCCGAGTTACTGCGGAGAGCACCCATCTGTCTTTGATCGTCTCCCGCCAGGTCTCTGTGAACAACTGAAGTCTTCCCCCCACCCGTTTGAGTGGGGGCAGCCCTTCATAGGCTTGACTTGGAGGCTGGTTTAGTACCTCTTCGGATCCAGGACTTTTTATTACCCTGTGACTGTCCCTGATTTTTACCTCCTGAGTTTGACCGAGGAGGCCGTCGGAACTGCTTAGTAGCAGACGTCCCAGGGATAGGAGAGGTAGTCCTCTTAAAAGACGGACCCCTAGACCTCTTTTTAATTGGTAAGAGAGTACTTTTACCACTGGAAATCTTCTGGATATATTTATCCAGGTCTTCGCCAAAAAGGCGTTCTCCATGAAATGGGAAGCTAACTAAGAGCTTCTTACAGGGAGCCTCAGCAGACCAGTTCTTGAGCCACAGAAGCCTACGCATATGTACCAAAGACAGCGTGAGGCGGGAGGCCTGATGGATAGAATCCTTGATGGCGTCAACCGCAAAGCATAATGCTCTAGGCAGATCAGCCAGAGCCTGGGCCTGCTGGTCTGGCAAATCCCTCAGGACCATTTTCATTTGATCCTTTAAAGCTTGGCAGACCCCAATAGCTGCCACTGCTGGCTGTGTAACAGCCCCTGCTGTGGAAAAAGCAGATTTTAATAAAGATTCCAATTTTTTATCTACTGGATCTTTGAACATTTGAACATTATCTACTGGACATGTCAGTGATTTGTTCAAAGAAGAAATGGCTGCGTCCACCGTAGGAACATTCCATCTCTGGGTGAATTTTTCCTCCATGGGATAGATCACCTGAAATTTCTTAGGTGGAACAAATAGTTTATCAGGATGTTCCCAGTCCTGGTATATAAGTCCTTCCAATAATGGATGAATTGGAAAGGAGCAATTAATCTGGGGAGCTTTTAGCGACCCCAACGAGGAGACAGCAGTAGTTGATGGTTCAACAAGAGGCATTTTAAATGCAGATCGAACCATGTCAGTTAGGGTCTGGACCCACAATCTTTCAGTCTGTGATGCTGAAAATGGTTCATCTACTGTCGATTCCTCAAAAACAGAGTTAACCTCCTCCTGATCCCCTTCAGGAAGGTCAGTCCCTTCCTGGGACTGTTGCTCTGCCAACAGGCACTCTAATGGAGGGGATGGAGATCTGGCGCGCTTTCTTTCCTGTAGAGAAGAAGCGATCAATGCTGCCAATCTCTGCTCCAATCCCTCCAGAGTTGAGGCAAAAACCTCCTCTGTTATATATGCAGGAGCAGGTGGACTGAGGACAGCCGCAGTACCTGGCACTCCCGGGGGTTCCTTATGGATATTAACCTCTGATTTCTCAGGGGAGGAAGGTGCAGATGACTGCTCCAGATCCTCAGAGCCCGATGGAGACCCCCTACACTTCCTGAGAGGTTTATCTCGGAGTTTTTTAGGCGGCATATTCCTTAGTTCAGAGCTGAGGTATTCCAGCCGCAATACACCCCTTTACTGAAATAGTCTAATGCAATTTGCTGCTATGTACATCAGTGGGTGTCTACTAATGCGTCTTTCTGGGGATGCCTGTATCAACCGCCCGCTGTAAGCCCCTATACCATGCTACCAGCTCCTTTTCATGCTCTGTGTCCATAGCAAGCAGCGTGGACTGAGTCCTTTTATCTTGCTGGGACGCCCGCACATGCGCAGAAGCGCTGGGCGCACAGAGCGCGTCATCCGCCAGGCTCCGCCCCCTTTTTTGAAGCTGAATCTTATAAAAAGAAAGCGTGTGTGCGTGCACGTGTGCGCTCTTGGCGCCATGTAGGGAGAGGGGCCAGGGTCCCTGTTTCACCAGGACTCGGGGATGGAAGGAAACTACTTGGCAGCATGACAGAGGAATGCAGCTTCCCTGATAGAGAGCTCACTCATCTGCCTGGACTTTCACCATGGAAGGAATAGTCCCAAGAAAAAAAGACGTTCCACAGCGGCCTCTAGTGGACAAACACAGGTACCGCACTTTTGTCTTTTTTTTTTTTTTTTTTTAAAACCTCCTTTATGAAAAACATTTCTAGGTTTACAGTTTTTAAAACTTCCTTTATGAAAAGACATTTTCTAGGATTTCTTAGGCATATACAGCTATTAGCGGGAATACCTTTTAGGTAACAGGCAGAAAGACATATTAGGCTTGGGGGTCCCCTCAATAGAACCAAGTTCCTGAGGGGCCCCCACTTACCTTTTCCCCGCCGCAGGACTTTGTTTGGTCCACAGAAGCCCAAACTTCACCTCTCACGGCAGGCATTGTACTAGACCTTCAGGGACCGGGTTCCCAAGGATTCCACTCCCCTGGACCTGTATAGCACCCTGCACAGATAGCCTCTTGGTTTTGGGAATGACCAGAGCTCTGGATCCCAGGGTCCAGCCCTCCTAAGAGAGGCATTACAGGCAAAACCCTGCTCTTCTCTGCAAGGCCCGGGTACCGACCGTTTAGCTATGAAGCTTTTTTGGTCGGATCCGGAATAGCTTGCTAAGGCCCAGAGAACCTGTACACAAGCCCAGATGAATACATGTTAACCTTGGCCAACACCTTAGACACTGGCAAAAAACTGAGGTGCTCCCGGATGGGAGGGGCTTATATAGGGGAGGGTACTTCCTGTTTTGGAAGTTGCCAGTGCCAGCACCTGAAGGTAATTCTATATAACCCACATAGTAATGACTATGCCGCTCTGTGTCCCGTGATGTATGAACAAGAAAATTGGATTTACATCCACTTTAAGGACCGGGCCTATTTTGTACACTTGGTGTTTACAAGTTAAAATCTTTTTATATATTATATATATTTTTTTCAGACACCCTAGAGAATAAAATGGCAGTCTTTGCAATACTTTATGTCACACCGTATTTGCGCAGCGGTCTTACAAACGCAATTTTTTGGATTTTTTTTTATTTTTTATTAAGAAATAATAAAACAGTAAAGTTAGCCCATTTTTTTTCTATATTGTGAAAGATAGTGTTACAAGTAACGAGTAAATTGATACCCAACATGTCATGCTCCAAAATTGCGCCCGCTCGTGGAATGGCGACAAACTTTGACCCTTAAAAATCTCCATAGGCGAAGTTTAAAAATCAATACAGGTTACCAGTTTTGACTTACAGAGTGGGGTCTTTTGCTAGAATCATTGCTCTCGCTCTAACAATTGTGGTGATTCCTCACATGTGTGGTTCGAACACTGTTTACATATGCGGGCGCGACTTACGTGTGCGTTCGCTTTTGCGCGCGAGCACGGCGGGCACCTTAAAAAAAATTCGTATTTATTTTATTTTTTATTTTTACACTGTCCCTTTAAAAAAAATTGTTTGGATCACTTTTATTCCGATTACAAGGAATGTAAACATCCCTTGTAATAGAAAAAAAGCATGACAGGACCTCTTTAATGTGAGATTTGGGGTCAAAAAGACCTCAGATCTCATATTTACACTCAAATGCAATAAAAAACTTCCCCTTTAAGACCATTGGACGGAAGTGATGTTTGACGTCGCTTCTGTCATCCAGTGGTATAGAGTCGAGTGGGGGCCATCATTCACTCACTCGACTTCCAGCCTCAGAAGGGAAAGCATCAGATCGTCTCCATCGCTACCGACGGCTCTGGTAAGTGGTGGAGATGACTGGGATGCAGCGGGAGGGTGGTGAGCAGCTGGCAGGGGAGGGGCGCTGAGGCAGTCAGAGCTGCCTGGCTCCTCTCACAAGATCTGCACACTAAGATCCTCTTATGCCCTGTACACACGATCGTTTTGTCCGATGAAAAAAGTCAGATGGACTTTTTTCATCGGAAAAAACGGTTGTGTGTGGGCCCCATCTGACTTTTTTCCATCGGTGTCAAAAAATAGAACATGTTTTAAATTTTTCCGATGGAAAAAAAAAACGATAGGAAATTCCGATCGTCTGTGTGGAACTCCAACGGAGAAAAAACCCACGCATGCTCAGAATCAAGTCGACGCATGCTCAGAAGCATTGAACTTGATTTTTCTCGGCTCGTCTGAGTGTTTTACATCACCACGTTTTGGACGGACGGAATTTTGTCTGATGGTGTGTAGGCAAGACTGATGAAAGTCAGCTTCATCGGAATTCCGACGGAAAATTCCATCGGATTTTATTCCATCGGAAATCCGATCGTGTGTACAGGGCATTAGTCTGCCCACCATATCATGTGCTGTGCCCACCATGTCATCTGCTGTGCTGTACAGTGCCCACCATGTAATACGGAGTAGTGTGCCCTCTGTGTAATGTGCTGTGTCCACCATGTCATGTGGTGCGGTGTACCTATATGTATTGTGGTGTGCCCTCATGTGGTGTGGTGTGCCCACTGTGTAACGTACAGTGCCGACCATGTAATGTGCTGTGCCCACCATGTAATGCAGAGTGGTGTGCCATCTGTGTAATGTGCTGTGCCCACCATGTAATGTGCTGTGCCCACAATCTAACCAACATTTGTGATACAGACTGGTTTGGGGGCAGGAAAATAACACATGTATATGTACACAAAAAAACTTCGAACTCAGAATTCAGGTGTTCTCTTCCTTGTGAGTTGAAATCTGATAATCCGGCGTAAGATTAGAGCAATCTTTTGTGAGAGGCAGCCTGGAACAACAATCTCTGACCATCCCTTCACAGTCTCTGACCATCTCCTGTATCATGTCCACAGTCTCTGACCATCTCTTGTATTATGTATTGTGTCCGCAGTCTCTGAACATCTCCTGTATCATGCCTACAGTCTCTGACCATCTCTTGTATCATGTCTGCAGTCTCTGACCATCTCTTGTATCATGTCTGCAGTCTCTGACCACCTCCCATATCATGTCTGCAGTCTCTAAACATCTCCGGTATCATGCCCTCAGTCTCTGACCATCTCTTGTATCATGTCCACAGTCTCTGACCATCTCTTGTATCATGCCCGCAGTCTTTGACCATCTCTTGTATTATGTCTGCCATCTCTGACCATCTCCTGTATCATGTCCGCAGTCTCTGACCATCTCTTGTATCGTGTCTGCATTATCTGATCATGTCTTGTATTATGCCCGCAGTCTATGACCATCTCCTGTATCATGTCCTCAGTCTCTGACCATCTCTTGTAGCGTGTCTGCAGTATCTTATCATCTCTTGTATTATGCCCCCAGTGTCTGACCATCTCCTGTGTAATGCCCGCAGTCTCTGACCATCTCTTGTATCATACCCGCAGTCTCTGACCATCTCCTGTATCATGCCCACAGTCTCTGACCATCTCTTGTATCATGTCAGCAGTCTCTGACCATCTCCTGTGTAATGCCTGTAGTCTCTGACCATCTCTTGTATCATGCTCGCAGTCTCTGACCATCCCTTGTATCATGCCCGCAGTCTTTGACCATCTCTTGTATCATGTCAGCAGTCTCTGACCATCTCTTGTATCATACATGATACAAGAGTCTCTAACCATCTCCTGTAGTATGTCTTCAATCTCTTACTAAAGTTTAAACACATAGCTAATAGTATTAGTGGGGGCTCTAACAAACTTTCTAATGGACACTAAGAGGGCCTCTGTTAGATAGACCCCCCTCCAGGTCCCCATTGTAGTCTCTAATGGGGCCTGGTGGAGGCTCTTTCTAACAGACTCTCTAACAGAGGCCCTCTCTGTGTCCATTAGAGAGACCCCCCTCCAGGTCCCATTAGAGTACTCTGTTTCTCTTCCTGTATTTTGTTTATTGTTAAGATATCACGGGAGGATCCCAGTGTAACGAAAACTAGTTACATCTCTGTGTTTGAGTCATCGCCATAGAAACATTTGTAAAGGGGAGGAGTTAGTAAGATGATCACGCCCATGTGGGAGCGCATTAAATATTTCTGCACCCAGGCGCCTGTGACCCTAGGATCGGCCCTGTCAGCAGCCATGATATACCGTGGTAAGTTTACAAAGGGGAGGGCAGAAACTGAAAGGATCATCCAGGTATTTCATGTGTTACGGGGGGGCCAAATGACACAGCACAAGTGCTGTGCTGCATAAAACGCTTTAGGCCCCTTTCACATGGGCTTGTCCGTGTATGGACTCTGCTTTGCTCAACAGGGATCGAACCGCTGATCCCCGCTGAGCAGGCAGATGACAGGTCCGTTTCCGCTCGCTGTGCGGAGATGGACCTGTCAAAGCCCCGCTGTTCTCTATGGAGATCGGATGAAAACGGACCGCCTGTCCATTTTCATCCGATCCTATCCAATCCAATTCTCCAGACAGATGGAAAATAGGGTTTGCATCCAACTAGATTTCACAGACAGGATCGGATAGCAGTCGGTGTCAGCGGACATGTCACTGCTGACATCCGCCGCTCCATAGTGGGGAATGGAGCGTCCGATCAGGTTTGCCTGAAAAACTGAAAGGCAGACCTGATCGGAAAGCCTGTGTGAGACGGGCCTTAAAGGAACAGGATCTTTATTATTATTTTTTTAGGTTAACAAACACTTTAACTGCAGTGAAGAAAAGTCAATCCACCAGCCTGGCTGTACTGCCAGTCAAGGTTATACACATTTTAGATTTGGACTACAGAAATAAAAATAAAAAACATTTGGCAGGAAAACTAGAGTTCAGCTATGGGTAGTTTAATACGTTATGTATTTTTATGTTAAATGACTAGTGCGTGTAGCAATTTTTTTTTCTTGGCAGGCAACTACCACTTTTCTTTGTTTTGAGAAGCCAAAAAGAGGTGATAACCAGCAAAATAAAGGCAAATAAATTGCATCTGAAAATCTAGTGATCTCAATTGAGTCAGGGGCTTTATTTAGGTCATCTCTCAACACAAATGACACAAATGGCACATGGATTCCTCTTACTTTTTATGTTAATTTACATTTGATAAAGGCCAACTCCGGGAGACTGGAAAACCATCCCTTGCAGTGGGGCAACACCAGGGTTAACTCTTCACTTTGTCTAAGGGATAGTAAAAGCACTTTTACTTACCTAATCCTCCACTCTCCCGGCAGATGGCACGCGTCAATGCTCCGGCAGTCCCTTGGCGTCATCATGTCTAATGTATTGCTTTGGACCCTACATTGGTCTTGATGACGTCAGGACCTTGGACTGCTGGAGCATAGGGGAGTAGACGCTGCGGGGACTGGTCTAGCATAGGCATGTGCATTTTGTTTCGTTGCGAAATGAAATTCGGACGAATTTTCATTATTCGGTCGTTCGGATGCATCCGAATTAACAAATTACAATGCTAACGAATGCAACAGAATCTGAACGTTTCGAATCAAAAAACCACGGACGAAATTCGAATCGAATTCGAAAAAAAATTGAATCGAATTTGAAAAAAATTCTAGTCGAATCGAATTTGAAAACAATTAGAATAGAATCGAAAATATTGGAAATAATCCAAATGAAAAACAATAGAACAGAATAGAATAAAATACAATATATATATTATATTTTATTCTATTCTGTTCTATTTTTTTTTCTAGTCTATTTTCTATTTCTATTCTAATTTTTTCTAATTGGAATTCGAAAAGTCGGTCGCATTCGAAAATGTTTCAACCGGATTCGAAAATATTTCTACCGAATTTCGACAAAATTACAATCGGATTCGATCGTCTTTCATCTGGATTCGATAATATTTCAACCGGATTCAAAATTATTCCAACCGAATAGAAAAGACCATGTTCCGACATTCGAATTTCGTATAGAATGAATTCAAATTCCAATTAGAAAAGATTAGAATAGAAATAGAAAATAGACTAGAAATAGACTAGACTAGGGCCATTTCCCTAGTCTAGTCTATTTCTAGTCTATTTTCTATTTCTATTCTAATCTTTTCTAATTGGAATTTGAATTCATTCTATACGAAATTCGAATGTTGGAACATGGTCTTTTCTATTCGGTTGGAATAATTTCGAATCCGGTTGAAATATTATCGAATCCGGTTGAAAGACGATCGAATCCGGTTGTAATTTTGTCGAATTCGGTAGAAATACTTTCGAATCCGGTTGAAATAGTTTCGAATGCAGGTGAAATGATTTCGAATCATGTTGAAATAATTTCGAATCCGGTAGAAATATTTTCGAATCCGGTCGAAATATTTTCGATTGCGAACGATTTTACGAATTCGGTCGAAAACGGAACGAAATCCGAAAACGAATTTAACGAATTTAACGAATCTAACTAAACGAAATTAATCAATTAACGAATTAAAACGAAACTAAACTAAACAAAT
Organism: Rana muscosa; assembly: GCA_029206835.1. Lineage (NCBI taxonomy): Eukaryota > Metazoa > Chordata > Amphibia > Anura > Ranidae > Rana > Rana muscosa. The sequence goes on from CM055116.1 coordinate 444,034,646, forward strand.
TTTTTCCTTTTGCACATGTCTAGTCTAGCAGAGCAGAGGAGCAGAGAAACGGATAAGTAAATCTACTTTAATGAGTCCCCAAGACCTAAATGAGCAATTAACCCTCACAGTGCTGATGCAGTCCCACTACAAGGGATATCGTTCAAATTACCGAAGTTGAGCTTTAACTTGTGCGTTTGCACATTTTGGATTTCCTGAGCAATTCTTTAGGGCACTGCACAGTTTCTCCAGGTTATATCTTGATAAACTAATCAACTGTGTCATCTATATGCTCTGCCATGTCTGTATATAGCAGAACACCTCTCCAAGAAAAATAGGATCATATTTTTTTCTACAATGATAGGCACTATTTTTAGTATCAATCAGTCATGGTAGTTTGTTAAAAAAAAAAAGTAATTAAAAAAGACCTGGATTCTTTCCTAAATGTACAAGATATAACTGGATACTAATATTTGTAAGTGAAGTTGATCCAGCCAATGTCTGATTGCCTCTTGGGGGACCAGAAAGGATTGGAGCAATTCGCATCATGCTTTATTGTAATTTTTTTTCCTTACTATGGATCAACTGTGGGTATAGAATTGTGTATATGGAGGTTTTTGATTTGTGTATTTTTTCTCCGTGAATTGAACTGGATGGACTTTTTTCAACCAGGCTATGAAACTCTGTAACCAGGTTGTTATACCTCTCAGGGCTCTATTGGTAAGAAATTTGAGCTTAAATTCCTGGGTCTTCTCACCTGCTCTAGCCACTTTGAGCATTATGAAGGATTCTCACGCTCCTTGTTGTATATTTCATTTATTTTGTATTATGCAGATATTAAGGAACATGCAACAGGAGGGAGAACACCCAAAACTCCAAGATGGACAGGAACAGATTTAGAAAATATGGAAGGAATATCTTACTATTGACCATTCAAGATATATAGGAATCCAGTGGTTGACTCAGCAAACCAGGCTCCATTTAAAGTAACCCTAAAAATTATTCTGCACCACCACCCAGTGCTCAACAATCTCACCTTTGTGCCACAGATGCAAAATATGAAACCAGTTCAAAATATGCCCTTATCTAGACTGCTACTCCCTTTAACCACTTGACAACTGGGCACTTAAACCCCCTTCCTAACCAGACGAATTTTCAGCTTTCGGTGCTCTCACATTTTGAATGACAATTACTCAGTCATACAACACTGTACCCATATGAAATTTTTGTCCTTTTTTTCACACAAATAGAGCTTTCTTTTGGTGGTATTTAATCACTGTTGGGTTTTTTATTTTTTGCGCTATAAGAGAAAAAAGACTGAAAATTTTGTAAAAAAATGAATTTTTCTTTGTTACCGTTATAAAATTTTGCAAATTAGTATTTTTTCTTCATAAATTTTGGCCAAAATTTATACTGCTACATATCTTTGGTAAAAATAAGTACAAATTGGTGCATATTATTTGGTCTTTGTGAAAGTTATAGAGTCCACAAGCTATGGTGCCAATATCTGAAAATTGATCACACCTGAAGTACTGACGGCCTATCTCATTTCTTGAGACCCTAACATGCCAGAAAAGTACAAATACCCCCCAAATGACCCCTTTTTGGAAAGAAGACATTCCAAGGTATTTAGAAAGAGTCATTGTGAGTTTTTTGAAGTTGTCATTTTTTCCCACAATTCTTTGCAAAATCAAGATTTTTTTTTTCTTTTTTTTTTTTTTCACAAAATTGTCATATTAGCAGGTTATTTCTCACTCACAGCATATGCATAGCACAAATTACACCCCAAAACACATTCTGCTATTGCTCCCGAGTATGGTGATACCACATGTGTGAGACTTTTACACAGCGTGGCCACATACAGAGGCCCAACATGCAGGGAGCACCATCAGGCGTTCTGGAGCACCCAGGCCAATTCTGACATTTCTCTCCTACATGTAAAAATCATCATTTGTTTGCTAGAAAATTACATAGAATCCCAAAACATTATATATGTTTTTTTTAGCAAAGACCTTAAAGAATATAATGGTGGTCGTTGCAACTTTTTATCTTGCACGGTATTTGCGCAGAAATTTTCTAACGCGTTTTTCACGGAAAAAAGTAGGATTTTTAAAACAGCTTACCTGTAAAATCCTTTTCTTGGAGTACATCACGGGACACAGAGCAGCATAGTCATTACTATGTGGGTTATATAGAATTACCTTCAGGTGCTGGCACTGGCAACTTCCAAAACAGGAAGTACCCTCCCCTATATAAGCCCCTCCCATCCGGGAGTACCTCAGTTTTGTAGCAAAGCAATACGTGTCCCCAAAAGAGGGGTGGGAGCTCTGTGTCCCGTGATGTACTCCAAGAAAAGGATTTTACAGGTAAGCTGTTTTAAAAATCCTACTTTCTTGTTCATACATCACGGGACACAGAGAAGCATAGTCATTACTATGTGGGACATCCCAAAGCAATGCCAAATGAGGGGGGGGATACACCATACATAAGCTGGGCGCCATCAGGCATGAGGATCTTTTGCGGCCTGCAACACACTGCGCCCAAAGGCGACATCCTCCTGACTTCTAACGTCCACCTGGTAGAACCTAGTAAACGTGTGTACTGAAGACCATGTTGCGGCCTTACAAATTTGAGCCAGGGAGGCCTGGTGATGCACTGCCCATGAAGTTCCAACTGCTCTCGTGGAGTGCGCCCTAACTTTGAACGGAGGCGGTCTACTTCTCAAGCCATAGGCTTGTATTATGACCTGTCGAATCCACTTGGCTAAAGTAGATTTTGATGCTGCCTGACCCTTTCTGGGGCCTTCCGGCAGAACAAACAAAGAATCCGTTCTACGAATCTGAGCAGTGGCTTTTAGATAAGCTTTAACTGCTCTTACTACATCCAAAGAATGCAATAACTTTTCCTCTACCGAGCTTGGTTTGGGGAAAAAAGAAGGAAGAACCACATCCTGGTTCAAGTGAAACCTCGATACCACCTTAGGAAGAAAGGCTGGGTGAGGGCGTAATACTACTCTGTCCTTATGGATAACCAGATATGGCTCTTTACAGGACTAGGGATGAGCTTCGTGTTCGAGTCGAACATACGTTCGACTCGAACATCGGCTGTTCGATCGTTCGATGAAGATCGAACGATTTGGGCCGTTCGCGCCAAATTCGAGTGACGCGAACGGCCCACAATGCACTACGCCATCGCAGTGTCATCCAGGCGCTGTGATTGGCCAAGCATGCACTGTGACCCCGCATGCTTGGCCAATCACAGCGCCGGCAGCGAGGAGAGCAATGATTGGCCACAGGCAGGATGCCTGTGGCCAATTATTGCTGAGGGTGTTTAGTACACGCCCCACACTATAAAAGGCCGCCAGCACGGCGGCCTAGTGTAGTGTGTTCCGGAGCAGGGAAAGAGAAGCATAGGCAGGGACAGTGACATTTATTTTTTTCTTGCTTAACCTGGATTCCTTTAGTTTAGGGAAAGAGAAGGATAGGTAGGGAGAGTGTCAGTGTGTTTTACTGTGCGAATCCTTGTTTCTAGGGACAGGGAAGGACAGTGAGGGAATTCTCCTTGTGCTATAGTGTGCTTTAAAAAAACATTTTTTCTAGGGACAGAAAACTATAGGTAGGGAGAGTGTCAGTGTGTTTTACTGTGCGAATCCTTGTTTCTAGGGACAGGGAAGGACAGTGAGGGAATTCTCCTTGTGCTATAGTGTGCTTTAAAAAAACATTTTTTCTAGGGAAAGAAAACTATAGGTAGGGAGAGTGTCAGTGTGTTTTACTGTGCGAATCCTTGTTTCTAGGGACAGGGAAGGACAGTGAGGGAATTCTCCTTGTGCTATAGTGTGCTTTAAAAAAACATTTTTTCTAGGGACAGAAAACTATAGGAAGGAAGAGTGTCATTTTCTTTCACTGTGATAATCCTTGTTTCTAGGGACAAAGAAGGAAAGTGAGGGAAATTCTCCTTGTGCTATAGTGTGCTTTAAAAAAACATTTTTTCTAGGGACAGAAAACTATAGGTAGGGAGAGTGTCAGTGTGTTTTACTGTGCGAATCCTTGTTTCTAGGGACAGGGAAGGACAGTGAGGGAATTCTCCTTGTGCTATAGTGTGCTTTAAAAAAACATTTTTTCTAGGGACAGAAAACTATAGGAAGGAAGAGTGTCCGTTTCTTTCACTGTGATAATCCTTGTTTCTATGGACAAAGAAGGAAAGTGAGGGAAATTCTCCTTGTGCTATAGTGTGCTTTAAAAAAACATTTTTTCTAGGGACAGAAAACTACAGGTAGGGAGAGTGTCAGTGTCTTTTACTGTGCGAATCCTTGTTTCTAGGGACAGGGAAGGACAGTGAGGGAATTCTCCTTGTGCTATAGTGTGCTTTAAAAAAACATTTTTTCTAGGGACAGAAAACTATAGGTAGGGAGAGTGTCAGTGTGTTTTACTGTGCGAATCCTTGTTTCTAGGGACAGGGAAGGACAGTGAGGGAATTCTCCTTGTGCTATAGTGTGCTTTAAAAAAACATTTTTTCTAGGGACAGAAAACTATAGGAAGGAAGAGTGTCATTTTCTTTCACTGTGATAATCCTTGTTTCTAGGGACAAAGAAGGAAAGTGAGTGAAATTCTCCTTGTGCTATAGTGTGCTTTAAAAAAACATTTTTTCTAGGGACAGAAAACTATAGGTAGGGAGAGTGTCAGTGTCTTTTACTGTGCGAATCCTTGTTTCTAGGGACAGGGAAGGACAGTGAGGGAATTCTCCTTGTGCTATAGTGTGCTTTAAAAAAACATTTTTTCTAGGGACAGAAAACTATAGGTAGGGAGAGTGTCAGTGTGTTTTACTGTGCGAATCCTTGTTTCTAGGGACAGGGAAGGACAGTGAGGGAATTCTCCTTGTGCTATAGTGTGCTTTAAAAAAACATTTTTTCTAGGGACAGAAAACTATAGGAAGGAAGAGTGTCAGTTTCTTTCACTGTGATAATCCTTGTTTCTAGGGACAAAGAAGGAAAGTGAGTGAAATTCTCCTTGTGCTATAGTGTGCTTTAAAAAAACATTTTTTCTAGGGACAGAAAACTATAGGTAGGGAGAGTGTCAGTGTGTTTTACTGTGCGAATCCTTGTTTCTTGGGACAGGGAAGGACAGTGAGGGAATTCTCCTTGTGCTATAGTGTGCTTTAAAAAAACATTTTTTCTAGGGACAGAAAACTATAGGAAGGAAGAGTGTCAGTTTCTTTCACTGTGATAATCCTTGTTTCTAGGGACAAAGAAGGAAAGTGAGTGAAATTCTCCTTGTGCTATAGTGTGCTTTAAAAAAACATTTTTTCTAGGGACAGAAAACTATAGGTAGGGTGAGTGTCAGTGTCTTTTACTGTGCGAATCCTTGTTTCTAGGGACAGGGAAGGACAGTGAGGGAATTCTCCTTGTGCTATAGTGTGCTTTAAAAAAACATTTTTTCTAGGGACAGAAAACTATAGGTAGGGAGAGTGTCAGTGTGTTTTACTGTGCGAATCCTTGTTTCTAGGGACAGGGAAGGACAGTGAGGGAATTCTCCTTGTGCTATAGTGTGCTTTAAAAAAACATTTTTTCTAGGGACAGAAAACTATAGGTAGGGAGAGTGTCAGTGTGTTTTACTGTGCGAATCCTTGTTTCTAGGGACAGGGAAGGACAGTGAGGGAATTCTCCTTGTGCTATAGTGTGCTTTAAAAAAACATTTTTTCTAGGGACAGAAAACTATAGGAAGGAAGAGTGTCATTTTCTTTCACTGTGATAATCCTTGTTTCTAGGGACAAAGAAGGAAAGTGAGGGAAATTCTCCTTGTGCTATAGTGTGCTTTAAAAAAACATTTTTTCTAGGGACAGAAAACTATAGGTAGGGAGAGTGTCAGTGTCTTTTACTGTGCGAATCCTTGTTTCTAGGGACAGGGAAGGACAGTGAGGGAATTCTCCTTGTGCTATAGTGTGCTTTAAAAAAACATTTTTTCTAGGGACAGAAAACTATAGGTAGGGAGAGTGTCAGTGTGTTTTACTGTGCGAATCCTTGTTTCTAGGGACAGGGAAGGACAGTGAGGGAATTCTCCTTGTGCTATAGTGTGCTTTAAAAAAACTTTTTTTCTAGGGACAGAAAACTATAGGAAGGAAGAGTGTCAGTTTCTTTCACTGTGATAATCCTTGTTTCTAGGGACAAAGAAGGAAAGTGAGTGAAATTCTCCTTGTGCTATAGTGTGCTTTAAAAAAAAATTTTTTCTAGGGACAGAAAACTATAGGTAGGGAGAGTGTCAGTGTGTTTTACTGTGCGAATCCTTGTTTCTAGGGACAGGGAAGGACAGTGAGGGAATTCTCCTTGTGCTATAGTGTGCTTTAAAAAAACATTTTTTCTAGGGACAGAAAACTATAGGAAGGAAGAGTGTCAGTTTCTTTCACTGTGATAATCCTTGTTTCTAGGGACAAAGAAGGAAAGTGAGTGAAATTCTCCTTGTGCTATAGTGTGCTTTAAAAAAACATTTTTTCTAGGGACAGAAAACTATAGGTAGGGAGAGTGTCAGTGTCTTTTACTGTGCGAATCCTTGTTTCTAGGGACAGGGAAGGACAGTGAGGGAATTCTCCTTGTGCTATAGTGTGCTTTAAAAAAACATTTTTTCTAGGGACAGAAAACTATAGGTAGGGAGAGTGTCAGTGTGTTTTACTGTGCGAATCCTTGTTTCTAGGGACAGGGAAGGACAGTGAGGGAATTCTCCTTGTGCTATAGTGTGCTTTAAAAAAACATTTTTTCTAGGGACAGAAAACTATAGGTAGGGAGAGTGTCAGTGTGTTTTACTGTGCGAATCCTTGTTTCTAGGGACAGGGAAGGACAGTGAGGGAATTCTCCTTGTGCTATAGTGTGCTTTAAAAAAACATTTTTTCTAGGGACAGAAAACTATAGGAAGGAAGAGTGTCATTTTCTTTCACTGTGATAATCCTTGTTTCTAGGGACAAAGAAGGAAAGTGAGGGAAATTCTCCTTGTGCTATAGTGTGCTTTAAAAAAACTTTTTTCTAGGGACAGAAAACTATAGGTAGGGAGAGTGTCAGTGTCTTTTACTGTGCGAATCCTTGTTTCTAGGGACAGGGAAGGACAGTGAGGGAATTCTCCTTGTGCTATAGTGTGCTTTAAAAAAACATTTTTTCTAGGGACAGAAAACTATAGGTAGGGAGAGTGTCAGTGTGTTTTACTGTGCGAATCCTTGTTTCTAGGGACAGGGAAGGACAGTGAGGGAATTCTCCTTGTGCTATAGTGTGCTTTAAAAAAACATTTTTTCTAGGGACAGAAAACTATAGGAAGGAAGAGTGTCAGTTTCTTTCACTGTGATAATCCTTGTTTCTAGGGACAAAGAAGGAAAGTGAGTGAAATTCTCCTTGTGCTATAGTGTGCTTTAAAAAAACATTTTTTCTAGGGACAGAAAACTATAGGTAGGGAGAGTGTCAGTGTGTTTTACTGTGCGAATCCTTGTTTCTAGGGACAGGGAAGGACAGTGAGGGAATTCTCCTTGTGCTATAGTGTGCTTTAAAAAAACATTTTTTCTAGGGACAGAAAACTATAGGAAGGAAGAGTGTCAGTTTCTTTCACTGTGATAATCCTTGTTTCTAGGGACAAAGAAGGAAAGTGGGTGAAATTCTCCTTGTGCTATAGTGTGCTTTAAAAAAACATTTTTTCTAGGGACAGAAAACTATAGGTAGGGAGAGTGTCAGTGTCTTTTACTGTGCGAATCCTTGTTTCTAGGGACAGGGAAGGACAGTGAGGGAATTCTCCTTGTGCTATAGTGTGCTTTAAAAAAACATTTTTTCTAGGGACAGAAAACTATAGGTAGGGAGAGTGTCAGTGTGTTTTACTGTGCGAATCCTTGTTTCTAGGGACAGGGAAGGACAGTGAGGGAATTCTCCTTGTGCTATAGTGTGCTAAAGCATTCCTCATCAACCATCTTTGAAATCCTTGTTTTTTTGGACAGTCAGGGAAATTGTCGTTGTGCTATTCTGTGCAAAAGCAATCATCCTCAACCATATTTAGAAATCCTTAAGTAAAGGGACAGAGAAGGACACCTGAAGGTAGCCCTTATTGCTTTTTTCCCATCTCCCTGCAGGCCATCTATTAGAATGTCTGGAAGGCAAACAAGGAGAGGCAGACAGTCAGGAGGCAATAAAAGAGGGCAAGCAGGCTCTGTGTCTGGGGGCAACAGTGCTGGTCGTGGACGCGGTGCATTGTCATCAGCACATGGCCATGGGACACGCTTGTCCTTCTTTTCGGCAGCTGGACATGTTGAGCCACATCATGCCGAAGACTTGGTAGAGTGGATGACCAAGCCCTCCTCCTCCTCCTCATCCTCTCTCACCCAGGCTCAGGGTACTGGAAAAGCAGCTGCCAAAGCGTCCTCTTCCCTGGTATCAATGTCAGACTCATCATCAGTCACTCCTTCCCTAGACCCACCATGTCCTCCTCCTGAGGAGTCCCCCGAACTGTTTGAGCACAGTGTTGGGTACATGCTCCAGGAGGATGCCCAGCGTTTCGAAGGGTCTGATGATGAAACCCAGCTAGAGGAAGGCAGTAGCGTGAGAGCAGACAGAGGGGATGCTCAAGAAGGACACCAATCTGGCAGTCATGTTCCAGCAGCTGCAGCATACTGCCAGATTGGCTCCAGTGATGAGGAGGGAGGTGATGATGAGGTCACTGACTCCACGTGGGTGCCTAATAGGAGAGAGGAGGAGGAGGAGGATGAGGAGGAGGCACATCTCCAACGAGGCAGGATGCCCTTTGGTGGCCAGCGTAAGGGCAGTACACCGACGGAATCACACCGCAGAGCTCCGCCTGTGCAGGGCGCTGCCTCTGCCCGTCATTCAAAAAGTTCTTTGGTGTGGGCCTTTTTTGAGGCTAGTGCATCAGATCGCACAGCTGCTGTTTGCAACATATGTCTCAAGCGTATATCGCGTGGCCAAAACATCAGCCGCTTGGGTACCACATGCCTGACCAGACATATGTTGACCTGCCATGCAGCTCGTTGGCAAGCCTACCTCAAAGACCCACACCAAAGAACAAAGCGGACCTCTCCTTGCACCGCATCAGCTGGGATCTCCAACCCCACTATAACTTCAGTCCTCTCTAAAACATGCACTGAGAGGAATGAAGGTGTAGAATTAGGTGTGTCACAGCCAAGTACTTGCGGCCACTCTGCTAGCAGTACACCGACGTCCGATTCTAGCAGGCAAATTTCCCTGCCCCAGCTGCTGGACCGTCGAAAGAAGTTCACTCCCAGCCATCCACATGCCCAGCGGTTGAATGCTAGCTTGGCTAAATTGCTAGCGCTTCAACTGCTGCCTTTTCAGTTGGTAGACTCGGCCCCCTTCCGTGAGTTTGTGCAATGTGCGGTTCCTCAGTGGCAGGTTCCCAAACGCCACTTTTTCTCACGGAAGGCTATTCCGGCTCTCTACCGGCATGTGGAAGGCAATGTCTTGGCCTCGCTGGACAGGGCGGTCAGCGGTAAGGTGCATATTACCGCTGACTCATGGTCCAGCAGGCATGGACAGGGACGTTACCTTTCTTTCACGGCCCATTGGGTCACTCTTTTGGCAGCTGGGAAGGATGCAGGACAAGGTGCAGTAGTGTTGGAGGTTGTTCCACCGCCACGCCTCCAAAATGCTACTACTGGTTGTGACACACCTCTCTCCTCCACCCCCTCCTCTTCTTCTTCCTCCATGGCCTCTTCCTGTGGTTTGTCCTCGGAACCAGCGGTGCTCCGTAGGCGTTCAAGGGGCTACGCAAGTACGCAGGCAAAAAGATGCCATGCCATGCTTGCGCTGGTGTGTTTGGGGGACAGAAGCCACACTGGGGCAGAGGTCCTGTCTGCTCTGCAGGGCCAGGCCGAGAGGTGGTTGACGCCACGCCAGCTTAAGCCAGGAATGGTGGTTTGCGACAATGGCACCAACCTCCTCTCCGCCCTCCGACAGGGACAACTGACCCATGTGCCCTGTGTGGCTCACGTCCTTAACCTGGTGGTGCAGCGGTTCTTGGGCAGGTACCCGGGCTTACAGGATGTCCTGAGGCAGGCCAGGAAAGTCTGTGTGCATTTCCGCAGATCTTATAATGCCAGTGCTCGCCTGGCTGAGCTGCAAAAGGAGTTGAACCTGCCCAAGAACCGCCTTATATGTGACATGCCCACCAGGTGGAACTCAACGTTGGCCATGCTGCAGCGGCTGCACACGCAGCAGAGGGCCATCAATGAGTACCTGTGCGACTACGGCACCAGGACAGGGTCAGGGGAGCTTGGTTTTTTTTTCTCCACGCCAGTGGGGCATGATCAGGGATGCATGCACTGTCCTGGCACCATTTGAGGAGGCCAAGAGGATGGTGAGCAGTGACAGTGCATGCATCAGTGACACTGTACCTCTTGTCCACCTGTTGGAGCACACACTGCGTGGAATAATGGACAGGGCACTTGAGGCAGAACAGAGGCAGGAAGAGGAGGACTTCCTTGCCTCTCAAGGCCCCCTTTACCCAGACAGTGTTCCTTCTGTCCCACCCATCGCACAGGAAGAGGAGGAGGAGGAGGAGGAGGAGGATTGTGTCAGCATGGAGGTGGAGGCTGGCACTCAGAATCATCAGCAGCAGTCTTTTAGGGATGATTTACAGTCCCAAGAAACCAGTGGACTTGTACGTGGCTGGGAGGAGGTGGCTGTGGATCATGTCATCCTTAGTGACCCAGAGGACTCCGGAGCGAATGCCTCAGCAAACCTACGCTGCATGGCCTCCCTGATCCTGCAAAGTCTGCGGAAGGATACTCGTATTCTTCGGATCAAGGAGAGGGACCATTACTGGCTGGCCACTCTCCTTGATCCACGGTACAAGGGTAAGGTTGCGGACCTTATGTTACCGTCGCAGAGGGAGCAGAGGATGAGACAACTCCGGGAGGCCTTGCAGAAAGGTCTGTGCAACGCGTTCCCAGAGACTGGGAGGTTACAAACTCCTGGTCCTGGACAACGAGTTGCTGAGGCTTCGGCCAGTCAAAGAAGGAGCGGTGGGGAAGGTGGCCGTCTGACCGATGCGTTCAGACAATTCTTTAGTCCGCAGCCCCAAAGTATGATCGGTTCCAGCAACCATCGCCAGCGTCTGATAAACATGGTGCAGGAATATCTAGGGGCAAGGTCAGACTTGGACACCTTACTGGGTCTTGAGGATGGATCACTGGCCAGAGCTTGCACAGTATGCAATTGAGCTACTGGCCTGTCCTGCATCCAGCGTTCTTTCAGAACGCACATTCAGTGCTGCTGGAGGATTTGTCACGGATCACAGGGTGCGCCTGTCCACCGACTCGGTTGATCGACTGACTTTCATCAAGATGAACCAGTCTTGGATCACCACCAGCTACCACACACCTGATGCTGATATAACAGACTAATTGATTTTAACATGTCACATCCCTTCAAGACTGATGCTGATGCTGAGTGCCTGTGCTGTTATGTTGACTGGCTATACTCCTCCTCCGAGTCCTCAATGATACGATTGATGATGATAGCTTGGAAGATCATTTTTGTTTATGGGTGCCGCCACCAGTGGCTAAGCCCCAATTTTTCAGCCCCTGTTTTACAGGGGCGTGTAATTACAATTTTTTTAGCAATAATTTGCCATAGGGCTCATTGCTGTGCTCCAAGTACAGTATCTGTGAGGGGTTGGAGTGTTGTGGCACCAGTGCCTAAGGCCCAATTTTTCAGCCCCTGTTTAACAGGGGCGTGTCATTACAATTTTTGAAGCAATACTTTGCAACAGGGCTCATTGCTGTGCTCCAAGTACAGTATCTGTGAGGGGTTGTAGTGTTGTGCCACCAGTGCCTAAGGCCCAATTTTTCAGCCCCTGTTCAACAGGGGCATGCAATTACAATTCTTGATCTAATAATTCACAGCAGGGCCCATTGCTGCACCCACCAAGAGTAACTCTGAGGGCTTACAGTGTTGTGGAAACGCCACCACCACCACCACCACGAAAGGCCCAATTTTTCAGCCCCTGTTCAAAAGGGGCATGTAATTACAATTCTTGATCTAATAATTCACAGCAGGGCCCATTGCTGCACCCACCAAGAGTAACTCTGAGGGCTTACAGTGTTGTGGCAACACCACCACCACCACCACCACCACGAAAGGCCCAATTTTTCAGCCCCTGTTCAACAGGGGCATGCAATTACAATTCTTGATCTAATAATTCACAGCAGGGCCCATTGCTGCACCCACCAAGAGTAACTCTGAGGGCTTACAGTGTTGTGGCAACGCCACCACCACCACCACCACGAAAGGCCCAATTTTTCAGCCCCTGTTCAAAAGGGGCATGTAATTACAATTCTTGATCTAATAATTCACAGCAGGGCCCATTCCTGCACCCACCAAGAGTAACTCTGAGGGCTTACAGTGTTGTGGCAACACCACCACCACCACCACCACCACAAAAGGCCCAATTTTTCAGCCCCTGTTCAACAGGGGCATGCAATTACAATTCTTGATCTAATAATTCACAGCAGGGCCCATTCCTGCACCCACCAAGAGTAACTCTGAGGGCTTACAGTGTTGTGGCAACACCACCACCACCACCACGAAAGGCCCAATTTTTCAGCCCCTGTTCAACAGAGGCATGCAATTACAATTCTTGATCTAATAATTCACAGCAGGGCCCATTGCTGCACCCACCAAGAGTAACTGTCTGGGCTTACAGTGTTGTGGCACCAGCACCACCATCAAAGGCCCAATTTTTACTACCACTGTTCAACAATTATATGTAATTAAAATTCCTGATATAATAGTTGACAGCAGGGCGTTCCAGCACCAACCAAGAGTAACTGTGAGTGCTTACAGTGTTGTGCCAACACCAACAACTAAGGGGCCTATTTCTGCAGAGTATATACGGCAGGTCCCTACTTTCAAACATCCAACTTACAAACAACTCCTACTTGCAAACGCAAGAAGACAACAGGAAGTGAGAGGAAATCTACCACTAGGAAGGAAAATTCTCTCCTGTAAGAATAAATATGGGAGAAAGGTGTCTCCTCTGTACTGATGCTTTATCAGCAATCCTTCTTTCAAGAAAAACACCACATTTCAAAAACAGTTGTCATTGGGACGGAAAGTGAGGTGAAATGTTCTGAACAGGGGCACAGACAGCAAAACAAATGTTACAGGGGTGATAACCCTTACCTATGTTTTCCAAAAAGTTTAAAAATAGATTTTTGGGCTGGAGCTACACTTCAACAATGTACCTGTTCAAAATTACAAACAGATTCTACATAAGAACAAACCTACAGTCCCTGTCTTGTATGCACCGCCTGTATACGGCTGTTCAGAGTATATAGGGCCTTTTTTATTTTATGTGCGGGGTTCCCCTTAATATCCATACAAGACCCAAAGGGGCTGGTAATGGGCTGGGGTAGGGGGGGGGGGGGGTCATGGGGTAGCTATGCCATTTTTCTTAAAGATTTTCATCCATATTACCGGGACCAGACATTACATTAAAGCCGCAAGCAGTTTTAAATGGCTTTTTTTCCCTTTAGAAGTGTCATTTTGTGCAGGGACAGTTCTAAACACGGGAAACACGTGGCACTTCACAGGCATACTTTAGACACCCCCCAGGTACGATATTTAAAGGAATATTTGACTTTTTTTTTTTCACTTTATGCATCATTAAAATGACTGCTCCCGAAAAACGACCGTTTTTAAAACTTCTTTTTGCATTGATACATGTCCCCTGGTGCAGAACCCGGGTTCCCAAACCCTTTTTAGGACAATAACATGCATAATAGTCGTTATAATTAGCACTTTAGAATTCGAACGTTCGCATCCATTGTATTTAATAGGGTTCTAATGTTCGTACGAACTTTCGGTCCGTTCGCGGGTTCTGGTGCGAACCGAACCCGGGGGTGTTCGGCTCATCACTATACAGGACATGGCGGCTAATTCGGACACTCTTCTAGCCGAGCATATGGCTACTAAAAATATAAATTTTCTGGTGAGTAGAACCAAGGAAATGTGCCGCAAAGGTTCAAACGGCTGCTTCTGCAGAACCGACAGAACCAAATTTAGATCCCATGGGCATATGGGAGCTTTAATCAGTGGAATAATACGAGTCACCCCTTGCATAAAGGATTTGACAAGTGAATGCATAGCCAGGGGCCTTTGAAATAGTATTGATAAGGCCGAAACCTGGCCCTTGATAGTACTTAAGGCAAACTTCCTGTCTACAGCCCACTGCAGGAAGTCCAGAATTCTGCCTATAACGTACTTACGTGGATGCCATTTTCTGGCCTCGCACCAAGTGATGTACGCCTTCCAAACTCTATAGTAGATCTGCCTGGATACAGGCTTCCTGGCATTGATTATAGTTGATACCACAGAGTTAGAGAGACCTCTCTTCTTTAGGATGTGGGATTCAATAGCCAGGCCGTTAAACTTAGAGTTAGTAAGGAAGGGTGGTATATCGGTCCTTGCGAAAGCAGGTCCGGACGACGTGGAAGGGTCCAAGGACTCCCCACAGACATTTTGATGATCTCCGCGTACCAGGCCCTTCGGGGCCACGCTGGAGCCACCAGGATCACCGGCTTCTTCTCCAACCTGACTCTGCGAAGGAGTCGAGGCAACAATTGTAGCGGAAGGAATGCATATATCAGTCTGAACTGATCCCAAGGGAACACCAGAGCATCCGAGCCGCAAGCGAGGGGATCCCTTGTCCGGGAGACAAATCTGTCCACCTTTGCGTTGAATCTGGATGCTAGCAGATCTACATCCGGTGTTTCCCACCGCTGACATATTGCTCGGAAGACCTCGGGATGAAGGGACCATTCCCCTGGGCATAACTGTTGGCGACTCAGAAAGTCCGCCTTCCAATTCTCCACCCCTGGAATGAAGACAGCTGATATACATGGGACATACTTTTCTGCCCATTCTAGGATGTGACTTACTTCCCTCTGGGCTGCACGACTCCTGGTGCCTCCCTGATGATTGATATATGCCACTGCTGTGGCATTGTCTGATTGAATTCTGACAGGGGACCCTTGGAGTCTGGATGTCCAGGCTACTAGGGCATACCGGGCTGCTCGTATCTCTAAGAGATTGATGGGCAGGGTTTTTACTACATTTGACCATCTGCCCTGGAGAGACCATTGCTCCAGTACTGCCCCCCAGCCTATAAGGCTGGCATCTGTAGTGACCACCTTCCAAGATATCGGACTGAAGGGTTTTCCCTTCTGGAGATTCTGGGGGATCAACCACCAGCAGAGACTCTTCCGAACGGAAGGGGACAAAGCCATCGGGAAGTCTAGAGCCTGAATTTTTCCGTTCCAGGCTGACAATATGGCCCTCTGTAAATTCCTTGAGTGGAATTGGGCGTATGGCACAGCTTCGAATGATGCTACCATCTTTCCTAGCAGCCTCATGCACAGGCGTATGGACGGCTGTCTTTTTGCACAAAGCAGACGGACCAAGCCCCTCAAAGAGGATACCTTGTCTAGAGGTAAGAAAATCTTCCTCTGGTCTGAATCCAGCCGTAGCCCTAGATATACCAGGTTTTTCACTGGCTGTAGGGCTGACTTGTCCAGGTTGATGACCCAACCGTGAGATTCTAGATACTTGATTGTATCGACAATTACCACTTCTAGCTTGGCAACTGAGTGGTCCATCAACAACAGGTCGTCTAGGTATGCCATTATCGTTACACCTCGTGTTCTTAGATCGGCCAACAGTGGGGCCAGAATTTTTGTGAACACTCGTGGTGCTGTGGCCAGACCGAATGGTAAGGCTCTGAACTGAAAATGGCGCCCTTCTACTGCAAAGCGTAGACATTTTTGATGACCTGGAAAGATGGGAACATGCAAGTAAGCATCTTTGATGTCGATCGAGGCTAACCATTCCTCCCCTTGTAGGGCAGCGGTGACCGATCGGATCGACTCCATCCGGAAAGACCGGATGTTTAGAAATTTGTTTAGACTCTTTAGGTCCAATATGGGTCTTATGTCCCCGTTTGGCTTCGGGACTGTGAAAAGGTTTGAGTAGAAACCCAACCCCCACTCTTCCATAGGAACCTCCATAATTACTCCTTGGAGCAATAGTTGTTCTAACGCCAATAGGAGAGACCCTCTTTTCAGAGGGTCTCTTGGCATGCTTGACCACATAAAATGGGAAGGAGGAGACTCTTTTAACTCCAACTTGTATCCCAGAGTTACTGCGGAGAGCACCCATCTGTCTTTGATCGTCTCCCGCCAGGTCTCTGCGAACAACTGAAGTCTTCCCCCCACCCGTTTGAGTGGGGGCAGCCCTTCATAGGCTTGACTTGGAGGCTGGTTTAGTACCCCTTCGGATCCAGGGTTTCTTATTACCCTGTGACTGTCCCTGATTTTTACCCCCTGAGTTTGACCGAGGAGGCCGTCGGAACTGCTTAGTAGCAGACGTCGCAGGGATAGGAGAGGTAGTCCTCTTAAAAGATGGACCCCTAGACCTCTTCTTACTCGGTAAGAGAGTACTTTTACCACTGGAAATCTTCTGGATATACTTATCCAGGTCCTCGCCAAAAAGGCGTTCCCCATGAAATGGGAAGCTAACTAAGAGCTTCTTACAGGGAGCTTCAGCAGACCAGTTTTTGAGCCACAGAAGCCTACGCATATGTACCAAAGACAGCGTGAGGCGGGAGGCCTGATGGATAGAATCCTTGATGGCGTCAACCGCAAAGCATAATGCTCTAGGCAGATCAGCCAGAGCCTGGGCCTGCTGGTCTGGCAAATCCCTCAGGACCATTTTCATTTGATCCTTTAAAGCTTGGCAGACCCCAATAGCTGCCACTGCTGGCTGTGTAACAGCCCCTGCTGTGGAAAAAGCAGATTTTAATAAAGATTCCAATTTTTTATCTACTGGATCTTTGAACATTTGAACATTATCTACTGGACATGTCAGTGATTTGTTCACAGAAGAGATGGCTGCATCCACCGTAGGAACATTCCATCTCTGGGTGAACTTTTCCTCCATGGGATAGATCACCGGAAATTTCTTAGGCGGAACAAATAGTTTATCAGGATGTTCCCAGTCCTGGTATATAAGTCCTTCCAATAATGGATGTATTGGAAAGGAGCAATTAACCTGGGGAGCTTTTAGCGACCCCAATGAGGAGACAGCAGTAGTTGATGGTTCAACAAGAGGCATTTTAAATGCAGATCGAACCATGTCAGTTAGGGTCTGGACCCACAATCTTTCAGTCTGTGATGCTGAAAATGGTTCATCTACTGTCGATTCCTCAAAAACAGAGTTAACCTCCTCCTGATCCCCTTCAGGTAGGTCGGTCCCTTCCTGGGACTGTTGCTCTGCCAACAGGCACTCTAATGGAGGTGATGGAGATCTGGCGCGCTTTCTTTCCTGTAGAGAAGAAGCGATCAATGCTGCCAATCTCTGCTCCAATCCCTCCAGAGTTGAGGAAAAAACCTCCTCTGCTATATATGCAGGAGCAGGTGGACTGAGGACAGCCGCAGTACCTGGCACTCCCGGGGGTTCCTTATGGGTATTAACCTCTGATTTCTCAGGGGAGGAGGGTGCAGATGACTGCTCCAGATCCTCAGAGCCCGATGGAGACCCCCTACACTTCCTGAGAGGTATATCTCGGAGTTTTTTAGGCGGCATATTCCTTAGTTCAAAGCTGAGGTATTCCAGCCGCAATACACCCCTTACTGAAATAGTCTAATGCAATCTGCTGCTATGTACATCAGTGGGTGTCTACTAATGCGTCTTTCTGGGGATGCCTGTATCAACCGCCCGCTGTAAGCCCCTATACCATGCTACCAGCTCCTTTTCATGCTCTGTGTCCATAGCAAGCAGCGTGGACTGAGTCCTTTTATCTTGCTGGGACGCCCGCACATGCGCAGAAGCGCTGGGCGCACAGAGCGCGTCATCCGCCAGGCTCCGCCCACTTTTTGAAGCTAAATCTATAAAAAGAAAGCGTGTGTGCGCGCGCACGCGCGCGTGCACGTGTGCGCTCTTGGCGCCCTGTAGGGAGAGGAGCCGGGGTCCCTGTTTCACCAGGACTCGGGGATGGAAGGAAACTACTTGGCAGCATGACAGAGGAATGCAGCTTCCCTGATAGAGAGCTCACTCATCTGCCTGGACTTTCACCATGGAAGGAATAGTCCCAAGAAAAAAAGACGTTCCACAGCGGCCTCTAGTGGACAAACACAGGTACCGCACTTTTGTCTTTTTTTTTTTTTTTTTTTAAACCTCCTTTATGAAAAACATTTCCAGGTTTACAGTTTTTAAAACTTCCTTTATGAAAAAACATTTCTAGGATTTCTTAGGCATATACAGCTATTAGCGGGAATACCTTTTAGGTAACAGACAGAAAGACATATTAGGCTTGGGGGTCCCCTCAATAGAACCAAGTTCCTGAGGGGCCCCCACTTACCTTTTCCCTGCCGCAGGACTTTGTTTGGTCCACAGAAGCCCAAACTTCACCTTTCACGGCAGGCATTGTACTAGACCTTCAGGGACCGGGTTCCCAAGGATTCCACTCCCCTGGACCTGTATAGCACCCTGCACAGATAGCCTCTTGGTTTTGGGTATGACCAGAGCTCTGGATCCCAGGGTCCAGCCCTCCTAAGAGAGGCATTACAGGCAAAACCTTGCTCTTCTCTGCAAGGCCCGGGTACCGACCGTTTAGCTATGAAGCTTTTTTGGTCGGATCCGGAATAGCTTGCTAAGGCCCAGAGAACCTGTACACAAGCCCAGATGAATACATGTTAACCTTGGCCAACACCTTAGACACTGGCAAAAAACTGAGGTACTCCCCGATGGGAGGGGCTTATATAGGGGAGGGTACTTCCTGTTTTGGAAGTCGCCAGTGCCAGCACCTGAAGGTAATTCTATATAACCCACATAGTAATGACTATGCTGCTCTGTGTCCCGTGATGTATGAACAAGAAAACAGTTTTGTGCTTAAAAGAAAAAAAAAAAGTAAAGTTAGCCCAATGTTTTTGCATAATGTGAAAGATGAGGTTACGCCGAGTAAATAGATACCTAACATGTCACCCTTCAAAATTGCACACGCTCGTGGAATGACGCCAAACTTTGCTACTTAAAAATCCCCATAGGCAACGCATTTAAATATTTTTACTGGTTACATGTTTTGAGTTACAGAGGAGGTCTAGGGCCAAAATTATTGCTCTTGCTCTAACGTTCGCAACGATACCTCACATGTGTGGTTTGAACACCGTTTTCATATGTGGGCGGGGCTTATGTATGCGTTCACTTCTGCATGCGAGCTGGCGGGGGCAGGGGCGCTTTAAAAAATATATATATATTTTATTGTTCATTTTACTTTATTTATTTTAGTTTGACATGTTTTTCCGCCCCAAATTTTTTATTTTGATCACTTTTATTCCTATTACAAGGAATGTAAACATCCCTTGTAATAGGAATATGGCATGACAGGTCCTCTTTACAGTGAGATATGGGGTCAATAAGACCCCACATCTCACCTCTAGGCTGGAAAGCCTGGAAAAAAACCCAAAAAAAAAACAATCTTGGCTTTGATCGTAGCGGTGAGTCGGTAGAAGCACCTGAGGGCAGCGGGAGGGGGGCATCCCCTCTCACCTCCCGTAAGAGCGATCAAGCGGTGGAACAGCCGCTATGATCATTCTTATGGTGCAGGGAATCGCCAGCTGAAAAAGCGAATATCTGAATGATGCCTGTAGCTGCTCCCATCATTCAGATATCCCGCATAAAGTTAAGGACGTTATATGATGGCCGGCGGGCGGGAAGTGGTTATTGCGGAGTATTGCCGGGTATTGCGGAGTATTGCCGGGTATTGCGGAGTATTGCCGGGTATTGCGGGGTATTGCCGGGTATTGCGGGGTATTGAGGAGTATTGCCGGGTATTGCCGGGTATTGCGGGGTATTGCGAGGTATTGCGGGGTATTGAGGAGTATTGCAGGGTATTGAGGAGTATTGCCGGGTATTGAGGAGTATTGCCGGGTATTGAGGAGTATTGCCGGGTATTGAGGAGTATTGTGGAGTATTGCCGGGTATTGTGGAGTATTGCCGGGTATTGCGGAGTATTGCCGGGTATTGCGGAGTATTGCCGGGTATTGCGGGGTATTGAGGAGTATTGCAGGGTATTGAGGAGTATTGAGGAGTATGGCAGGGTATTGCGGAATATGGCAGAGTATTGCACAGTATGGCAGGGTATTGCACAGTATGGGCAGAGTATGGGCAGGGTATTGCACAGTATGGGCAGGGTATTGCAGAGTATTGGCAGGGTATTGCAGAGTATTGCACAGGGTATTGCACAGTATTGCACAGGGTATTGCAGAGTATTGCACAGGGTATTGCAGAGTATTGCACAGGGTATTTAAGAGTATTGCACAGGGTATTGCAGAGTATTGCACAGGGTATTGCACAGGGTATTGCACAGGGTATTGTACAGGGTATTGCAGAGTATTGGCAGGGTGTATTGCAGAGTATTGGCAGGGATGGCTGAGCAGGGATGGATGGCTGGATCTGTGACTACAATTGTCACAGATCCAGCCCACAGCTGACATGTTCTGACATGGGGGAGGGAGCGGACATGATCCGCTCCCTCCCCTCCCCTCTCCTCTCACACTGTACCAATCGGTACATAGAGGGGAGGGAGGAACCGGCATCATCACATGACGCCGGTCTGTTTACAAGTGATCGCTCCGTCATTTGACGGAGCGATCACGTGGTAAACGGCCGCGATTAGCGGCCATCTACCGTGATCCGTGATGCGCCGGGTCTTCCAGGCCCAGCGGTCACGGACATATCCTGGAGCGCGCCCCAGGGGGCGCGCGGGAGCAAGACTCTGGGAGGACGTCCCTGGGACGTCCACTCAGGATAACTCGACCGCGCTGTGGACGTCTTTTGTCCATGGCGCGGTCGGTAAGTGGTTAAAGTAAAAACAATTACCGTATATGCTCGAGTATAAGCCGACCCGAGTATAAGCCGAGGTACCTAATGTTGCCACAAAAAACTGGGAAAACTTACTGACTCGAGTATAAGCCGAGGGTCAACAATGCCTCACTGTTCCCATCCTTACTGTTTCCTATCCTCACTGTTTCCTATCCTCACTGTTTAAATTTTACATTGGAAATAGTACCTGAAAAAAAGTTGCGGCTGCGGCGTCCATCGTTCAAATCCCGCGGTCTCTTCCTGGTCTCTTCCGTGATAGGCGATTCTCATCAGACACTCTCCGCCTATCACGAACGTTCTCTCATCCTCAGTTTCCCAGCAGACACTGTGTTGGGTGTTCCGCCAATCACAGATGTCTGCTGGGAAACTGAGGATGAGAGAACGTTCGTGATAGGCGGAGAGTGTCTGATGAGAATCGCCTATCACGGAAGGGACCAGGAAGAGACCGCGGGATTTGTACTATTTCCAATGTAAAATTTTGCTGACTCGAGTATAAGCCGAGGGGGGGATTTTCAGCCCAAAAAAAAGGGCTGAAAATCTCAGCTTATACTCGAGTATATACGGTAATCAAAATAAATGTACCCCCTCGTGATAGAGTAAATAGTGGCACTATCTCACATAAATCAATTGTTATCGTACATGCATTCCAAATAAACACTATTTCAAAAAACTACTTGATAACAATAGATTTATGTGAGAATAGCGCCGCAATTTACTCTATCACAAGGGGGTGAAGCCATTTAAAGTAACATATTACTTGTGCGTGGACTGACCCTTCAAAATTCCCAAAAGTCAGGAGGAAGTCATGTGACATGATATGCACCACAACAGAAACATTACCACTCAGATCACTAGAGCTAGTTCACACTATATTAAATATAAAATATATTATATTAAATATATTAAATCTTAACTCTAGTAGATATAAAATACACAAATTAAAAAAACAGGATTCTTTCTTAATGAATCTATATGTAGCGGCCTCACCCCATCTCCTTTTGCTAGGGGTATGTCACATGACAGGGTGAGATGCGCTACGGCCCATGTCCTCCCCATGGCTGTGGGTGAGGTGAAGGCCAGTATCAGTATCTTCCTCGGGCCAATGTGCATTAGTCTTAAAACTCAGTCCTGCTATGCTGGAATCTCCCTTGCTCCCATTAACCAGAGTCCATACACCGATCACAGTCCAACTCTTGCTTTATTGTAAGCTCCACAATAAACAATGTCTTAATAGCCAACTGGTTGGTACATTACTATAACTTGATACGGTGGGATGAGCAGGCCGAGGCACTATCCTGATTTCAATCTAAACCCCTGTGCTTTGACCAGGGGTTGTAGCAGCTTTGAATGGCATAGAACATAGAACTTGTGAGTCTCTACCAGCGACTCCATAGAACATAGATGGGAGTACCTTCGCTGCGCTGCGGCCCCTATCAGGGGAAGATGTCCCTCTAAGAGAGTTACCGGAGGCCCATCCGTCACCGGGTAGATGCTGCTCCGGGTCTCCGGACGGGTAACCTCCCCAGCCTCCTCACCTCAGATGCGGGTCCCCTCGCAAGGCGGCACCCTGAGATCACTTCGCCCTTGCGGGACCCAGTCGAAGTTACTGGGCCCCAGGCCTACGATATAGTACCTCACCCCAGGCTGAAGGTGCCTGGGATGGACCCCAACTTCATTCCGGTCAGGCCTAGGGCGCCTGGGCCGGAACCTTGAACCGCCCGCACCCAGGCCTAAGGTGCCTGGGTGCGTGAAGAGAACTCCTCCAAGAAAGAACCTTGTGGCGAGGGCGTCTCCCCCTTTTATCTCCTCCCATCAACACCACGGCAGGTTCCCCGCCCCAGCCGTACCATCTCAGGAAAGGGACAAAAAGGGTAGCACTGTGGCAGTGATTCTACCTTGAGCCTGCGGGTACACCGCCACCCACAGGCCAAGGTGAGTAATACACCACTCAATCCTCCACGAATTACAAAAAGGGGTCCAGAACCTTTCCTAATTATACACCTGGGTCACACTACCCCCAGGTGTACCCCAACTAAATTGAAAGACCCCACTACATATATATTAATTGAATGCATCGTTTATTTTTTCGTTTACAAACGATTTTTATTATGGAAAAGGTCAAGGTATATAAAAATTACAAAGATGGTACAGGTATGTATACAAATATCTTTAACAGTGAACATTGTAGGAGCTATGAGTAAGCATCACACCCTGATGTGAAACGCGTTAGCTGTCACCCTGCATGTCCCTTCACCTTTGATTGCCTTTGGATGGATTTTGTTTATTTATTTCTTTTTGGATTTTTTTGGCATTTTAATTTTCTTCATTAATAAAGCGTTTAACCAGAGTGCGGCAGTCCAGATAACTTCTTCTCCTCAAACAGTGAACATTGTACAGGAAAAAAAAGGGTTGTGGTTAGTTAGGTGGAAAATGTATAGGTTTATAATCAGGCCAATCAAGAGTATTGTAGTGGAGGGAAGAAAAAATGACAATTGCATCTATGTTAAGAAGAGGAGGTAAAGAAAAAATAATAAAGATTCTAAACCAGAGAGGTGGTATCCCAGAGAATCCATTTTTTTTTGATAAAGGGGCATAGAATCATATAACTTTCTCTCAGAAAGTTTGATGTTCGTCATGCGTTTGAGAATTTGTGGCCAAGGTACCGTAGTGGAGCGCCAATTAAAGGCTATGGCCCAATGAATGTGTGGATTAGCCTTGTGCTAGTCATTAGAATATCCTGTATTTGGGGTGTAAGAGAAATCTTTCTACCGGATATTTTTTCTATTATTATGCTAGCCTTATGCCAAGTGTTTTTTATGTGGGGACAATCCCAAAAGATATGTAAAAGTGTTCCCTGGGTGGGGTAACCCCAATGCAGAGTGGGGATAGTGAGGGATAAATTTAATTAAGTTTAGCAGGGGTAAGATACCATCTATAGAGCAATTTGATAGCTGATTCTCTGATCGAGGTTGTTTTGGTACATTTATGGAGACTTGTAAAAATAGTATCCCATTGATCAAGAGTAAATGAGGTATTTAAATCTGATTCCCATTGTAGCATGGGATGTGATTTATCAGGCATGTTGGTCTTATTTAAGCTTTTATATATTCTGGAGATTAAACCCCTATCACGAGGGGAGGAGATACAAATTTGCTCAAATTGTGTATAGGGGGGGGGGGGGGGTGGAGTAAGTGAGTAATATTTCTGATAGAATTGTCTTATTTTTATATAGTTCTCTAGTTCAGTGGGTGAGAGATCATATTTTGTTTGTGGTGTGGTGAAAGTGAGGAATGAATTGTTGTGGGAGAGCGATTTTAAATGTGTTAGGTTATGTAACTTCCAATTCGTTAGAAAGTTTTGATCTTGAGCTCTTTCTGGGGGGGAACAACGGGGGCCACCTAGAAAGGAAGCAAGGGGGGGGGAGTGTCAGAGTATAACTTAAATTTAGAGACTTGTCTGTTCCATAGTTGAAGAGTGTGAGTGACGATAAGGTTTAAGGCTCTTATTTTTTGTGGTGGGATAGTCTTGGACCAGAGAAGTCCTTGTAAATTGGAGGGTAGGATAGATTCTTCCTCGAACCGGAGCCAAGGGATTAGGAGTGAAGGGGCATACCACTGGGCTAATTGGGTGAATCTGGCCGATAGATAATAAAGCCAAAGGTTAGGAATACTGAGGCCTTCTTTTATTTGGGGTCTAAACATAAGGGAATAACTAAATCTGGGGGTTCTTGTTTTGCCAAATGAATTTGTTGGTCTCTCTCTGTATCGTTAATTTTTTTCAAATGTAAGAAGTGTTAGTACTTGAATTTAACATAGCACCAGCCTCTTGCAGTTCCTGTACAGTAAAGCTCAGAACTGTGTGTGTGTGTGTGGGGGGGGGGGGGGGGGCTGGTGGTATATTTTTGTTTGATTAGTGCATGCAGACAATTGGCTGCTGTGCTGATCAGTGTATTCTGACAGCAGAGGAGTCCCACTGTCAGAATACAATAGCGCTCAGCGGGGTGGATTCCCAGATCCACCTTGTAAGTGTGGATGGGGGGGTCCATTTAGTTTATTTTGATCAGCCCAGTGGCTGATCGAAAAAAAAATAAAGATCAATGTATGACCAGCTTTAGTCTCCTCCTTTCACTGTCCAGTCAGAGGCTGGGATGATAAGTAGACCTGTAAGCATACCTCCTAACTTTCTGAAATGCTGCAAAACACTGGAAAAACGCCTGTAAAAATAGCAACGCCTAGATGTTAATAGTGTCATCGAACTGCAGTGGAATAAGACAGCTCTCCTGCCCCATCACACAAGACTGTTCTATGTGGCAGAGCTGTGCAAATCTCAGGCTAGGGTGGACAGAAATACAAATTCTTTGGCAGGTAAAAAAGGCTCTCATATACAGTATGTATTTCATATGTGTACTTCGCGGTTTGCCTGGAGTTCCCCTTTCAGGTTCTGTTTGCATTGCGCCCCTAAATCCTTTCTGCATGCATCAGTTTGCATGCATTTCCATACAAAGCACTGTAAAGACTGTATGAGAGCATGTCTGTCCTTTCACAGCCCTGGGAGAGAATTAAAAAATTCATATCAAACAATACAGAATAATTAAAAGTAACGTGCATGTCTGTAATCACGTACAAGTCAAGGGCCTTAAAAATTAGAGAGAAGTGTATGGTGCAGATAATCATGGAATAAACAGTAGACAATACAGTCCTAACAAGAGAGTTTATGAAGTCATTTCCTGACTATGCTGAAGTAATCTTCAAGATTGTGAAACTATGCTTTGATAGGAAACTAAATCAGGACAGTGGCATCATTTTATCTCCTTTTCTCTATTCCCTGCAGAATTATTGCTGGCTGAATTTAAGCCTTAGCTGGCAGTTATATTTAAGGTATAAAGCCAAGGTTTTATGAAATAGGACATACATATCTTATACAGAATCAAATAACCAAGCAACCCCATAAATTACATGGATGCTTAATCCCTTCAAAGAGATGCAATTTAAGAAACAGCTTCCTGCAGAAAAAAAAAGAAAAAGAAAAAAACCTTAAAAAAGATATGGGCAGTTTACAGTAGAATTTAAGCCATCTCAGACTGAGACCATGGTAATGAAAAGATACATTATGTACATTATATGGCATCAAACATATTTTTTTCTACTGGAATTCAAAATTAAACAAGCAATGCCCTTCTATTTTTATTTCATAAAGCAATATTTTCAGTGGATGCTGGCTGTTTGTATAATGCATGTGTACGGGGGAGGCCCAGCCTATTTCCATATGGCTGATATGGACAGCTGGGCTCCGCCTATACGTACAAGGTTGCAGGGCATGATGCTGATGTTCTGCTCAAACTCACATAGTGTTCATGTGCACGGATTACGGTCCTAGACCTCTCCTCCATATCCTGCTGGTCACTGTCCACATTAACCCCTTCCTACCTGGATTAATTACACATAGGCTTATGGTCTACGATTGGTCCATATGGAAGCTCCAGAAGCCCAACTGACCTCCTGGGGTGCATGAAATATGGGGGAGCCTGGGCCAACTGACTCATGTTACATATAGGGGGTTGTCTCTCACCTTCAGGTGGGGACTTCTGTTCTTCCATCACCACCCATTCCAAAGCTGACCAGGTTTTCACCAGTAAAGTCACAAAACTCCTCACCCCATGCATTGACTGTACTTTACACCTCAGGCTCAGTAGAACATCTCACAGGGGCTTCTTGGTGCAAAAGTGACTTACTTGGCAGCAATGTAATAAACTTGCCCAAATATTGGCAATGCAGATCAGCTCAAGTGGTAAATCCTGAAGGATATTGACCAAGAGTAGAGCACTGTGGTACTCGCTGACATGCTTAGTCTTTCCCTATTTCCCATCTGAGCTTAGTGTTGGTCCTCCCCTTAGGGGACACACCGAAACCCTCTCTGATGTTATCTTCTCTGTGTGTCAGGCCTCGTACACACGGCTGGTTTTCTCGTCAAGAAACAACAAGAAAACTGCCGGGAGAGCTTTCTTGCCGAGAAAACCGGCCGTGTGTACGAGGCTTTCAGGTTTCTCGTCAAGAAAACTGCCCAGAATCTTGACAAGAAAAATAGAGAACCTGCTCTCTTTTTTCTCGTCAAGGTTCTTGTCAGCCTGTTTCCCGACGAGAAACCCGAGCGTGTGTATAATTACCTGTCGCCGTAGAAACCCATGCATGCTCGAAATGACTTTGACGCATGCGCGGTAGCTTCCTAGGCATAGGTAGGGTGTAGCAAGATGGCAGCGACGGCATTGAATGTGACGAGCACATGCTCGTCGTAGTCAATGACGTCACTGCGTTCGTGCCATTCAAAAGAACGGCGGTTCTTTTGAAGTGTACATGTGTACACTCGGCCGGCACAAGATTCTTGTCAAGAATCTCGTCAGGAAAAACGACGGGTTTTTTCCTGACGAGATTCTCGGCCTTGTGTACTAGGCTTTAGGGTCCAGATCTGAACCTGGGACCTCTGCAATGTCTGGATGAAGCTCTTCTTACTGTGCCATCTGCAATGCTGGACAGCTCCCTCTCTGATCCCTTGGACAATCTTGGCTTGTACCTTGTGTGAGGGGGTTTGCTCAGCAGCGGGTGTGTGTGACCCCCTGGATGGGGTCACCACACAAAAACAGGCACAGCAGACAGTGGTAGGAGAAAAAAAAAGGGTGTGGTTTTATTTGAACTATATACAGACAAAAAAATACAGAAAAAAACAAAAGAAACATGAAAAGAAATCCTGGTCAACTTGACCGCTCAATACACACGTTGGTGTCCCTAACTAACAACTGGGTACAGCCTTGTGCTGTCCCAGTCCCTAGTTCCTTGCTTTTTGAAGTTCTTAGCAATAACCACACAGGCTTTAGCTCACCGCACAGAGATCACTCTCCCCAGACTATCCACACAGATCTGGTTCCAGGTTGGAGCATCTCCCTTAGCATGCTGGGAGTTCTTTTAGAGGCCCTAATGAGCCCACTTACTTCAGCTGGGCTCATTAACTCTTCCCCTGCAAGACTCCCAGCACTCTCCCTAGTGGTATAAATTGGCATAAAGCCTGAATCTAGGACATATATACCTTCCATCCTGGATGCAACCTGGTGATTTTACCTGCCTGCTGTCACATACCCCCTCTCTTGTTTTAACCTTGGGGTTGGAACACAAGCAATCAGGCATACATGTACTCGAGACAAAGCATCCACATTCCCCATTTGAACGCCAGGGCGATGCTTTACCGTAAAGTTGAATTCCTGTAGGGCCAGGAACCACCTATTTACTCTTCTATTTGTCTCTTTGTTTTGAGCCATCCACTTTAAAGGAGCGTGATCAGTAATCATGTCAAAGTGCCTACCTAGCAGATAGTACCAAAGGGAATCTAGAGCCCACTTCACCGCTAAACACTCCTTCTCAATCGTGGTGTAATTTACCTCATGGGACTTCAATTTCCTGCTGAGGTAAATGACTGGGTGCTCTTCCCCGTTCCAGACCTGGGACAATACTGCTCCTAACCCAACGTCGGATGCATCACTTTGTACGACAAAGTCCCTAGAGAAGTCTGGTGAGTACAACACTGGCTGGCTACATAAGGCTTTTTTTAAGAATTGAAATGCTGCCTCAGCCTCTGGGGTCCATTTAACCATGACAGACTCCTTCCCTTTTGTCAGGTTGGTTGAGGGCACAGCCTGAGAAGCAAAGTGGGGAATGAATCGTCGATAATAACCAGCGATTCCCAGAAAGGCTCGTACCTGCTTCTTGCTGTTGGGATGCGGCCAATTCTGTATGGCCTTGACTTATTGACTTGGGGTTTTATTACTCCCCTCCCAATGGTGTACCCAAGATACTTGGCCTCCTCCTGTCCAATGGTACACTTCTTGGGGTTGGCCGTAAACCCAGCTTCCCGGATAGAGTCTAGGACTGCTTGCACTTTTGGCAGATGTGAGGCTCAATCTGTGCTATAGATAATTACATCATCTAGGTAAGCCGCAGCATACTTTTGATGGGGCCTCAGTATCTGGTCCATTTTCCGCTGGAATGCTGCCGGTGCATTCTGTAAACCAAACGGCATTCTTTTATATTGGAATGCCCCGTCTGGGGTTACAAATGTGGTTTTCTCCTTGGCCGACTTGGCCAGGGGAATTTGCCAATACCCTTTGGTGAGATCAAGAGTTGTCATGTATCGGACTGTTCCCAACCGGTCGACCAACTCATCTATACGTGGCATGGGGTAGGTGTCAAATTTTGTAACTTTGTTCAGTTGTCGGAAATCGTTACAAAATCGCCAGCTCCCATCCGGTTTAGGCACTAACACTATGGGACTTGACCAATCACTTTGGGATTCCTCTATCACCCCTAACTTAAGCATTTTCTGTACTTCCTCACGTATTGCCTCCCGTCGGGCCTCTGGGATCCGATAGGGTTTTAGATTCACCCTTTCACCGGGCGGGGTAATAATATCATGCTCTACCCCATACGTTTGTCCCGGCAGCTCAGAGAAAACCTCCTTGTTGCGAAGCACAAACTCCTTAACCTCCTGTTGTTGGGGGTTTGACAAGGTGACTGCTATTCCAACCTCAGGAATCACGCAATCAGACTGAGCTGGTGGCAAAGTTTCTGCGACTAGGGATTCCCTATCCCTCCAGGCTTTCAACAGATTAATGTGATAGATCTGTTCGGGCTTTCGCCTTACTGGTTGTCTGACCTTGTAATTCACTTCGCGCACTTTTTCCATTATCTCGTAGGGGCCTTGCCATTTGGCGAGGAACTTGCTTTCAACCGTAGGGACAAGTACCAATATCTTATCCCCCGGGGAAAAGGTCCGGGTCTTGGCTCGGTTGTACACTCTCTGCTGTGCCAACTGCGCTTGGGCCAAATGTTCCTTTACGATTGGCATTACCTGTGCAATTCTATCTTGCATCAGGGCGACATGCTCAATCACACTCCTGTGGGGAGAACTCTCACTTTCCCAAGTTTCCTTGGCGATATCCAACAGTCTCTTGGGTGTCTCCCATAGAGTAACTCAAAGGGTGAGAAACCCATAGAGGATTGGGGTACCTCCCTAATAGCAAACATTAAATAGGGAATTAGACAGTCCCAATCCTTTCCATCTTTAGCCACCACCTTCTTTAACATTTGTTTTAGAGTTTTGTCTTTCAACCAACCCATCTGTTTGGGGGTGATACACAGATGTACGTAATTGTGTCACTTTGAACAACTTGCACAGCTCTTTCATAACCCGGGAAATAAAGGGTGTACCTTGGTCCGTAAGCAGTTCCTTACAAATACCCACACGGCTAAAAACAAGAGATAGCTCTTTGGCCATGGTTTTGGCCGAGGTATTTCGGAGAGGAATCACTTCCGGATAACGGGTGGCATAGTCCATTATAACCAAGATGTACTGGTGCCCCATAGCGGACTTCATTATCGGACCTACCAAATCCATTGCGATCCTCTCAAAGGGGACCTCAATGATGGGAAGAGGTACCAGCGGGTTACGGAAATGTGGCATCGGTGCCGACCTCTGACACACAGGGCAGGAGAAACAATAATTTTCTGTTTCCTTCATGACCCCAGGCCAATAGAATCTCTGCAATACTCTCTCTCTCTGGTTTTCTCTGTCCCCAGATGACCTCCAAGAATGTGCCCATGGGCCAACTCTAACACCAACTTCCTGTAAGGTTTGGGCACCACAAGCTGCTCAATGGTTTCTTCTGCCCTTTTAGCCACCCGATACAGTAGGTCCTTTTCCACGATGAAGTATGGGTAAGTGCAGGTCTCATCTGGGTTCACTAACTCGCCATCTATTTCCACTACGTTTTCCCGTGCCTTTATTAGGGTGGGGTCTTTTAACTGTTCTGTGGCAAAATTTTCCTTGTGAACCTCGAGATCAGAAAACTCCACAGACGGCATGTTTTCGTCTGAGAATGTTGGCTCCTCCCCAGTTTCTCGAGTCTCCCCTGCCAATACCGACAAGGGAAATTCTGGAGAGTCCTCACCACTCTCCGAGGAATTCTGGCTATCACATTCCTGGTATATAGGGGCACCGGTGGGGGGCTCAGGACAATCCCATAGTTCCCAGAACTTTGGAAAATCCCTTCCCACAATGGCATCATGAGGCAAGTGAGACACTAATCCCACCCGATGAGAGAGGGTACCTTTGGGGGTCTCAAAACACACTGTAGTCACCGGATACTCTCGGGTGTCCCCATGCACACAAATAACAGCTACCTTGTTATTCCCAGAGACCTCTGTAGTAACTAATTCAGCCTTTATCAGTGTCACGAGGCTACCTGAATCCAGCAATACAACAACATTTCTACCATTAACACACATTTTGCATAAATGTTTCTCAGTTCCCCGCATGGCAGTGCATGCGACTGTCGCAAACAGCGACTGACGTCTGTCCGTTAGAAAGTCACATTGCATGGGTTCATCCACAACCGGGCAATTTGCTGCAATATGTCCCTCTTGTCGGCAGCGGTAACAAACAATCCTTCTTGCTGCCTTTTGAACCCCTGACTTCCCAGGCTGTTCTCGCCAAACCTTGGGTAGAACTCCCACCCTCTCACTCTCTCCACCCTCACCCCTTGGAATCATCTTACCCGCCACTGGGGATGGTCTGGTCTTAGGGTGGAAAGTTCGTGAGTCTCTGGAAGAGGCAGTCAGGTTCTCTGTAGCTAAGTACTTTTCTACACGATCCACAAGATTATCGGCCGTTTCTGGGTCTCCATGGCTTACCCACTTTTGGATGGCAGTAGGAAGAGCTCTCAAAAAAACGATCCATCACAACACGTTCCACAATCTTTGGTGCGGACAAAGTCTCTGACTGTAGCCACTTCCTGCTCAGGTGAATAAGATCATACATTTGAGACCTGGGGGGTTTTCCAAGCCGGAAAGTCCAGTTATGCACACGCTGAGCCCGGACAGCCAGGGTGACACCCAGCCGTGCCAATATTTCAGTTTTTAGCATCACATAGTCTTTTGCTTGGTCAGGCTCTAGGTCATAGTAAGCTTTCTGCGATTCACCAGTTAACAGAGGAGCCACCAGTCCAGCCCACTGCTCCTTAGGCCACTTTTCTCTTTCAGCAGTCCTTTCAAATGTGGTCAAAAACACCTCTGGATCATCCTCTCCAGTCATTTTTGGCAATAAACGACTCACCCCAAAGGACGCAGTATTAGTGGAACGACTTGCCTCACTGGTCTGCGGATGTTGCTGCATTAACGTTTCCATTTGTTGTTGTAGTCTCTGCTCTTGCTTCTGTAACAGGTCTATGAAGCGGGCCTCAGATTGCTGCTGGGCTTGTTGCTGAGCTTCCAGACTCCGTTGCAAAGTTGAATTTGTCTGCTGCTGGGCTGTAAGGCTCTGTTGATGATCTTGCTGCTGGGCTGCAAGGCTCTGTTGATGAGCTTGCTGCTGGGCTACAAGGCTCTTTTGCAAACCTGCATTTGTCTGCTGCTGATTGGCATTTGCTAGAGCCAGCTGTTTCAGTATCTCCTCCATGCTGGCCTCAAAAAAACTGCCCGCATTCTCCACCAACTGTGAGGGGGTTTTCTCAGCAGCGGGTGTGTGTGACCCCCTGGATGGGTTCACCACACAAAAACAGGCACAGCAGACAGTGGTAGGAGAAAAAAAAAGGGTGTGGTTTTATTTGAACTATATACAGACAAAAAAATACAGCAAAAAACAAAAGAAACATGAAAAGAAATCCTGGTCAACTTGACCGCTCACTACACACGTTGGTGTCCCTAACTAACAACTGGGTACAGCCTTGTGCTTTCCCAGTCCTTAGTTCCTTGCTTTCTGAAGTTCTTAGCAATAACCACACAGGCTTTGGCTCACTGCACAGAGATCACACTCCCCAGACTATCCAAACAGATCTGGTTCCAGGTTGGAGCATCTCCCTTAGCATGCTGGGAGTTCTTGTAGAGGCCCTAATGAGCCCACTTACTTCAGCTGGGCTCATTAACTCTTCCCCTGCAAGACTCCCAGCACTCTCCCTAGTGGTATAAATCGGCATAAAGCCTGAGTTTAGGACATATATATCTTCCATCCTGGATGCAACCTGGTGATTTTACCTGCCTGCTGTCACACTTGTTTCTGGTGAACCTTGAACTTTTTGCTTCTCCAATTAAATTCCCAATTTAAGCCATGTCACTACACTTTCTATTTGACAAATTATTGTACATATTACAATATAAATGGAAGGGAAAGTGCAGCGCTAAAAAAATTGATTGTGAAAAATCGTAAATTAATAACTTAATAATTGAAATTAAATTATTTATAACCCCACAATGAGTGTGAAGGGATATATATGTGATGTGATAAAAAATAGGCAGTGAAAAAACAAATATTTTTGTAAAAAAAATATATTTTTGTTGGGTGGTGAAAAAAAGGGGTAAAAAGGAAAACTAGTTTAAGGTTCCAGGAAAAAGGTGAATATAAAATTCAAAAACCGGGGATGAAAGGGGAAGGAGATAATAAATAGTGAATGGAGGAATAATGGCAAAGATTTGCAAATATAATATATCTGAAATATAGAAAATGCAAAAAATTGTAAAAAACACAAAAAATTGGGCTGAAATTGCTCAGTACACAAAATTAGGTGATTATAGAGAAAAAACAAAAACAAAAAAACAGCAAAAAAGAGGTCCCATAAAACTAATAATACTAATAATAATATGGTCCCAAAGGGTGATGTTCAAAGTGAAGATAGAAGTGATGAACCAATCTTCCCAAGGAAATGTGGAGACTTCAGGTGTAACACCCTGGTGGTGGATAGTCTGCTTACCAGATTGCCGTGACTGTGTTGAACAGTCTCACCCAGCACAGGGAATAGGTTTCCCCAGAACCTTTGTGTCTCCATGATGACTGTGCGATAATGGAAATCTTCAGGAACTCACATGGAAAGAAATGAATATGCCCATAGTGTAGTAAGTAAAGCCCAATGCTTTATTAAATCAAAAATTGCACATACAATCAGGTAGATTATGTGTAGCGGTAATGGATGCGGCGTCTTGATACTCCTGTATATGTTCGTTCCTATGGCGTCCGCGGCACCTCCTCCCGGTAAGGTATTGCGTGATGACGTCAGCGGCCCTTTACGCGTTTCGTCACTAACAGGACATCAACTGGGGATTGGCCGTTACGACTGTCATCAGGCCTGGAGGTATAAATAGACCCGGCGCCATTTTGACTAATAGCAAGCTATATGATTAAAGCAGGGAAAGGCAGCGCAGCCATTGTGAAAGCTGGCCATGCCAGGACAAGGAACGAGCCACAATAAATGTATAAAATGGATGGCTAAGCCATCTTGTGGTCAAATAAGGGAAGTGCCGAGGAAGGAAATTAAGGAATATAAGAACACCACAGGCTCGAGGCGCAGCAAAAAAAAATCTATAACAGATGACTAAGGCACCATAGATGATAAAGGTACATGGTAATATATGTTATTAATACAAGGAACACTATATTTAATCAATAGAATAATTAAAATCATGTGAGTATTAAAAAAGGAAAAATAGTAAATAAAAAGAACAAATACACATATGTATGGATATAATTAAATGAACCATACACATAAATGTAAGAAAATTTAAAATTATGTATTTAAGAATTATTAATAAAACAATTAATGTCCCAATCTACGTTGAGACCAAAGGGCTTAAAAGACTTCATTAAAAAAATCCATCTAGTTTCCAATTTTGAGATGGCCCTAACCATGTTGGTGCCCCTCCAATGTGGGTGGGCAACATCAATAGCTAAAAACGTGGTCCCTATAAGTTGGCGATTATGATGCTTGTCATAATGCCTGGAAAGATTGTGTTTCGGAAAACCCCTTTTAATGTTTCCCACATGCTCACTCAGGCGTATATGGAGTTCTCTTTTAGTACGACCTATATATTGCTTGGAGCATGGACACTGTATCATATATACTACGTACTTAGTTGAACAGGTCATGAAGGACTCAATGTCGTAAGTGTGGTTGGTAACTGTAGAAAGAAAATGTTCACATTTACGACCATGAAAGGAATTCATTTTACATATATTGCACTTACGACAAGGGTAGTAGCCTTTCATACTTTTAAAGAAAGAAGGTCTTATGGGTGGATCTATAACGTTGGGGGCAATGTTAAATCTAAGGGGAGGTGCACCTCTATAGATCAAGATTGGTTGTTCTGGGATGAGAGGCCCAAGAACTTTGTCGTTACATAGTACATCCCAGTGTTTTTTAAGGATTTTTTTAACTGAGAAATGTTGGTTAGAATATCTTGTAATCATAGACCAACTAAATCTTTCGGATGAGGTATTATCTCTTTTTCTTTTTGTCAACAAAGAGCTCCTGTTCAAAGGTGCAACATTTTTGATGGTGGTATTGATCTCAGACTCATGGTATCCTTTATTAAGAAATCTATGTTTCAGTATGTCGGCTTGCTGATGAAATTCTGCAATATCTGTGCAATTACGTCTCAGTCTTTGAAATTTACCTTTTGGAACGGCCGCAAGCCAAGATTTGTGATGGCAGCTGTGAGTAGGGATAAAAGCAATGCGGTCCGTATCTTTGAAAAAGGTACTGGTTGTAAGACGACCTTCCTTAATAAATATATTAAGGTCTAGAAAGTGGATATGTGTGTCACTTGCTTCATACTGTAAAAGGATACCTTTATTGTTGCAATTTAGATTGGAAAAGAACGTATCAAGAGAAGGCCTATCACCTCCCCAGATAAGAATGACATCATCAATATATCTTTTCCAAAAAAGGAGCTCTGAAGGGGGGTTGGTGTCAGTCATTTCTGATTCCCAATGGGCCATGAACAAATTTGCGAGGCTTGGGGCAAACTTAGCCCCCATTGCAACGCCTCTAGTTTGCAAGAATTATTTGCTTTCGAACCAGAAGTAGTTATGACTGGTCACAAATTGCAATAAATCCATGACAAAATCTTTCTGTATATAGGATTGAGTGTTGTCCCGTTGAAGATAGCTGTTAACTGCCTCAAATCCATCATGATGGGAAATGATGGTATATAGGGAGGCTACATCTGCTGTAGCTAAGATGTAGCCATCCTTCCATTGGAAATTTTCTAACAGGTTGAGAACCTGAGTGGTGTCACGTAGATATGCTGTGGTATTGACCACTAAAGGTTGTAGAAACTCATCTACATACTTCCCTATCCGAGATGTTACGGAATCAATACCGCTAATAATCGGGCGGCCAGGAAGCTGAGTGAGACTCTTGTGCAATTTTGGTAAGTAATAAATGACAGGCACTCTTGGAATGATCGGAATAAGATGACGTTTTTCTTTCTCGTT
The DNA here is from genome assembly GCA_029206835.1 of Rana muscosa. Lineage (NCBI taxonomy): Eukaryota > Metazoa > Chordata > Amphibia > Anura > Ranidae > Rana > Rana muscosa. The sequence goes on from CM055116.1 coordinate 444,070,860, forward strand.
GAGAATCTTATTCTCAAAACCATAATCCACAAGATTAGATAACTCTTTCCTAAATTTCACAGTAGGGTTAGAGGCTAGGGGTGTATAAGTGGAGTGGTCAGAAAGGAGTCTGTTCATTTCCTCTATATACTGAGATTTGTCCAACACCACTATACCACCTCCTTTATCTGCTGGACGTATGATGATATCATTACGTTCGCAGATTTTCTTAATGTTAGTATGGTAATCTTCATTACCTCTCCTATTAGGAACTTTCAAAGACAATAAATCCTTCAAGACAAGTTCTTTGAACACCTGTACTGAAGGGGCAACAAAACCTGGAGGATTAAAAAGTGAGGCATTCCTAAGGTTAGTATGTCTAATCGGAACATTGTCCATAATGGATTCATGTGATGCCGAATGAATGGAATTGGAATGAGTGGGGATCTTGTGAATAATTTGACTAGCATTTCCAATAGGGTTTAGAATGAAATGACGCTTGATGTTCATCTTTCTAATAAACTTGTGTACATCGATAAATGTTTCAAATTTATTAAGCTTGTATGGAGGTGCAAACTTCAATCCCTGACTGAGGACTTTTTGTTCACCATCAGATAATATAGCAGAGCTTAAATTAAAAACACCGCTGATATCTAATGTTTTCTTTTCTTTGGCCCTGATTCTCCTCCCCCCTCTAACTCCTCTCTTTCTTTGTATCCCCTTTTGTTCCTGTTGTTGGCCATTGGAAAAAAATGTTGACTATTATTTCCAAAATCTTGAGGTGATTCTTGATAGTAATCTCTCTGGGATGGAGGAAAATCTCTATATTGATTGGGATGTTGTGTGATAACATACTCCTCCTCATAAGGGTCTTCTTGATAATCAGAGAGGGGTGCAAAACGATTGTCCAATTGGATATGTCTACCCTGGGGAATTTGAATGTTAGACCCTGGGTTATGATAACGCACTGCGTCCCTGGGGTCCATCCTAGAGTTGTCCATATTATGAAGTTTTGGCTTTTGAGACCATGCATCTCGTGGATCATTTCTATATTCCCACGGTTCTTGAAAGTAGGGTTTTGGATACCAATTTTTCCTAGGATTTTCCCTATATTCACGAGGGCGTGGGGCATTGGTCTCAAATTGAGGTCCCCTTGAGGGTGGGTAACCAGGCTGGACAATATTTCCATGGTTAGAGCCCCCTGGGCGAGGGGGTTGAGCCATACCCTTGGGACGTGTGTGGTTTTGAGGTCGAGGGTAATTTGGGTGAGAGGGAAGATGATTAGAATTACCCTGAAATCCATTCTGTTTAGGTGCAGAAATAGATTTCTTGCCTCCTTTTACTTCAGATCCTTTTTTTTGTGATGCTGGAGGAGCGGTCCTATTGATTAGGGTGGAGGCCAATGCCTCTGTTTGCTGGGCTAAGCTAACATCAGCCATTTCACTCTCAGAGGCAACTTCCAATTTAGTTTGCCATTTAAAGACAACCTTATTGGAATAGTCAGAGAAGTCACGGTTAAATTTTTTCTTTTTTTTCTTTTTTTGTTCGAATTTTTCTTTTTCAAGAAAAAGTCTTAGATGGTCTGATTTTTGTTTGTATAACTCTTGGCCTTTATATGAAGCCAATTTATCTTTAACCAATGAAATCTCGTAATTTAAGATACGTAATTTTGCCTGTTTTTTAACTAAAAGAAATTGCAAAAATTTGACCCCTATGTCGTTAAAATAAACAAACCAACCTTCCAGATCAGTTTCACCTTTCTAGGGGCTGACCTCCCATCTAAGGCTTCTGGGCACCATCTTTTTGGAGACATAGTGCTCCAAATAAGCAATATCCCAAGTGGTGTGTAATTCTGACACTAGGATATTTTTAAGCCTAAGGAAAAGACCACCTATTTCATCGGTCTCTTTGGCACTCTCATCAAAAACACCCTCTATATTGATATTGTGTTGGGACCTAAAGTCAAAAATATCCCTTATGAGGAGGAGTATGTTATCACACAACATCCCAATCAATATAGAGATTTTCCTCCATCCCAGAGAGATTACTATCAAGAATCACCTCAAGATTTTGGAAATAATAGTCAACGTTTTTTTCCAATGGCCAACAACAGGAACAAAAGGGGATACGAAGAAAGAGAGGAGTTAGAGGGGGGAGGAGAATCAGGGCCAAAGAAAAGAAAACATTAGATATCAGCAGTGTTTTTAATTTAAGCTCTGCTATATTATCTGATGGTGAACAAAAAGTCCTCAGTCAGGGATTGAAGTTTGCACCTCCATACAAGCTCAATAAATTTGAAACATTAATCGATGTACACAAGTTTATTAGAAAGATGAACATCAAGCGTCATTTCATTCTAAACCCTATTGGAAATGCTAGTCAAATTATTCACAAGATCCCCACTCATTCCAATTCCGTTCATTCGGCATCACATGAATCCATTATAGACAATGTTCCGATTAGACATACTAACCTTAGGAATGCCTCACTTTTTAATCCTCCAGGTTTTGTTGCCCCTTCAGTACAGGTGTTCAAAGAACTTGTCTTGAAGGATTTATTGTCTTTGAGAGTTCCTAATAGGAGAGGTAATGAAGATTACCATACTAACATTAAGAAAATCTGCGAACGTAATGATATCATCATACATCCAGCAGATAAAGGAGGTGGTATAGTGGTGTTGGGCAAATCTCAGTATATAGAGGAAATGAAAAGACTTCTTTCTGACCACTCCACCTATACACGCCTAGCCTCTAACCCTACTGTGAAATTTAGGAAAGAGTTATCTAATCTTGTGGATTATGGTTTTGAGAATAAGATTCTCAACGAGAAAGAAAAACGTCATCTTATTCCGATCATTCCAAGAGTGCCTGTCATTTATTACTTACCAAAATTGCACAAGAGTCTCACTCAGCCTCCTGGCCGCCCGATTATTAGCGGTATTGATTCCGTAACATCTCAGTTAGGGAAGTATGTAGATGAGTTTCTACAACCTTTAGTGGTCAATACCACAGCATATCTATGTGACACCACTCAGGTTCTCAACCTGTTAGAAAATTTCCAATGGAAGGATGGCTACATCTTAGCTACAGCAGATGTAGCCTCCCTATATACCATCATTTCCCATTATGATGGATTTGAGGCAGTTAACAGTTATCTTTAACGGGACAACACTCTATCCTATATACAGAAAGATTTTGTCATGGATTTATTGCAATTTGCGACCAGTCATAACTACTTCTGGTTCGGAGGCAAATATTTCTTGCAAACGAGAGGCGTTGCAATGGGGGCTAAGTTTGCCCCAAGACTCGCAAATTTGTTCATGGCCCATTGGGAATCAGAAATGATTGACACCAACCCCCCTTCAGAGCTCCTTTTTTGTAAAAGATATATTGATGATGTCATTCTTATCTGGGGAGGTGATAGGCCTTCTTTTGATACGTTCTTTTCCAATCTAAATTGCAACAATAAAGGTATCCTTTTACAGTATGAAGCAAGTGACACACATATCCACTTTCTAGACCTTAATATATTTATTAAGGAAGGTCGTCTTACAACCAATACCTTTTTCAAAGATACGGACCGCAATGCTTTTATCCCTACTCACAGCTGCCATCACAAATCTTGGCTTGCGCCGTTCCAAAAGGTCAATTTCAAAGACTGAGACGTAATTGCACAGATATTGCAGAATTTCATCAGCAAGCCGACATACTGAAACATAGATTTCTTAATAAAGGATACCATGAGTCTGAGATCAATACCACCATCAATAATGTTGCAGCTATGAACAGGAGCTCTTTGTTGACAAAAAGAAAAAGGGATAATACCTCATCCGAAAGATTTAGTTGGTCTATGATTACAAGATATTCTAACCAACATTTCTCAGTTAAAAAAATCTTTAAAAAACACTGGGATGTACTACGTAACGACAAAGTTCTTGGGCCTCTCATCCCAGAACAACCAATCTTGATCTATAGAGGTGCACCTCCCCTTAGATTTAACATTGCCCCCAACGTTACAGATCCACCCATAAGACCTTCTTTCTTTCAAAGTATGAAAGGCTACTACCCTTGTCGTAAATGCAATATATGTAAAATTTATTCCTTTCATGGTCGTAAATGTGAAAGTTTTCTTTCTACAGTTACCAACCACACTTACGACATTGAGTCCTTCATGACCTGTTCAACTAAGTACGTAGTATATATGATACAGTGTCCATGCTCCAAGCAATATATAGGTCGTACTAAAAGAGAACTCCATATACGCCTGAGTGAGCATGTGGGAAACATTAAAAGGGGTTTTCCGAAATACAATCTTTCCAGGCATTATGACAAGCATCATAATCGCCAACTTATAGGGACCACGTTTTTAGCTATTGATGTTGCCCACCCACATTGGAGGGGCACCAACATGGTTAGGGCCATCTCAAAATTGGAAACTAGATGGATTTTTTTAATGAAGTCTTTTAAGCCCTTTGGTCTCAACGTAGATTGGGACATTAATTGTTTTATTAATAATTCTTAAATACATAATTTAAAAATTTCTTACATTTATGTGTATGGTTCATTTAATTATATCCATACATATGTGTATTTGTTCTTTTTATTTACTATTTTTCCTTTTATAATACTCACATGATTTTAATTATTCTATTGATTAAATATAGTGTTCCTTGTATTAATAACATATATTGCCATGTACCTTTATCATCTATGGTGCCTTAGTCATCTGTTATAGATTTTTTTTGCTGCACCTCGAGCCTGTGGTGTTCTTATATTCCTTAATTTCCTTCCTCGGCACTTCCCTTATTTGATCACAAGATGGCTTAGCCATCCATTTCATTCGTTTATTGCGGCTCGTTCCTTGTCCTGGCATGGCCAGCTTTCACAATGGCTGCGCCGCCTTTCCCTGCTTTAATCATATAGCTTGCCATTAGTCAAAATGGCGCCGGGTCTATTTATACCTCCAGGCGTGATGACAGTCGTAACGGCCAATCCCCAGTTGATGTCCTGTTAGTGACGAAATGCGTAGGGGGCCGCTGACGTCATCACGCAATACCTTACCGAGAGGAGGTGCCGCGGACGCCATAGGAACGAACATATACAGGAGTATCGAGACGCCGCATCCATTACCGCTATACATAATCTACCTGATTGTAAGTGCAATTTTTGATTTAATAAAGCATTGGGCTTTACTTACTACACTATGGGCATATTCATTTCTTTCCATGTGAGTTCCTGAAGATTTCCATTATCGCACAGTCATTGTGGAGACACAAAGGTTCTGGGGAAACCTATTCCCTGTGCTGGGTGAGACTGTTCAACACAGTCACGGCAATCTGGTAAGCAGACTATCCACCACCAGGGTGTTACACCTGAAGTCTCCACATTTCCTTGGGAAGATTGGTTCATCACTTCTATCTTCACTTTGAACATCACCCTTTGGGACTATATTATTATTAGTATTATTAGTTTTATGGGACCTCTTTTTTGCTGTTTTTTTGTTTTTGTTTTTTTCTCTATAATCACCTAATTTTGTGTACTGAGCAATTTCAGCCCAATTTTTTGTGTTTTTTAAAATTTTTTGCATTTTCTATATTTCAGATATATTATATTTGCAAATCTTTGCCATTATTCCTCCATTCACTATTTATTATCTCCTTCCCCTTTCATCCCCGGTTTTTGAATTTTATATTCACCTTTTTCCTGGAACCTTGCACTAGTTTTCCTTTTTACATATTTTTTTCACCACCCAACAAAAATAGATTTTTTTTACAAAAATAATTATTTTTTCACTGCCTATTTTTTATCACATCACATATATATCCCTTCACACTCATTGTGGGGTTATAAATAATTTAATTTCAATTATTAAGTTATTCATTTATGATTTTTCACAATCAATTTTTTTAGCGCTGCTCTTTCCCTTCCTTTTCAACTATATATAAGTTTTTTGTACTGAACTTATGGTGCTAGCAGCTGTCCCCTTTTTTATGTTCTCATAGTTAACACACTTTTCTATTTGTCATCTAGCGCAGCGTTAGCCCTAGGGCTTTCTTTTTTCCTTTGCTACATATTACAATATACCCAGCTTTCTCTGTCAGTTTACCTCAATTAGGCCTCATGCACACCAATGGTTTGAAGTTGAAAAAAATACCCTAGCATAAATTCCTGGCTTTTCCGCATGTAGGGAGCTACATATGGTGCATATGGCCAGCCATAGATGTGAATTGCTGTATGCGCTTGTACTTGGATATATGCCAATGCTTTTGTGCATCAAAGTAAACACACACATGCATGTAGGACGGATTCCCCAAACACAGAATCTCCACACTCAGGGGAATACATACATGCATGCATGTACATGTTTATGCCAACGCACGGAAGCATTGGTGTATATCCAAGTACAAACACATATTTTTTTTTTCACCTGGAACACAGCATTACACAGTTCCAGCACCTCCAGCACTGAATGTACAGGCAAAGGTGCTAGGGAGGGAAGGGGCATTTTATGAAATTAGTGGGCCTGAATGAACTTCCCTCTGCAGATTAAGTCAGTTTAAAGAGACTTGTCAAGTAAAATATATAAATATATATATTTTTTAAGGAAATGTTCCTCTGTTTTAACCCCTTATTAACCCTTAATTTACTTTAATCAGCCTTAATTATCTCTCCTTCTCTATTTCATTTTTATTTGCCTGCTGAAATTTGAAAAAAAATGTTTAATTTTGTAAATAACTTTTCTTTCAAATATTTTTTATTAAAAAATTAAATAAGCAAGGTAAAATGCAATAGTAGAGGATTGTGCAAGAAGTGAAATATAAATGCGCAACCCTTCAAAAAGCAATCACAGTGCTAATATATTCCTATGTATACACACACAGGAAAAAAACTGGAACAAAGTCCTGTGCTGAAAAAATATCCTCTATATAAGTGCTACTGGTGAGAAAACACTTGTGTAAAACAAAAAACAAAAAAAATATTATATAAAGTTCCAAATGGAATTAGTTCATAAACGAGACGAGCAACCACATCTGCTGGTGTATGTGTGATAAAATCTTCAAAGCAGCTATAAGCGAAAATCCGCATCCAACTTGCTCAGGTAAAAAATGGAAGAAATAGCAGCTTACCGGATCAGATGGATCTCTATTACGGAGATCTATAGGGGCTCAGACTCATATGGTAAGCCCACAAGCAATCAGCAAAGTAACACTGGAATCAGATGGTATCTCCCTCTTCATGGACTTTCCAAGAGAAAACTCCCTCCAGGTGTCAGCTAATGCAAATAGCTCATGCAGCGAGATAAATGTTTTAAAATAAAAGGAAGAAAAATAAAAACCTCATGGTGCAATACTTCTTAAAAAGTAGGATACCCTTTATTTATCCTGGGTAAAAAATGACAATATGTAGGTTTTCAAATTGAAGCGGCAAGCTCAAACAAAACGATACAGGTACTTCAGCTGCGGTCTATGCCGATCAGCTGTAGCGTAGTGACGTCACGTTCAACAGCTCCACCCGACGCGGCGTTTCGGCGTAAAAGGCGTCCACTGGGAAAGGAGGCGCATGCTCGTCGTAGTCAATGAAGTCACCGCGTTCGTGCCATTCTTGTCAAGAATCTCGTCAGGAAAAACATGTGTCAGGGTCACCTGTGGCCAGGTGACAGATGCACACCGTAGGGGGACAGGAGTGCACCGCGAGGTAGTGAACCCTATGGCTGGCTTCTGCGGGTAGGAAACTGGGTGGTTGTGGAAAGCGGGACCAGAGGAGCACAACCGGGATCCTAACGGAAGCTAGAGCCAAGATTCCCCAGGGCGCGGAGTCTAAGACCCAGCTGGTCTTCTCCAGGGCCTCTAGTGGTGAGGATGTTGTTTTGCAGGCTGGGACCAGGTCGCGGCCCCTGGAGTTTCCTAGCTCACGCCCCGTAGGATAAGGGGAAAAGAGGGGAAGCAGCAGCACAAGATAAGAGAGAACCGAATAACAAGCCGAAGGTCAGGGGCCACAAGCAGACAAGGATAACGAAAGAACGAGCCGAAGGTCAAGGGTCACGAGCAGACAGGGATAGTCGGGGACAAACCAATAACGTAACAGAGAGACAGACGTAGCACAAGGCAGGCAGGACCCCAAACACACAATGCCTAACAAACACGTTGATCAGCAAGGCAGGCTTGCAGTGCACAGGTTAATATAGTGTTCTGTGATAGGGCCTGGGGTGGAGTCAGGCTGGGAGGAGATTATAAAGAAAGCCAGGTGAAGGAGGTCTGGTCTCTAGATGAACACATGAGGAGGAAGGTAAGATGGCAGACAGACATTAATGCATATCCATGACAGTACCCTCCCTCTTACGAGGCCTCCCCCTTCCCCGCCTGGGCCCAGGTTTAGAGGGAAACTTCAGATGAAACTCCTTTAACAGACGAGGTGCAAAGACCTCAGATGCAGTGATCCAAGACCTCTCCTCAGGACCAAACCCTTTCCAATGAACGAGGTACTGAAGAACGCCTTTACAGAGTCGGGAGTCCAGAATTTGACTGATCTCGTACTCCTGATTATCCTCAGAGACAGGCGCCACGGTAGGGAGAGGACGAGAGAATTTATTGAGGACTAAAGGCTTTAGAAGAGCAACATGAAAGGAGTTAGTGATTTTAAGGCTCTTAGGAATCTGGAGTTTGAAACAAACCGGATTAAGTTTAGCAGTTACCGTGTATGGACCGATGAATCGTGGAGCAAACTTCAGAGAAGGAACTCGGAGCTTGATGTTCCTGGTAGAGAGCCAGACTTTGTCCCCTGGCTGAAGAGAAGGCGGTTTACGCCTGCGGCGGTCGGCAAAGCCTTTGAATTTTTCAGCAGCTGCCCGGAGGGAATCATGAACGTGACCCCAAACGGAATTGAGAGACTCCTGAACCGAAGCCAAAGCTGGAATGTCAGGAGAACAGATCATGGGAAGAGGAAGTTGAGGGTGTTTTCCATAAACTGTGAAAAAGGGTGTCTTCTGCGAACTGGTATTCACATGATTGTTATGGGAGAATTCTGCCCACGGGAGTAGAGAGGACCAATCGTCATGGTGAGAAGACACAAAGGTGCGAAGAAAGACCTCTAACTCCTGATTAACCCTCTCAGTCTGTCCATTGGATTGGGGATGGTAAGAAGAAGAAAAATCCAAGACAATATTGAGGGATTTGCAAAAGGCTCTCCAAAAACGAGACGTGAATTGGACTCCCCTGTCGGAAACAATATGAGAAGGGACCCCATGTAGGCGGAGAATTTCTCGAATGAAAATGGGAACCAAGGCAGGGGCAGAAGGAAGACCAGGAAGAGGAACAAAATGAGCCATCTTGGAGAATCGATCGATTACCACCCAAATGACTGTATTATTCTCAGACAGTGGGAGATCGGTGATAAAATCCATGGCAATATGGGCCCAGGGTTCCTTAGGAATGGGCAAGGGCATGAGGAGACCAGCAGGAGCTTGTGTGGAGGATTTGGACTGAGCACAGACATGACAAGCTTTAACGTAGTCTTTGACGTCTGAGCGGAAATTAGGCCACCAGTAGTGACGACTGATGAGTAGGAAGGATCGGAGGAATCCAGAATGCCCTGCCACCTTGGAATCATGTCCCCAACGAAGGATCTTAGCTCTTAGCTCAGTGGGGACAAAGGTCTTACCAGGCGGAATTTTTGACTTCAGGGTGGTAGAGTGGGCAACAATGCATGAGGTTGGAATGATCGGCTCAGGTTCAGGGGCGGACTCCTCGTCCAAAGTGTCAAATGACCTAGAGAGCGCATCAGCCCGACCGTTGCAGGAACCAGGTTTGTAGGTAATCGTGAAATTAAAACGGGCAAAGAAGAGACTCCACCTGGGCTGTCTAGGATTCAGACGTTTAGCATTCTGTAGATACTGTAAATTCTTGTGATCGGTAAAGATCGTTATGGAGTGAGGGGAACCCTCCAAGAGATGACGCCACTCCTCTAACGCCAATTTAATTGCGAGAAGTTCCCGATCACCGATGGCATAATTCCTCTCTGCCTGAGATTTTTTTTTGGAGAAGAACGCACATGGTTGGCGTCTCTTCTCAAAGATTTGAAGAAGCACAGCTCCCACCCCCATTGAGGAAGCGTCCACTTCAATAAAAAATGCATTCCCAGGATTTGGTCTCCTCAAGAGGGGGCCAGAAACAAAGGCCTGTTTCGGGTTGTGAAATGCAGAGACAGCTTCGGGAGGCCAGTCTCTGGCATTCACACCCTTCTTGGTCAAAGCGATAATAGGCGCGGCAATGGAAGAGTAATTCCTTATGAACTGCCTATAATAATTAGTGAAGCCAAGAAAGCGCTGTGTGGCCTTGAGGCTAGCAGGAAGAGGCCAGTTGGTGATAGCCAAGACCTTCCCAGGGTCCATACGAAGACCCGAACATGAGACGAAGCACCCCAAAAACAGGACCTCAGAACATTCAAAGGAACATTTCTCCAGCTTGGCATAGAGATTGTTCTCTCTAAGACGTTGAAGTACAGTGCGGACATGGTTTCTGTGGACGAGCAGATTTTCAGAAAAGATTAGAATGTCATCCAGATAGATGACAACAAACTGGTACAGCAGATCTCTGAAAATTTCATTGACAAAGTTTTGAAACACGGCTGGAGCATTACACAGACCAAAAGGCATCACTAGATATTCGTAATGCCCGTCTCTAGTGTTGAATGCAGTCTTCCATTCGTCACCCTCCCGTATTCGAATGAGATTGTACGCACCTCTGAGATCCAACTTGGTGAAAATGGAGGCACCCTTCAACCTATCGAATAGTTCAGATATTAAGGGTAAGGGGTATCGATTTTTAATAGTAACCGCATTTAAACCCCGATAATCGATGCAGGGTCTTAAGGTACCATCCTTTTTGGCAACAAAAAAGAACCCTGCCCCTGCAGGCGATGAGGATTTCCGGATGAAACCTCTCTCCAGATTCTCTGCGACATACTCCGACATGGCCTGGGTCTCTGGGATGGACAGAGGGTAGGTACGACCCCTGGGTAGAGTTGCTCTGGGGACAAGATCAATAGCACAGTCAAAAGACCTGTGGGGAGGAAGCACCTCAGCTGATTTCTTACAGAACACATCCCGGTAATCGCTGTATGCAGCAGGAAGATCAGAAGAAACAGAAGTGGCAGCAACCGGAAGACTCTCTTTGGGGGTCACCTTGAGAAGACACGACGAGAAACATGAGGAACCCCAGGCCAGGATCTGCCCAGAGACCCAGTCCACATGTGGAGAGTGGAGCTGTAGCCAAGGGAGGCCCAATACAACTGGGGTAGAGGCCTTGGGTAGAATAAGAAAGGATATCCACTCCTGGTGGAGAATCCCTACCGACATCCTAATGGGTAGCGTCTGGAAGCGAATAGGGCCCCCTGGGAGAACAGTGCCATCAATTGCCGAGACTACCAATGGGGTAGTGAGAGGTGAAAGGGTAAGCTTCATAGAAGAAGCAGTTCTCCAATCCATAAAATTGCCGGCAGCCCCGGAATCCAGGTATGCAAGGGTTGACTGAGGAGAAGTGCCTACATGAAGGAACACCGGCAAGAGCAGGCGAGAAGGTGATGTTTCTGGGTCCAATACTCCACCTTCCAAATGTATTAGACCCGAGCGTTTCCCGGACGAAGCGAGCAGGAGTCACGAAAATGACCCTTGCCCCCACAATAGAGGCACAAGCCCAGAGTTCTGCGCCTAGCACGTTCTTCGGGGGTTAGTCTGGTCTGGCCCAGCTGCATAGGTTCTTCAGCAGGTAGGGGATGCTCCACGGAATGAAGGGAGGGGAGCTCAGACTGGCTAGGACCCAGAGAGTGCTGGCGTCTTTTTTCTAAAGACCTCTCTTGAAAACGAATGTCGATCTGGTTGCATAATGAAATTACATCGTCCAGACCGACGGGAATGGCTCTTCCCGCTAATTCGTCTTTCACTCGGTCAGAGAGGCCATGTAAAAAGGTAGCGACCAGGGCCTTATTATTCCAGCTCAATTCAGCTGTGTGGATACGGAACTGAAGAGCATATTGCCCCACTGAACTAGATTCTTGGTGAAGACGTAAGACAGCACTAGCCGCTGAAGAAGCCCGAGCCGGCTCTTCGAAGATATTACGAAAGAGCTTCAAGAAATCGGACAGACTGGAAACCACCGGATCGTTCCTCTCCCACAGGGGGGCAGCCCAGGCCAAAGCTTCACCGGAGAGGAGGGAAATGATATAGGCTACCTTAGCCCGGTCAGACAGGAAGCTTTGAGGCTGAAGCTCAAAATGAATTGTGCATTGGCTGAGAAACCCCCTGCAGGCCTTGGAGACCCCAGAGAAACGGGACGGAGCTGGCAATCTTAGTGAATGTGAGGCTGCGACTGGTGCGATAGGTACAGCCGCTGGTTGTACTTGGGGTTGCGGATTCGGGGTTCCCAAGGAGACCTGAAGCTGCTCGAATCGAGAAGCCAGATCCTGGAGGAATCGCATCACCTGAGTCTGATTTGATTCCTGGGCTTCAAGTCTGCGAACTATGCCCTGCAATGGATCATCCGCGGGAAGCGGGATGTCAGCCGGGTTCATGGCTGATCAAACTGTCAGGGTCACCTGTGGCCAGGTGACAGATGCACACCGTAGGGGGACAGGAGTGCGCCGCGAGGTAGTGAACCCTATGGCTGGCTTCTGCGGGTAGGAAACTGGGTGGTTGTGGAAAGCGGGACCAGAGGAGCACAACCGGGATCCTAACGGAAGCTAGAGCCAAGATTCCCCAGGGCGCGGAGTCTAAGACCCAGCTGGTCTTCTCCAGGGCCTCTAGTGGTGAGGATGTTGTGCTGCAGGCTGGGACCAGGTCGCGGCCCCTGGAGTTTCCTAGCTCACGCCCCGTAGGATAAGGGGAAAAGAGGGGAAGCAGTAGCACAAGATAAGAGAGAACCGAATAACAAGCCGAAGGTCAGGGGCCACAAGCAGACAAGGATAACGAAAGAACGAGCCGAAGGTCAAGGGTCACGAGCAGACAGGGATAGTCGGGGACAAGCCAATAATGTAACAGAGAGACAGACGTAGCACAAGGCAGGCAGGAACCCAAACACACAATGCCTAACAAACACGTTGATCAGCAAGGCAGGCTTGCAGTGCACAGGTTAATATAGTGTTCTGTGATAGGGCCTGGGGTGGAGTCAGGCTGGGAGGAGATTATAAAGGAAGCCAGGTGAAGGAGGTCTGGTCTCTAGATGAACACATGAGGAGGAAGGTAAGATGGCAGACAGACATTAATGCATATCCATGACAACATGTTTATGTTTATGTACATGTTTATGCCAACACACGGAAGCATTGGTGTATATCCAAGTACAAACACATGATTTTTTTTTTCACCTGGAACACAGCATTACACAGTTCCAGCACCCCCAGCACTGAATGTATGTACAGGCAAAGGGTGCTAGGGAGGGAAGGGGCATTTTATGAAATTAGTGGGCCTGAATGAACTTCCCTCTGCAGATTAAGTTTAAAGAGACTTGTCAAGTAAAATATATAAATATATATATTTTTTAATGAGATGTTCCTCTGTTTTAACCCCTTATTAACCCTTAATTTACTCTAATCAGCCTTAATTATCTCTCCTTCTCTATTTAATTTTTATTTGCCTGCTGATTTTTTTTTTCACTTCTATTTTATAAACTATTAATAAATTACACCTTTAACATATATTTACACATTTGACATTGAAAAAAAAGTTTAATTTGTAAATAACTTTTCTTTCAAATATTTTTTATTGAAAATTAAATAAGCAAGGTAAAATGCAATAGTAGAGGATTAAAAACCTCAATAGAAAGACACAAGTTGATAAGATGCATGTACCGGTAAATATGACACATGTAAGTTTGAGTAAACAAACGAAGGAACAGTACCGCTAGCACATTGTATGCATACAATTTTCACTAAACAAAAGTTTTGCTAATTTTAATACTCTCATAAGCTATGTGCCATGAACTGTAAATAACTTTTCAATGCTTTGTACCATTGCTGACAGCTGAAGTGTAAACAAAACAGTTTCGGTAGGACGAGTACTAAAAAAAAAAGTATCAGTACTCGCACTCATTGTAAAAAAAATTGTATCGGTGCATCTCTAGTGGTAATAGTAGCATATTTAGTTCAGATGCAGTTCTCAATATGCCAGGCTTTTTATTGTGTTTAGCACATGGTTACCAGGCAGAAACCAGAAAACTTGGCACACACATTGACAATATAAATTAATAACTATTTATAGCTACAAAATGTACCCACATTATGTTCATTAGGATCAAACAACTTTACCAATATTGAGTGTCTGCAGAGAGAGAGAGGAGATTTTAGGAAGGATTGTTGTTGATGTGAATGGTCAGGTGACATTTAAGGCTGCTTTCACACTGAAAGCGCTGGCCGTTAGCAGTAAAGCGCCGCTAAAATGTTACCTTTGCGGCGCTATTTAAGCTACGCTTTTGCACAGCTTTTTGGCAACTGGCGGGGTGCTTTTAACCACAAAGAGGGGGTTAAAAACTCCCGTATTGCAGCACTTCCGAAGCGCAACCAAAGCGCTGCCCATTCATTGCAATGGGCAGGGGCGTTTTGGGAGCGCTGTATACAGTTGGCATTAGTGTAATCGGCACAGGTAGCAAAATGTCAGGATGGGCAGCAAAAAGGAGAAGTAATGCTTAACCACTTCAACCCCTTAGGACAAATCCTTTGTATTCAAGTGGCTGTACTGGTATGATGGCTGCAGCTGCAGCTATCATTCTAGTACAAAATTTGTGTTTTAAAAATGGCTGTGCCTTAAAGAAAATAGCAACAAACACCATTTTAATTTCCATGGTCTCTGCTTTCAAAAAAATACAATACTGTGCAAAAGTTTCAATCAGGTGTGAAGATATGCATTAAAGTAAGAATGCTTTCAAAAATACATATTTTAATAGTTTTTTTAATTGATTTACAAAATGCAATGTGAGCGGGCAGAAGAAAAAAAAATCTAAATTAAATCCATATTTGGTGTAGCTACCCTTTGGCTTTAAACCAGCATAAATTCTTACACTTGCACAAAGTCAAGGAATCGTAGGATTAGAGTCAGTTGTATGATTAAATAAAATATACCAAGCAGGTGCTAATGATCATCAATTTCATATGTAGGTTGAAACTCAGTCATTAACCGAAACGGAAACAGCTCTGTAGGAGGCTTAAAACTGGGTGAGGAACAGCCAATCTCTGCTACTAAGGTGAGGTTGTGGAAGACAGTTTCATGTCACAGGTCATACGCTATGGCAAGACTGAGCACAGCAACAAGACACAAGCTAGTTATACTGTATCAGCAGGGTCTCTCCCAGTAAAAGATTTCAGTAGACTGGACTTTCAAGATGTGCTGTTCAAGCTCTTTTGAAGAAGCCCAAGGAAACGGGCAATGTTGAGGACCATAGACATCGTGGTCTGCCAAGTAAACTTAATGCAGCAGATGAAGGACACACCATGCTTACATTCCTTCAAAATCGGAAGATGTCCTGCAGTGCCATTGATATAGTACTGGTGGAAACCAATGGGACCCAGGTGCACCCATCTACTATCTGGCCTGGCCAGAAGTAGTCTTTGTGGAAGAATTATAGCCTTAAAGCCATACCTCCAACATGGGAACAAAGCTAAGCGACTCAACTATGCATGAAAACATAGGAACTAGAATGCAGAAAAATGGCAGCATGTACTCTAGACTAATTTAAAATTTGAAATATTTGACTGTAGCAGGAGGCAGTTTGTTCGCTGAAGGGCTGGAGAGCGGTACACTAATGAGTGTCTGCAGGCAACAGTGAAGCATGGTGGAGGTTCCTTGCAAGTTTGGGCCTGCATTCCTGCAAATGGAGTTTGAGATGTGGTCAGGATCAATGGTGTCCTCAATTCTGAGAAATATAGGCAGATACTTACTATCATGTCATACCATCAGGGAGGCATGTGATTGGCCTCAAATGTATTCTGTAGCAGGACAACGACCCCAAACATACAGCCAATGTCTTTAAGAACTATCCCCACCAAAAAGAAGAACAAGGAGCCCTGGAAATGATGGTTTGACCCCCACAGAACCCTGATCTCAACATCAATAAGTCTGTCTGGGATTACATGAAGAGAAAGAAGGGTTTGAGGCAGCCTACATCCACAGAAGATCTATGATTAGCTCTCCAAGATGTTTGGAATAACCTACTTGCCGAATTCCTTCAAAAATTGTGCAAGTGTACCTAGAAGAATTGATGCTGATTTGAAGGCAAAGGGTGGTCACAGCAAATATGGATTTGATTTGGATTTCTCTTCTGTTCATTTACTTTCCATTTTGTTAATTGATAAAAAAAAACAATTAACACTTCTATTTCAGAAAGCATTCTTAATTTACAGCATTTTTTCACAACTGCCAAAAACTTTTGCACAGTAGTGTATATAATGTTTATGGGTTCTACGTAGCTTTTTAGGAAAAAAAAGCAGATTTTTACATGCATGTGAGAAGTGTCAGAATTGGCCTGGGGGTAAGGCGGTTAAACGCTACCTGAGTGAATGAACGTGGTTGCATCATATTGCTCGGCAGCCACTGGGAGGAGGGAGCATCAGAGTCAGACAGTATTGGCCTTCGGCAGAGATGTAGGCATCTTGATATTTAGTTCACTTCTAGCAAACCTGTGCTTTGCACATACAGGGCAGGGCAGGGCAGGGCAAAGGGTTTGCTTTTATTCTATCTGTCCAGCAGCACACATTTAGTTTTGCTTCATCCCCTCGTGGCTGCTATCAGCCACGGGAATGAAAAAAAGTACCCATACTTGAATGTTTCGAGGAACACATGACTCACTCCCCTTTGTCTCCTGCTACAGCATTGGTGCTTGGTGATCGAAACAGCATGTCCCAAGAAGGCAATGGGAAAGCCCTCAACTTACATAAGCTTTGACTAGAACAACTCAGAGAATACACAGGGCTTCCATTTCCCCTGACTACATGGAGCGGCAGGGAAGTAAAAGAAATGTGATTTTCTAATGTTGGGTGCATTAAAGAAAGTCTGTAGTTTTGCTTTAAAGGCCCTTTCCAATATAACAATTTAACCCCCCCCCCCCACCTTTATCCCTCCCTACACCTACTTTTGAACAATATTAAGCATACTTATCTTTCATCTAGGTGTTTTTTACCCAGTCATGTAATGAGCAGGGTCCTTCTTCTACAGTCAGGAAGTGGCCCTCACTTCTGCATATAATGGTCCTCATGTTGGTAACTTACACCATTCTTTGCAGCATTGTACTGTGAGCTGAGGTTGCATGATGATGCTAACTGAGGTGGGGAGGGTCATTGACAGTTTGAGCTCACAGAAAGTAGTTGTATGACACTGGGCATCCTTTAGCTTGGAAAACGAGCGACGTCCAGTGGCAGAGAGCAGCACTGAAGGGTGAGTGAGTAGTGCTTTACAGACTTATTTTTAGAAGGAGTGGGGCAAAAAAGGTATTACAAATGTTGGGCCCTTGCACAATTAGATGTACTGTATTTATTGGCGTATAACACTCACTTTTTTACCCTGAAAATAGAGGGTAAACTGTGCCTGCGTGTTATACGCAGGGATCTGTGGAAAGTTTTTTTCCTGAAACTTCCCTCTTAAAGTTAGGGTGCGTGTTATACGCCGATAAATACTGTATTTTACACATTCACAAGTTTTACAACCTCACAGCTAACTGATATTCTAGGTTAAAGATTATGTAAACCCAACATTTTATATTCCTGATATGTGCCTGCTGTATCGCGTACTTCTATGAAAAAGTATCTTGTTCTCTTTGTATTGCTTCCTTTGTGTGAAATACCTAGTGTTATAATAATAATATAATAAAACATAATAAATAAAATAAAATATAAATTCAAATATAATAAAATAATAAACTTTATTTTATATAGCGCCTTTAACCACTTCAGCTCCGGAAGGTTTCACCCCCTTCCTGACCAGAGCATTTTTTGCAATTTGGCACTGCGTTATTTTAACTGGTAATTGCGTGATCATGCAACGCTGTGCCCAAACAAAATTTATGTCCTTTTTTTCCCCACAAATAAAGCTTTCTTTTGGTGGTATTTGATCACCACTGGAATCTTTTTTTTTGTTTTGTTTTTTGCGATATAAACCAAAAAAGACAGAAAATCTTGAAAAAAACATGATTTTCTACTTTTTGTTATAAAAAAATATTCAATAAACTAAATTTTTGTCATACATTTAGGACAAAATGTATTCAGTATTCAATACGTGTATATTTATTGGTGCTAAAATGGCAGAGAAGTACAACCCCCCCCCCCCCCTCAAATTACCCCTTTATGGAAATTACCCACCCCATGGAATTTGCTAAGAGGCATGTGGAGCCCATTGAATATTATATTTTTTTGTTTAATTTTGAAAAATGGCAAAAAAATATATTTTTTTACACAAAGTTGTCACTGAAATTATATATTGCTCACACATGCCATGGGTATGTGTGGAATTACACCCCAAAATACATTCTGCATTCTACAAGATGCTTCTCCTAAGTACCATATGTGTGAGACTTTTTGAGAGCCAAGCCGTGTACGGGTGCTGAAAAACAATCTGCCTTCAGGCTTTCTAAGGGCGTAAATAGCTCATTTCACTTCCTCACTACCTATTACAGTTTTGGAGGCCCTGAAATTCCAAGATAGCACAACCCCCCCCAATGGCCGTAGACCTAGCCAGGATTCTGGCTGCAGAATATTGTACATATGGTAGTCGATTAATAGTAGGGGAGAACACAAATGCATGGATAAGATTTTCAGCTACAGTGTATGATAGCATAGGACGCAGCCGAGCAGTGTTTCTCAAGTGAAAAAAAGATTTTATAATTTAGACTGAAGCTCAAGTACAGCGCCATCTATGATAGGCTATCAGGACTGACCTTACATAATTGATGGGGGGTGCCAATAAGCATGACTGCAGTCTTGTCACAGTTTAGTTGAAGGAAATTATGGGACGTCCAAGTATATCACAAATACAGTTAAATAGGAGAGAAGCAGCCAAAGTAGAATCCAGTTTAGTGTGGATGTATATCTGAGTGTCGTCAATGTGCCGTCAGCATAGAAGTGCTAATTGAACCCATGAGATCTAAGCAGTTGGCCAAGTAGAAACATGTAAATGCTAAAAAGTAAGGGACCCAAGATTGATCCCCGAGAGACACTGTACTTGACTGGATCAACTTCAGATTGGACAGTGTCATCTTAAGAGCATTATAGGCCCCCGGGCAATACATTGCACTGGGGCCATGTCTACACAATCACGCACGAGAATGTTTTACTGACAAAACTCATGACATTTACTGGCAGAACCACATTTTTTACTGGCACTCCAAAAAGGTACCTAAAATTACAGTTTTCAGTGCCAAACAGTGCAAATGTCAGTATTTAAACTATAAACATACAGATCATGCTATTAGCAACGTGTTTAAGTTAAACAAAAGTAAAAAAAAACATTTCTTTATTGACATGAAGGTTAGGTTACTATAACCCAGCCAGCACAGAGTTTCCTCTTACATCAGAGTCTGCAGGATCCCCCCTTACAGTGAAAGGGAACTCTTATGTAAAGGGGAACGCTGCAGATCATGATGTAAGGGGAAACGCTGATGTAAGGGGGGGCTCTGGTGACCAGAGACCACCTTATATCAGAATCCACTGCTTTCTCTTTACATCAGAGTTCCCACTTACATCAGAGTAACAGAACACCCCCGATCTCTTTGTGCAAGCTGCACAGTCAGCCAGACAGCCACTCACCATACGACACTGACCAGGGCACTCCGTGTCTGCACTGACTGGTGGCTGGGCAGGTTACAGGCTCACGAAAACCAGCACTGCCGACAGGGGTCCGACTCCGCCACACTCTGCTTCAAGTCTGCTGTGCTGTCTGCTCTGACCACTCTACTCTGTCCATTCACCCTCAGCTCCTCCTGCTTTTTTTTTTTAAGTCTGGCGGGTGTGGCTAACGTCATCATCGGCGGACAGACAGAGGCAGCACTCGTGGAGGATTGGATCTTCTCGGCGATTTCCGCAAACTGCGCATGCACAGTTCTGACCCGCCGCTTCCCACCATTTTTTACGGGGGTCGCTGGGCAGCCGGTGGGGCCCCCCAGGCAAGTGTGGCCAGCGTGCCCAATGGAAAAGATGGCCCTGAGATTGGAATCCTCCAAGAGAAACAAAGTGACAGCGATCCGTAAGATACCACTTAATCCATTTCAGAGCCATTTCTGAGATTCCAAATATGGTTTTAAGGTGATAAACCATATTTGCCAATACCTCTGCTTTCATAGTAAAAAGTTGACCACACTAAGCATTAGAGCACATAACATGGCCCCCAGCACAGCCATTCACTGGAAAGATCAGTGGGCTCCTTTTTCTCCTCCCCCACCTCTCTGAGCTCCTTATACAGCTGAGAACAGATATATATATATATATATATATATATATATATATATATATATATATATATATATATTTTTTTTATATATATATATATATATGTGTACACAGATATTTTGCCTTTCATTTCTATTTTAAATTGAAAGGGTTTTTTTGCAAGGTGAGGGCTTACATATACTTAAAATTTGCAGTGAGGGACACACACCAACAGGTGCACACTTATTAATGTACCCCTGCTCTGGCTTAGCTCCCATCCACCCGCTGGCATTTCCAGTGTCTTCCAGCCCCCTCATTCCACTTAAAATATACAACTGGAATAAGTGAATTGTTAGCTGCTGAGGAGGTCACTCCGTGACAGTGTAATTTCTCCTCTGTATGTGCTGCTGAAGCTTTTCATAGTGTTTCATGCTGCTCGAAAAACCTTTCTTTCAGTGAACTGTACAGCTCTTGAGAAGTTTAATGGCTAAAATCAATTCTCGTTTTACACATGAACTAGCAGTTGTGCTACCTAGTTCTTGCAACAAGGAAACAATGTAACTTTACTTTCTACCTTAAAGGGACACTAAACTCTTGTTCAAAAATATATATGTATGTATTCTTAATTTCAATATGTTTTATTGAATTTTAGAAGAGATAATACAGAGAATCAAAAGGATCTGTATATAAATCCAACAGAGATGAAACACGAGGCATTTGTGAAGAAACCACACTACTGAAGGTTACAGAGCACCTAAGAGCCCAGGGAGTTCTCCTGAGCCTAAAGGCCACTAACAGTTCGCCAGGAATATCACCCGAAGGCCAACATAAAACTAAGGCACAGTATCCACCTTGCTTTGTTTAAAAAAAAACTCAATAAAGTGAGTTCAGAGACAAAAGAAGAAAAGGAAAAAGAAAAAGGGAAATGTTCAGAGAAGAACGAGAAAGCAAAAATAAAGAAAAGGGTAGAGAGGCTCCAGGGGCAGTATCTGAAAAGGACTAAAGTATCCAAATTGCCACTAAACTCATAAATCATTGTGCATATAGTCGGCCTATGACCCCCAGACTTCTGGGAGTCCTGTACAATGCTAGCAAGTTTCTCATGGGTCATGATCCACGAGACCTTTTGCTGTACCTGAGATGCAGGGACATTAGTCTTTTTTCAACATCTATCGATGTTAAGCTTAGCTGCTAAGAAAATAAAAAATATTAATTGTTGAGTCACCCGTGAAACCTTCTCCATCGGTTCACTTAGTAAGGCTACTCTAGGGAATGGTGAGATGGAGAGACCTGTTACCCACCTCAGGAGGGCAGATACCTCGTTCTAAAAACCCAGAATTCGGGGGCATTCCCTCCAGACATGGCTTAGTTACCTACATAGTTCCCTACATTTGACATCCCAAAATCACAAAGGTGACGAGCTTGGGTAGAGTTTTTCTAGGCGGGCAGGGACCAAGTACCATCTGGTGAGAACTTTTATTCTGGCTTCAATTAAAGATACATTCAGAATGCCCTTATAAGACATTTGAAGTGAAGCTTGCCATGATTCCAATTTCTTATCAATATGAAAGGTCAGCCTCCAAGTCTCTCATATAAGGCAATTTGGTACAGGCATCTAAATAAAATACCTCTTTTCTTGTGTACACCATTTCTCATATGGTGTGACCCTAGGGCCCATGGTGGGATTAAACCATAAAGTAAGTAGGTAATGGGCAATTTCATAAAAGTGGAATGTCTATGACTATGACTCCAGCATTTTAAGTCTCTTTCTGCAATGTTGGAGAGTAGAGATCTTCTATGAGTGAAATAGTGACCAATCCTATATAAGCCTTTATTTATCCACCACCAAAAGGCCTTCAGGTCCATACCAGGAGGAAATGCTGGGTTGTTAAAAAGGTGTGCCAGCAGATGAAAGGAGAAATGAGATTGGTATTGGTCCGTACTTAATAAGTTTAGCTTGTAGTTTCAATAAGTCTGCCCGATTCCAAATGATAGGTAAGGAGCGGAAATAACAGTCTATGAAGCAACATAATTTTAATAGAGTTAACCCTGCCAATCCAGGACAGATCATATATTGACCACATTTGGAGATTGCCCTCGAGTTTCTTATATAGAGGTGGATAATTCGAGCGACACAGTTCAATCGAAAATGTCAAGCAAATCCCAAGGTTTCAATGTAAAGGAGAAGAAGACTTGTAGTTAAGTCCACAGCAATGAATTGACCAAAATATTTAAGGTGACCGATTTATGAGGGTTCATCCAAAGGCCCGAGATTGCCCCAAATTCAGTCAACAGCTGCACAAAGTTGGGAATCAATAAAAGAGGCGATATAATAAAAAAAAAAAAAATGTCCGCAAAGAGAACCTGATTCCCACAGGAAGTGCCTTGAACATTGGGATCAGTTCTAATTGCGCCAGCCAGGGTTTCAATAGTGATAATGAAAATTAGTGGGGATAAAGGAAAGCCTTGCCTGGTCCCCCTAGCTATCATTTTTGGAGTGGAGTGGTGTCCAGTTAACCCAATCTTAGCCATTGGATTAGAATATAGCATCCGTATTATGTTGAGGAAGTCAG
This sequence comes from Rana muscosa, assembly GCA_029206835.1. Classification (NCBI taxonomy): domain Eukaryota; kingdom Metazoa; phylum Chordata; class Amphibia; order Anura; family Ranidae; genus Rana; species Rana muscosa. Next base: position 444,093,805 of record CM055116.1, read on the forward strand.
GCTCAAAGCCACAGGTATCCAAGATTTGTAACAGTTAAGACCAGGAGATGAATCAAAGGCCATTTGCAGGTCTATAGAAGGGGGAGGGGCCCATCTCAACAGAAGTTAGATAGAGAGATGATATCTAACGCTCAACTCACCTGGTCAGGAACTTGCCTTTGGCGTATAAATCCCCCCTAATCCTTATCCTTATGCACATACCTGATAATGAAGGATGGTGGTCAATTGCCCAGAATTTTAGTTAGCAATTTAAGGTCGTTATTGATCTAAGAGGTAGGTCTATAATTTTCGACCTTACCTAGGTCCTTTCCTGGTTTGGGAATGACAGATATGAATTCCGTGTTCAAAGTCGGGCCCAAGGGCTGTCCCTTTCTCAGAGGAGACAGAGCCATGACAGAAGAAAACTTTTTATAATATGCTACAGAATATCCATCAGGACCCAGAGAAGATTTCCATTTGGCCTATTTGATCACAAAAGCTATTTTCTCAGAAGAACCTGGCAGGCACCTCCATTTTCGCCTTCTGACAGCCTAGGCAACTTAAAGCAGAGCTCCACCCAAAAGGGGGAGCCTTGCTTGTTCGCACCTATACCCCCCTCCACTGCCACGTTTGGCACTTTCTGGGGGGGGGAGGTGTGAGCGGTACCTGGTTTTGACAGGTACCACCTCCCACTTCCTGTTAAGATCAGTGCACAGCAATCTATGTCATTTCCGGCCCCTCCTCCTTTGCCCTGCTGCCTTCTGGGACATGCAGAGGTCCCAGAAGACATCCAGACCATTCAGAAAGTGCAGTACGACTCACGCATGTGCAGAAGAAAACAGGCTGTGAAGCCGCAAGTCTTCACTTCCTGTTTTCCTTTCTACAGATGCCGGTGCCTGCACCCGAAGCTGATTGATGAATCGACTAGGGGTGCCAACATCGTGGGATCCCTGGATAGGTTAGGGTCCTTATGTTAAAAGTCAGCAGCTACAGTATTTGTAGCTGCTGACTTTAAATCTTTTTTTTTTTTTTTTTACAGGCTGGAACTCCTTTTTACGTTGGTCCAAGAAGGCACTGAGCTTGCTCGTCTCCTGTCAATGTATTCAGGTCAGAATAGAATTCTAACAGAATTTGTTTAGGATTCAGGGTATAGGGCCTGTTAAAACTCTGAATATTAGGTAAAACTGATTGTCTAATTTTGGGGGTTGATTTAGTAGCCAGCATCGGTCCAATTTTATCTCTCTGCATATAAAACTTAGAGGAGGACCAGCTATAGACATGTGCATTTTTTTTAGTCCGAATGCATTTTCGTCCGAATTTCAGGTATTTTCGTTATCGTTTTAACAAACTAAAACGAACGCGCAGAATCCGAAATTCAAAAGATCCGACATAAAAAAATGCTTTATTTTCGTTTTCATTGCTACAACAGTTCAATATAGATAGGAGATTCAACATGACGCTGACAATAGCAATCTGTGTCTATCGAACCTGTGGTCGAATGTGTCTAACCTTAATTCTATTAGTCCAAGATTATTCTACATAGAGAGGAAAGATTTGACATAGAGAGAAAAGATTTGACATTATAGAGACAGTGTTGGAGTAACCCATTCTACATGAACGACGAAGATTCGACGAAGCAGCGAAAAACCTACAAATGTCGAATCTGTCATTGAAGGCTTATGGTGTCTGTTGAAAGTTCTAGGAAGATTCGACAAGCAGCTAAACTGTACGACGCCGCAATCGTACATTTCCGGTCAAATGCTCGGCCCATAGGCTATAGAAGAATTTGAATGTTGGTTGACTAGTAATAATAATTTATAAATATAATTATTACTAGTGTCACACAACATTAGAATTCTTCTATAGCTTGTAGGCGGAACATTCGACCGGAAATGTACGATTGCGGCATCGTACAGTTTAGCTGCTCCATCAAATCTTCTTAGAACATTCGACAGACACCATGAGCCTTCAATGACGGATTTCGACCTTAATTAATTTGGATTTTTGGACGAATGCATTTTTTAATGAAATAAAATAAATAAAAATGAATTTCGGGAGTAACTAAATAAATACATTTTTTGGACGAAAACTAAATTCCGAAACAAAATATTTCAGTGTGCACATGTCTACCAGCTAATGCTCTTTTCAGCTTGGGTAGTCAATAGTAAGTTGAAGGAAAGTATAGTGGCCTCTATCTGCTAGCGAATTTCCGCATCGGGGTGCTTTTTATGAGCCTTACACAAGGCCTATAATTTTCTATTGAGACGAGCAATGTCGAGTCATCAATTGAATCAATTTACCCCGTATCATTGCCTCACGAGTCGCCCAAACCAAAATGGGTGAGATCTCATCCGTCACATTATGCTGAAAGTATTCTGCAATACTATGTTTAATCTCTGCACATTTCACCGGGTCGCTCAACAGGGATTCATTTAGCCGCCAATGGGAAGAACGTGTTGTGACTTGAGGGATAAAAAACACAAATAGGAGCAATGAATGATCCGACCATGCAATCTCACAAATATTGACCTTGTGGATCAGAGGAATTATGGAAGGCAAGACAAATATATAATCTATCCTAGAACAGACCTGGTGGGGATGAGAATAATAGACAACCAGATCATCTGGACTTGTCAAGACTCAAATCTACTGCTATGTTTTAATCCCATTCAGCACTGTGCCTTCTAGGTGTGGGCTAGCTGACGGAACATAGCCATAAAAAAGGTTGACTGGCCCTAATTGGGGGTATAGTACAAAATTAACGTAAACAGCTGAAGACCAATATGTCCCCTCAGAAGAAGGAATCGGTACCCAGGATCAGCAATTTCCAGCAACAAAGAGAAAGAAACATGTTTAGCAAAGAGGATAGCAGGGAAGTGGGTCTCATGCAAAAAGACTACATTCGCCTTTTGTGAATGATAGTACTGAAGTTACTTATGGGGCTGTATTGGAGAAATCTAGCCCTGCGTATTGTGAAAGATAATTCGTAACATAGTGGGATAATGGCAAGCCATTAGTACAGGTCAGAAAAGGAGAATCAACCCTACCACCACTAGTACTCACCACCATGCAGAACAACCAGAACTGGGAGGTCCAAGTCAGACAATAATGGCTGCAACCAGGGAGACCATCCACTGGAAACCTCAAATAGAAGAAAAAGGAAAAGTAAGATCATGAATATAAGAGATAAGATGAAGAGCAAGAAAACAATCAAACCGTGGTTTAGAAATCCCCACTAGGAAAGGCTGAGCCACAGCACAACCAAAAGTGTCTGAGCAACAGCAGACTTAGTCCAAGTCACCAAACAAGAATTAACCTGTACAGCAAGTCAGGGGCGAGGGCGCACCCACCATGGCTAGCGTGCTCCAGCATATGGGACCTATCAACTATTAGAACATTTCACTATCATAAGAACTTAAAGGGGTTGTAAAGGTTCGTTTTTTATTTTCTAAATAGGTTCCTTTAAGCTAGTGCATTGTTGGTTCACTTACCTTTTCCTTAGATTTCCCTTCTAAATATTTTTTTTCTTTGTTTTCTTTGTCTGAATTTCTCACTTCCTGTTCCTCCTCAGTAAGCTGTTCAGTAAGCTGTTCTGGCTTACTCAACACCGCTCGGATGATGGTGTGAAGTTTAGTGAGGAGAAACAGGAAGTGAGAAATTCAGACAAAGAAAAAAAACATTTAGAAGGTAAATCAAAGGAAAAGGTAAGTGAACCAACAATGCACTAGCTTAAAGGAACCTATTTAGAAAATAAAAAACGAACCTTTACAGCCCCTTTAAAAAATATACATTTCCATCTAACTGCATAAGAACATGTAATTAATTCATAAGGGAGAAGCATGTCAAGTAAAAAGAAATGATCATCTACCGCCCTAAGAGGCCTCCCACCTCCATCCTACTGAGTTGGAACCTGATCCGCCCAAAACGGCAACACAACAAAATTGAAAATGCACATCTCCCTTAGAGTTATATGTAACGACTGTAAACGGTCAAGAGGAAAAGAGCTCATGACATCTCACAAAAAATGTTTTAAAACAAAGAAACGTTCAAAAGAAGTAGTCCTGCAAAAGCCGTCAAGAATGTAAGTAGCCCATCGCCAAACAAAAGGTCATCACGGCGGGAGAGCATTTTGATCAGATTTAGATCTAGAAGGTTGCTACACAGGGAAAATTGAGCCTGGAGGAGAACCCTAAGCCCTAAAGGGGGTTTGTGCTTCTATGAAGAAGTAGATGGCTCTTGAGAAATGATGCCCAGCTGCAAGAGCAATTTCTCTCCCTCCACAAACAAGGTGAACGAGTGCACTTTTTTCTTGTAGTAGAAGTGAAGCTGCATGGGGAAGGCCCACCGATACTTGATCTCCTTGTGAGTAAGTGCCTGGAGCAGGATGATTTAGAACGGACAATCCAGGGGATTCCCTGGAAGCTTTTATCACCATCTCCTTCATTGCTTACTAATGCGGCTTGATGATAAGGGAGTCCATCTGGACGGCTCTGTAAGCCCTATCCAGTTCCAAACTGGTGATCAGGCATATCTGAGAAAAGGTCTTTCAGCAACGAGTGCACAGCAGGTTCCACCTCCTTTATTCGGGGAGCCCCCGAATACTGAAGTTGTATCACCTTGAGTGGTTCTCCAGGTCATCTATTTTCTCTAAGGCTGCCTCCAATTGCTCCTGTAGATCTTGGATCAACTGAGTATTTTGATTGGTACGTGAGACAGTAGTTTGCAACGTGAGACAGTAGTCTGCGCCTCGATGCGGGTCCCCAAACCCTGCAAATCCATTTTTTAATCAGAGGTGTGTCACCGTTCTAGCCAGTCCCCTTTCAAGCATATCAGAAATTTTCATTAACAGTGCCTGGTTACCGATCTCCTCAAAACTGCCACATGAGATAAGAGATCAGGCAGAGGGGGGCTAGGAGAAGGAGCTGAGTGTTGACAATCCAGCAAGTCCTCCAATGCCCTCTCTATAAGGGACTCTGTAGAGAGGCTGGAGACTTGTGCCAAGGGAGAAGAGATTGGGAGTAGGCTCAGAAAAGTCCTCACCTCCTTCCACTGCGGCCAGGCTGGAGTCACATAGGGAGTGAAAGAGTGGCGGCTAGGCTTGTGCAATTCGTTTCGTAACGAATCAAAATTCGTCCGAATTTAGCAACTTTCGGACATTCGGAAGCATTCGAATTTCCGAACAGAGCAATTACGAATAAAACCGAATCCGAAATAAATTATACCGCAAAATAGCGAATGCCCGAAGGTCTTCGGCATAATTCGTTATGAAAAAAGTTACGAATGTACGAATCCATTCGAAGCACAATAACACTCACTCTGCTCTCTGCTTCTCCCTCACCATGCTGAACTCCCTCTCAAAATGGTGTACAGGGGCGGAGGCTATAGCCGCATGAAAAAACGAAAGTAAAATACGAGATTTCAAATCCATTCGAAGCACAATAACACTCACTCTGCTCTGCTCTCTGCTTCTCCCTCACCGTGCTGAACCCTCTCAAAATGGTGTACAGGGGCGGAGCCTATAGCCGCATGTAAAAAACGAAAGTAAAATACGAGATTTCGAATCGTTACAAATAACCGCTATGTATTTAGAAAAGTACAAATCCATTCGAAGCACATTAGGCATAATAGGCAGCGTCGTTGTGAGAGAGACACGGAAAATTACGAATCAACGAACCCAAAAAAAGTTACGAAAGTAGGAGTTGTGTCCAGAATCAACGAAAAACAACGTACTCTACCGAAAGTACGAATTATAAAGCAACAAAAAATTCAACGAAAAATGTCGCTTGCAAAAATACGAATGAGTCCGAACACGAAAAATCCCGTCTAGCAAAATTACGAATGATTACGAATCAACAGGACCGGAAAGAAACGAACCGAAACGGAACAAATTTTTCCGTTGTGCACAAGTCTAGTGGCGGCCATCTTGTCCTGATGCATGCAGTGCGAGTGGCTTCCTTGAGTGGGCTCTCTGTTCAACCCGCCAGCCATGTACAAGGATGCTCTGGGGTCCCCATGGCTGCCCTGCTGTGTACCGGCAGCGGCAGCATGCTGGGGAAGTTCGGCAGCCTTGGTGCGGGGCTCGGGGATTAGGTGACCATCTTCCTAGAGTCCACGCATGCGCCCTCTTAATTATGTATACTTAACTGAAAAAGTACCTTCTATTGCTCTCAATCCCCTCCAAATCTCCAAATTCCTTCTTTCTTTTTTTTTTTTGCTGCTGTGAAGGTGGTTATGTGCGTTTGTCATGGTTCTACTTTATGTATGAACCTTACCCTCTCTTACTACTCTCTACTTGCAAGATGAAGTATGAACTGTGGAATTTGTAGTGTAGTTTTATAACAATAACATAAAAAAATAACACAATAACATACACTGTAAATTAATAGAAGCAAAACTTTATTAGGAAGTTATCCCCAGTGGTTTTGTTGTTTACTTTAGCCTTACTTGTTGACCACCTACACTGAAAGAATTTGATATGAATTTCTTCTTTGCAGTGACCTTTGCTTTTGGTGAAGTATTGCCTTATGAACGTTCACATGGCACATGTAGGTAAGTTACCTACAGTCAGTTAGTTAGGTAGTTGGCTGGCCCAGGCTGGGGAAGGGGTTAATGTTCTGCACCTCTCTTACTGGGCTTTGTGGGCCCTGCCTATCTGCCTTCTGATATAAATAAAGGGGGAAGGTTGGGTTCCAGGAGTCTCTTAGCCCCGATTCCTGGAGATGCCTTAACAGTCATGGAGCACTGAGTGGGATTGCTGCACCCAGCAGTCCTTCGAAGACACCGGGAGTATAGAGAACTGCCAAGCCTTGGAAAAATACCAGCTATGGCCTACCACCTTGTTAAGGTACACCTGGGCAGCCTAGTACAGTTGGAGAGGGACATATTGCACTTGAAATGTACTTGTTGGACTTTCTCGTAATGTTCAAGTAAAGTTGCATTTAAAGCCTATTTAAAGCTTGGTCTGAAGTCATTCAAAGATGATGGTTTCTGGCATATTAAAAAGTATGTAAACCCAATATTTCATATTCCTGGTATGAGCCCACTCTACCATGTACTTGTATGAAAAAGCATCCTGTTCTCTTTGTACTGCTTCCTTTGTGTGAAATATGTGGTGTTCCTGCCAATCCCTCTGCTTTTCTATTAAAAGCTGACCATACTAGCCATGGGAGCACTCCGTGGTCAGTTCTCTAGCTGTGCTGGGAACTCAGCATGCTCTCCTCCAATGATCAGACTTGTCCTGACACACTCCCACTGCACAGCCATTCACTGGAGAGCTTAGTGCAGCTGTGAACAGAGGGAATGTGATCACTTTTAAAAAAGGTATTTAGACTTTTTTTATATTTATACACAAATGTTTTGCCTTTCATTTCTATTTTGGGTTGTTTTACAAGGTAATCATTTACAATCACTTTAAAGAACAGGATCATGTAAAGCACATGTGAGGTATGAAGCAAAGCCGCTGAAAAAGGTTTACATGGAAAAACAAGGAGGAGAAGTGCAGTTTCTATGGGTAACCAAGAACTAGTGCAAGGTACATTGCAGACGCTCATAAAGCATGCTACCTGGCATGGTGGAGGTTTCTCTGACAGTGGAGGGGTCAGTGATCTGGCTCCCTCCCCAGTGGTTGGTAACCTGAAGGTATCCCCTTCTGGAAGGTACAGCTTAGCCACGGGAGAGTGGAAAGAGTTACCGTATATTTTTCTCCATAAGATGCACTTTTTTACCATCCCAAAAAATGTGGGGAAATGCCTGTGCGTCTTATAGAGCGAATACTGACCAGGGCCCCCCCCCCGCCACCACCACCACCATGTTAGAAAACCGGGCTGCCATCTCCCGGGAGCGCCTGGGCAATCCTGTCATCTTGAGCCTGTCACCTTGTACTCGGCCTTGCCTGTCACAGACAGAAGACAGAGCAGGCCAAATGGAGCGCTCAAGCTGCTCTATAGAGGAAGAAACATCCTGGACTGCTGCACTCTGTAGAAGACGTCTTTATTATGAAATTAGAATCCAATCCAAAGCAATACAGTTAAATCAAATGGAAACATGGACAGAAATTTAACGCGTTTCACATCGTTAGATTCTTACTCATAGCCAAATGAACAAAAAACTAAAATGTGTATAAGAGGAGGGTGGAACGAACCACCCACCAATCAAAATTTAGAAATGTAAGTGAAAATACCTTACCACATAATTGGATCTGATAGTCCCAAATCCCCTGCGGGGCGGGGACCCAACAACTGAAACAATTATATTGAAGGCTAAAAAGCATTTAGAAAGTCCTCAATGGCCTAGCATGGCTCACTCATAAAGATGGGAACAAAATAGAAATACAACAAACTAGTGACCGTGTGTATATAATAAGTGAACATAAAATGAATTGTGAATAGTTGCAATGCACATTGTGTGACACACACATAGTGATTATATAAAACACTAATATGAACCATATGTTAAACTTATAATGAAGATACCAATATAAACACAGGACAAGGTCATCATAGTAAAACTATAATATTATATAAAAAAAATCACAACTTTTGATAAATATGGTTGTAATATCCAAAATATCAAAAATACCACTCATTACCAAGAATCTAAATACCAATTGGGTATTGTAACATATTATATTGTGTAAGAATACTAACTAGATGCTGTTTTGCATGTATGTAAATGCATGGCATAAATATACTATTAGATAAAAACAAAAACAGAAGCAAAAACAGACAAGCAGAAAAACAGCATTCATAAATGTGTCGGGTAAAGTTCTAAAAGGCAAGAAATCCTTTGAACATGAACCAGACAAAATTGGAAAACTGGAAATTGATGGTTAAAGAATTCTAATAACAGAAAAATTTCTGTTATTAGAATTCTTTAACCATTAATTTCCAGTTTTCCAATTTTTTCTGGTTCATGGTCAAAGGATTTCTTGCCTTTTAGAACTTTACCCGACACATTCTCTTAAACCCTGTACACACGATCGGATTTCCGATGGATTTTAAACCGATGGATTTTTCCATCGGAAATCCGATGAAGCTGACTTCCATCAGTCTTGTCTACACACCATCAGTCAAAAAACCGATTGTCCAAAACGCCAAAAAGTTCTATGATTCTGAGCATGCATCGACTTGATTCTGAGCATGCGCGGGTTTTTTATCCGATGGAGTTCCCCGCAGACCCCCCGCAGTAATTTGCTATCGTTTTTTTTTTCATCGGATAAATTTAAAACATGTTCTATTTTTTAACACCGATGGAAAAAACACAGATGGGGCCCATACACCAGTGTTTCTCAACTCCAGTCCTCAAGGCGCACCAACGGGTCATGTTTTCAGGATTTCCCTCAGATGAAACAGCTGTGGGAATTACTAAAGCAGTTAAACTGATCAAATAACCTGTGCAAAACAATGGAGAGCCTGAAAACATGACCTGTTGGGGCGCCTTGAGGACTGGAGTTGAGAAACACTGCCATACACGATCGGTTTGTCCGATGAAAAAAGTCCATCGGACTGTTTTCATCTGTAAAACCGATCGTGTGTACAGGGCTTAAGAGTAACCGAGGCTTCGGCTTCTTTTTCTCACACTCATTACCCCGACACACTCCATTTATGAATGCTGTTTTTCTGCTTGTCTGTTTTTGCTCCTGTTTTTGTTTTAGTTTTTATCTAATAGTATATTTATACCATGCATTTACATACATGCAAAACAGCATCTAGTTAGTATTCTTACACAATATAATATGTTACAATACCCAATTGGCAAAGGACACAAAAGAACCCAACGAAAATCGTTACCAACTACTGGCTCGAAAGTGATAGAAATTCTTAGGCCCCTTTCACATTGGGGCGGAAGCGGCGGTGGCGGTAAAGCGCCGCTATATTTAGCGGCGCTTTACCACTAATTTCACAGCGGTATTCGGTTGCTAGCGGGGCGGTTTTACCCCCGCTAGCGGCTGAAAAAGGGTTAAAAACCACGGCAAAGTGCCTCTGCAGAGGCGCTATAGCCGCGGTGTCCCATTGCTTTCAATGGGCAGGAGCGGTGGAGGAGCGGTAAACACACAGCTCCTTCACCGCTCCAAAGATGCGGCTAGCAGAACTTTTTTTACCGTCCTGCTAGCGCACCGCTCCAGTGTGAAAGCCCTCGGGCTTTCACATTGGAGAAACAGCAGCCGCTGTTTCAGGTCGGTTTGCAGGTGCTATTTTTAGCGCAATAGCGCCTGCAAACCGCCCCAGTGTGAAAGGGGTCTAAATGTCATCAACTTGTCAGCACGTCCACTCTCAGATGCAGATGTTTCACTTCTATCCAGAGGTTTGAACTTCTGCCCATCAAACCACTTTATTTGGCACTATCATAGATGTCAACAGACTGGCACGAACCTTGACATTACAGAAACACTAATTTGAGAATCGAGAAGACCTTCCATCCACTTCATCTTCGGAGCAGTCATCAATCCGTGAGTCTATTCCTTCTCCAAAGCTTTTTTCTGATACATGTGCACTTTTAGATCTCATGGATCTTGCAGCAGAATCTGATGTGAACATTGATGGTAATTACACCAATCACAATCCAGTCACATTTAAAATGAAATCAGATTTTTACCCAGTTAGTTCCAATGGTAAGGACATGAATTTATATCAGAAACTGGTGGAGAGAGATTTATCTAATTTAGAAAAAAAACATCTCTAATAACACATCTGGAAATCTTTCTGCCAGTGAATAACTGTCCCTTGACAGCCTGCACAAATACTCTTCCATTGTTATATAAATGCTGATAAAGGCGGAGCGGTGGTGGTGTTAGATGCCACTACATACAGAGAAGAAGCTTTGCGACAGTTATCAGATTCAACTACCTACCTAAAACTTAAGGGTGATCCCACTGATGTTTTTAAAGGGGAGCTCTCCTCTCTTTTGGACAGAGCTATCTCAACTGGAATTTTGACATCCAAAGACAAAGAAATGTTTATTCCTGCATTCCCTGTAATGCCAATCTTCCATCACCTCCCCAAACTACACAAGGGACTTTCACCCCTAACAGGCAGGCCCATTGTAGCAGGCATTGACTCTCTTAATGAACGACTACGACAGTGGGTGGATCAGCAGCTGCAACCTTAAGTCACGGATCTGCCGGGATACGTTCGTGACACTAAGCAATTATTATCCAAATTAGAGAACATGACATGGGACGATAATTACTGTTGGATTACATGTGATGTTTCTAACCTGTACTCTTCAATCCCACACACACTTGGTTTACAAGCAGTATCAATTTTTCTGAACAGGTCCAGACAACTTTCTCCGGTTTTACAGGAATTTATCATTATGTGCTTAGAGTACTTACTCACCCACAATTTCTTTATGTTCAGGGACTACTACCTCCAAAAATGCAGAGCCTCCATGGGCGCCAAATTCTCACCGTCCTTAGCCAACCTATACATGGGATGGTGGGAGAGTCTCGCATTTTTCGACCAGATAGTCCCGGTCGAAAGGATACTGCATTCTACTGTAGGTACATTGATGATCTCTTGTTTATAGTTTCTGATCAATGTACAAGTTTAGAGGAATGGTTAGAGTATATGAACGACAACATGTTAAATTTAAAATTTTCAGGTAAACTTGATACCAAGTCCATAGAGTTTTTGGATGTTAACCACTTCGCTACCCGCCCATAGTAATATGACGTCCACAGATGGGATCTCCCATCCTGGGTGGACGTCATATGACGTCCTGGGCTTTGTGGGGGGATATCTGAATGATGCCTGCAGCTAGAGGCATCATTCAGATATCCTTCTATTCTGCCGGCGATTCTGCGCACCATAAGAATGATCATAGCGGCGGGAGGGGACATCCCCTCCTCCCGCTGCCATCCGGTGCATCTCCGGGCTCTCCCGTACCATCGGGGGCCCGGAGAATGAATCGTTTGGTGCTGGAGGTGAACCATAGACCTCTATGACCGTCGGAGGCCCGGGCGCGATGTGATGACGTCACTCCCGGGTCCTCAGAAGTAAACAAAGCCGCCATTGCGGCTAGTAAGCATGAGATCGGTGAAATTTTTTTCACAATCTCATGATTTCCAGCCTGGAGGAGAGATGTGGGGTCTTATTGACCCCGCATCTCTCCATAAAGAGGACCTGTCACTAACAATTCCTATTACAAGGGATGTTTACATTCCTTGTAATAGGAATAAAAGTGATAAAAAAAATAAAAAAAATAAAAAAAAGTGTAAAAATAAAAAAAAATAAGTAAAAAAAAATAAAATAAATAAAAAAACATTTAAAACGCCCCTGTCCCCGTTAGCTCGCGATCAGAAGCGAACGCACATGTAAGACCCGCCCACATAAGTAAACGCCGTTCAAACCACATATGTGAGGTATCGCTGCGTGCGTTAGAGCGCGTGCAACAATTCTAGTACTAGAAAAAAAAGAAGAAAAAATTCAAAGCGTCGCCTATGGAGATTTTTAAGTACCGAAGTTTGGCGCCATTCCATGAGTGTGCGCAATTTTAAAGCGTGACATGTTAGGTATGTATTTACTTGGCGTAACAATATCTTTCATATTTTACCAAAAAATTGGGCTAACTTTACTGTTTTGTTATTTTTTAATTCATGAAACCATTTTTTTTTTTTTAAAAGGCATTTGAAAAATTATTGCGCAAATACCGTGCAAGAAAAAAAGTTGCAATGACCGTCATTTTATTTCCTAGGGTGTCTGCTAAAAAAACAAATATAATGTTTGGGGGTTCTGAGTAATTTTCTAGCAAAAGAATGATGATTTGTACATGTAGAAGTGCCAGAATAGGCCCAGTATTGAGGTGGTAAAAAAAGCCCGGTGTTGAAGTGGTTAAACTAACGGGGCATAATAATGCTATTACCTCAAACCTGTACAGGAAGCCGAGTGCAGGCAACACACTTCTACGGGCTGATTCCAGCCATCCTGGTCATACCATCAACAGTATCCCGGTTGGCCAATTCCTCAGACTTAGAAGACTGTGCAGCAGAGAGTCAGACTTTGACTACTAAGCTATACACATGTCCGCTAGATTTGAGGAAAGGGGGTATCCAAAATCAGTTATTAACAGAGGTCTATCTATTGCCAAAGAAGTACCCCGACACAAACTTCTCACAGACAAACCGGTTAACAAATCCAGACATAGTCGTATCAATAACTCTAATTTCATTCCTACCTTTTCAACTCCCTATAGTGCAGAATTCCACAAAATACAGAAAATCGTGACAAAATACCTTCCGGTACTGTCCCATGATCCCATATATTCCCAGATTCTAGCTAAAGGTATCCGCACTGTGTCTCGAAAAGCACCGTCTTAGTGGTCTATTGTCACCCAGCCTCTTCTCCAGCAAGAACAGTTCTAATAATTGGCTATCTTTCAAAGGTACCTATAAGTGTGGAGGCTGAGGTTGCGCTTATTGCCCATTCATTAAAAGAGGTGACACTGTCACTTCTACATCCACAGGCAAATCGCATAGGATACACTCTTTCATTAATTGCAATACACGTTTACAATGTGTATGCTATCACTTGCACAGCTTGCTCCATACAATATGTAGGCAGAACGAAACAAAGACTCAAAGATCGACTCTATGATCATCTTTATGACATAGAGAAAGATCACATTACAAATGATGCACGAAACTGGAATGAAATCCATCAGAAGGATACATCCAGTCTAGTTATTCAGGGCATTGACAAAATTGTAAAACCACCCAGGGGTGGAGATAAGTTTGGCATTTTATGTAAACAAGAAGTCCGATGGATATTTATTTTGAATACTAGACGTCCCCTAGGACTCAATTTTGAATGGGACGTTTCCCATTTCTACTAATTGACATACCATTCAGTAAATTATGTCAACTCTTTCAATACATGTCTCCAATTTGTCCATCTGACCGTGTCATTGGTTTTTGCAGCGGGTGAAATAAGACTTTGTGTCTGCACTACACACCTGATCATGCTCTGCGCTGTGCTATAGAAATGAGTGTTCCCCTGCTAGTTACTTACCATAGTGATAAGTGCTCCCCTGCAGTAGGGATGAGCCAAACACCCCCCCGTTCGTTTCGCACCAGAACCTTCGAACGGACCGACCGTTCGCACAAACTTTAGAACCCTATTAAATACAATGGACGCGAACGTTCGAAATCTAAAGTGCTAATTATAACGCCTAATATGCATGTTATTGTCCTAAAAGGGGTCTGGGGACCCGGGTCCTGCCGGAGGGGACATGTATCAATGTAAAAATAATCTTTTAAAACTGTCGTTTTTCGGGAGTAGTGATTTTAATGATGCATAAAGTGAAAAAAAAAAAGTGAAATATTCCTAAATATCGTACCTGGGGGGTGTCTAAAGTATGCCGGTGAAGTGGCACGTGTTTCCCGTGTTTAGAACTGTCACTGCACAAAATGACACTTCTAAAGGAAAAAAAGCCATTTAAAACTGCTTGCGGCTTTAATGTAATGTCTGGTCCCAGTAATATGGATGAAAATCTTTGAGAAAAATGGCATGGCTACCCCATCACCCCCCCCCCCCCCACCCCAGCCCATTACCAGCACCTTTGGGTCTTGTATGGATATTAAGGGGAACCCCGCACCCAAAATAAAAAAAAGGCCCTATATACTCTGAACAGCCGTATACAGGCGGTGCAAACAAGACAGGGACTGTAGGTTTGTTCTTAAGTAGAATCTGTTTGTAATTTGGAACAGGTACATTGTTTAAGTGTAGCTCCAGCCAAAAAAATCAATTTTTAAGCTTTTTGGAGAACATAGGGAAGGGTTATCACCCCTGTAACATTTTTTTTGCTGTCTGTGCACCTGTTCAGAACATTTCACCTCACTTTCCATCCCAATGACAAATGTTTTTGGAAAATTTGTTTTTTTTATTGAAACAAGGATTGGTGATAAAGCATCAGTGGAGAGGAGACACCTTTTTCACATATTAACTCTTACAGGAGAGAATTTCCCTTCCTAGGGGTAGATTTCCTCTCACTTCCTGTTGTCTCCTTCCGTTTGCAAGTAGGAGTCGTTTGTAAGTTGGATGTTTGAAAGTAGGGGCCTGCCGTATATACTCTGCTGAAATTTCCCTCTTAGGTGTTGGTGTTGCCACAACACTGTAAGCCCTCACAGTTACTCTTGGTGGGCGCTGGAACACCCTGCTGTCAACTATTATATCAGGAATTGTATTTACATGCCATTGTTGAACAGTGGTAGGAAAAATTGGGCCTTTGGTGGTGGTGCTGGTGCCACAACACTGTAAGCTCTCACAGTTACTCTTGGTGGGCGCAGGAATGGGCCCTGCTGTGAAATATTAGATCAAGAATTGTAATTGCATGCCCCTGTTGAACAGGGGCTGAAAAATTGGGCCTTAGGCACTGGTGCTGGTGCCACAACACTGCAACCCCTCACAGATAGTGTACTTAGAGAGCAGCAATGAGCCCTGTTGGAAAGTATTGCATCAAAAATTTAGGCTTTAGGTGAATGCTATGCAAAGCACACAGTAGTACACCAAGTGAAACACTGACTGTCTGCAGCTAGCACAATCACCTGTCACAGTATAGAAAATAACTGTATCCAGGTGAGCTTTAGGTGATCGCTATGCAAAGGACACAGTAGTACACTAAGGCCCCTTTCACACTGGGGCGGTTTGCAGGCGATATTGTGCTAAAAATAGCGCCTGCAAACCGAGCCTAAAAAGCGGCTGCTGTCTCTCCAATGTGAAAGCCCGAGGGCTTTCACACTGGAGCGGTGCGCTAACAGGACGTAAAAAAAAGTCCTGCTAGCCGCATCTTTGGAGTGGTGAGAGGAGCGGTGTGTTTACCGCTCCTACACCACTCCTTCCCATTGAAACCAATCATCAGCCAGCAATGCACTGCGATGCCGCAGTGAATTATGGGCCGTGTCGCGCAACACGAATTTAACGCGAACGGACCGTAAAGTTCGTTCCTCGTTGAACGATCGAACGGCCGATGTTCGAGTCGAACGTGTGTTCGACGCGAACGCAAAGCTCATCCCTACCCTGCAGGCTACTTATCATGGTCCTCATGTACTTTCCCAATTTTCTGTTAATAGAATTCTTTAACCATCAATTTCCAGTTTTCCAATTTTGTCTGGTTCATGTTCAAAGGATTTCTTGCCTTTTAGAACTTTACCCGACACATTCTCTAAGAGTAGCCGAGGCTTCGGCTTCTTTTTCTCACACTCATTACCCGGACACACTCCATTTATGAATGCTGTTTTTCTGCTTGTCTGTTTTTGCTTCTGTTTTTGTTTTTATCTAATAGTATATTTATACCATGCATTTACATTAGGGCTGTTACTGATTAAAATTTTTGTGTTCGATTAATCGTTTTTTTTATTATCGATTAATCGACTAATTTCGATTAATTATGACGCACATACAGATCCAACTACTTTTAGCTGATCTCCTTGCAGGCCGATTCCCAGTGCAGCTACCAACCACTGGAAAAATTGATAGCAGGATACAAAAAACACACAAAGGCAGCGCTCAATGGGAATAGCATTAAAACTTTTATAGTCTTTAAATAGGTAACAAAATAAATATTGCACTGGAGATAAAATCAATGTAGGTACATAAACTGTAAAAATTGTGCCAGTAATACCAAACGGTAGCAAAAGCAGTCATAAAAACATGTAGCTAAGTATGATACTGGTATAAAAATGTGTACAACGATACCACTGCTGAATCCAGATGAGGAGGGGCTAACATCAGTCCGACGGAACTCCCTGAAGACCCGGAAGCCGGCAGGGAGGTGAGTACCGATCCAAAGAATTTTGATCGATCAAAACAATTAATCGATTAATCGAGGAATTAATAGTTAATTTCCACAGCCCTAATTTACATACATGCAAAACAGCATCTAGTTAGTATTCTTACACAATATAATATGTTACAATACCCAATTGGTATTTAGATCCTTGGTAATGAGTGGTATTTTTGATATTTTGGATATTACAACCATATTTATCAAAAGTTGTGAATTTTTTAATATAATATTATAGTTTTACTATGATGACCTTGTCCTGTATTCATATTGGTATCTTCATTATAAGTTTAACATATGGTTCATATTAGTGTTTTATATAATCACTATGTGTGTGTCACACAATGAGCATTGCAACTATTCACTATTCATTTTATGTTCACTTATTATATACACACGGTCACTAATTTGTTGTATTTCTATTTTGTTCCCATCTTTATGCTAGGCCATTGAGGACTTTCTAAATGCTCTTTAGCCTTCAATATAATTGTTTCAGTTGTTGGGTCCCCGCCCGCAGGTGCACTCAAACATTTGGGACTATCAGATCCAATTATGTGGTAAGGTGTTTTCACTTAAATTTCAAAATTTTGATTGGTGGGTGGTTCTTTCCACCCTCCTCTTATACACATTTTTGTTCATTTAGCTATGAGTAAGCATCTAATGATGTGAAACGCGTTAGCCTTCTGTCCCTGTTTCCATTTGATTTAACTGTATTGCTTTGGATTGGATTTTAATTTCATAATAAAGACATCTTCTATGGAGTGCGGCAGTCCAGGATGTTTCTTCCTCCATAGACTTGTGCAGAGCCAGCACCTGTTTGTTCAAAGTAGGGCGGGAGCATTGCAAAGGTTCAGAGGCTTGGTGAGCGGTTATTTTCTTCAGGCCCAAGTTGCTCTGTCAGATGTGATGATGTCCTCGCCAGGCACAGGTAAGGCTGCATTGTATGGCACAAACAGGCTGCATTGTATGGCAAAGGGAGGCTGCATTGTATGGCACAGACAGGCTGCATTGTATGGCACAGGCAGGCTGCATTGTATGGCACAGGTCAAGCTACATTGTATGGCACAGGTTAAGCTGCATTGTATGGCACAGGCCAAGCTGCACTGTATGGCACAGGTCAGGTTGCATTGTATGGCACAGGTCAAGATGCATTGTATGGCACAGGTCAGGTTGCATTGTATGGCACAGGTCAAGATGCATTGCATGGCACAGGTCAGGTTGCATTGTATGGCACAGGCCAAGCTGCATTGTATGGCACAGGTCAGGTTGCATTGTATGGCACAGGCCAAGCTGCATTGTATGGCACAGGTCAGGTTGCATTGTATGGCACAGGCCAAGCTGCATTGTATGGCACAGGTCAGGTTGCATTGTATGGCACAGGTCAAGATGCATTGTATGGCACAGGTCAAGATGCATTGTATGGCACAGGTCAGGTTGCATTTAATTTGCACTGGTCAGGCTGCATTTCATGGGCATTGGTAAATATTTTTGTACACCATTTGGTTCAGAATATTTTTTTTCTTGTTTTTCTCCTCTAAAACCTAGGTGCGTCTTATGGTCAGGTGCGTCTTATGGAGTGAAAAATATGGTAATAAAGTGCACACATGAGGTCCGCGCTAGGTGAATGGCGGGACTCTATTCTGTCACTGGGAGTGAGGTGGCAGAGGTATGCTGGACTGGTGGAGTGGGCATAGGCTCAGCAGTATCCCTCCTCAATGCAACATTCACCAAGCTAAGGTGTGTAGTGGCACAGAGCAAGGACACTTCATAGGGAAACCCTGTACATTTTTTACTGCACACTGTATAAGGCTCATCTCTAAGTCAGGGGACTGCCATAATGATTGATTTGCACATGACCCCAATCCCTGCCTAGTCCCAGGCATTGATAAGCGCACTCTACGTTAAAAGTACCCCCATGTGCAGGGCGAGTGGCCCTGTACAAATAATGTGATTTCTTTTTTTACCAGTTAAAGCAGTATTAACTCCAAACAAAAAAGTTATTAAATTTTAGCTTACCAATTCTTAGATGTGGTGGCTACATTCATTTTCTTTTTAGGGCTTTTTTCCTTTATTTTCAAACTGTGAGCCAGCTAAGGCTTTTGTTTTTCAACTTACTTTAACAGAACAAGCTGTACAGACAAGGCAGCAGTTAGCGTGTTGGGACAAACCATTTACCACTGATAGGGATGCTTGCAATGGTCAGCGTTTATTCATTAATGTAAAACCTTTATCCCAAAAGGAAAATAAAATGTTGCTGTAGGTGCTTAAAAAGTGTTAGCTGGAGTCCAGCTTCAATTTGTTAGTCAAGTCCATCTAAACACTACCCTCTCCTCAGACTGACAAATGCTGCTGTCCAAAGGTGTTTGCTCTACAACTTAATTTAGAATGCAGACACCCTAAGACACGAAGTGTGTTACTGGCTGGATCACCAGGTGAAAATACAGGTGGGAAAAAACGTAAAAAAAGAAAACGAATGCAGTCACCACATGTAAGATTTGGTAATCGGCAATATATTACATTATTGTTTTGGGGCAGTGGCGGCTGGTGCTCAAAATTTTTGGGGGGGCGCAAACAAACTGAAAAAAAAAACCCCATGAATTGCAGCCTCACTGTGCCCATCAAACGCAGCCACTGTGCCCATCAATTGTCGCCAGTTTGCCCCATCAAATGCCGCCAGTTTGCCCCATCAAATGCTGCCAGTTTGCCCCCTCAAATACAGCCAGTTTCCCCATCAAATGCAGCCAGTTTGCATCCTCAAATGCAGCCAGTTTTCCCCCCTCGAATGCAGCCAGTTTGCATCCTCAAATGCAGCCAGTTTTCCCCCCTCGAATGCAGCCAGTTTGCATCCTCAAATGCAGCCAGTTTGCCCCCCTCGAATGCAGCCAGTTTGCATCCTCAAATGTAGCCAGTTTGCCCCATCAAATGCCGCCAGTTTGCCCCATCAAATGCAGCCAGTTTGCCCCCCTTGAATGCAGCCAGTTTGCATCCTCAAATGCAGCCAGTTTGCCCCCCTCGAATGCAGCCAGTTTGCATCCTCAAATGTAGCCAGTTTGCCCCATCAAATGCCGCCAGTTTGCCCCATCAAATGCAGCCAGTTTGCCCCCCTCGAATGCAGCCAGTTTGCATCCTCAAATGCAGCCAGTTTGCCCCCCTCGAATGCAGCCAGTTTGCATCCTCAAATGCAGCCAGTTTGCCCCATCAAATGCCGCCAGTTTGCCCCATCAAATGCTGCCAGTTTGCCCCCTCAAATACAGCCAGTTTCCCCATCAAATGCAGCCAGTTTCCCCATCAAATGCAGCCAGTTTGCATCCTCAAATGCAGCCAGTTTGCCCCCCTCGAATGCAGCCAGTTTGCATCCTCAAATGCAGCCAGTTTGCCCCCCTCGAATGCAGCCAGTTTGCATCCTCAAATGCAGCCAGTTTGCATCCTCAAATGCCGCCAGTTTGCCCCATCAAATGCTGCCAGTTTGCCCCCTCAAATACAGCCAGTTTGCCCCCTCAAATACAGCCAGTTTCCCCATCAAATGCAGCCAGTTTGCATCCTCAAATGCAGCCAGTTTGCCCCCTCGAATGCAGCCAGTTTGCATCCTCAAATGCAGCCAGTTTGCCCCCCTCGAATGCAGCCAGTTTGCATCCTCAAATGCAGCCAGTTTGCATCCTCGAATGCAGCCAGTTTGCATCCTCGAATGCAGCCAGTTTGCATCCTCAAATGCAGCCAGTTTGCATCCTCGAATGCAGCCAGTTTGCATCCTCGAATGCAGCCAGTTTGCATCCTCAAATGCAGCCAGTTTGCCCCCCTCGAATGCAGCCAGTTTGCCCCCCTCGAATGCAGCCAGTTTGCATCCTCAAATGCAGTCAGTTTGCCCCCCTCGAATGCAGCCAGTTTGCCCCCCTCGAATGCAGCCAGTTTGCATCCTCAAATGCAGCCAGTTTGCCCCCTCAAATGTCAAATGCAGCCAGTTTGTCCCATCAAATACAGCCAGTTTGCCCCCTCAAATGCAGCCAGTTTGCCCCCTCAAATGCAGCCAGTTTGCCCCCTCAAATATAGCATGTTTTCCTCCATCAAATACAGCCCGTTTGCCCCATCAAATGCAGCCAGTTTGCCCCCCCTTGCCCAGCACTTAACTTTCTCGGGTCAGCGCCGTCCTCCTCCACGCTCCCTCCGAGTCCTCGATGTCATCTCTGCTCGCCTGTCGCTTCAGCCAATCAGGTGACCGGTAACCAGACCCAGTGCACCTGATTGGCTGAGAGGCGGGTCAGTGTTAGGGAAGTGATTCCCTAACACAGCATTGTTTAAACAGGGAATGCACAGCAGCCCACTGTTTAATCATTTGGAAGCCGATTAGAGCCCACGGGCTCTAATCAGAAAGCCTATTAGAGCCTATGGCTCTAATCAGGCACTTCCAAAACACACCCACCGCTGTAATTCAGATGGCCGGCGCTCAACAGGGGGCCGGACACCTGAATAGTTGGCAGCAGCCGCGACAATAGATAGATTCATGCAATGCATGAATCTATCTATTGGAGATTGACGGTTGCAGGAGAGAGGGGGCGGCGCTTCTGCACCAACTATGGATGCACCGCCACTGTTTTGGGTTTAATACCGCTTTAAGGCGCTTGAACTTTCTTTCATCAGAGTTTTCATGATGTTTATATTAGTTGTTGTGTCAAGTTTTATGAACTGGCTGGATTTTGCTTTGTGATATGCCTATGCATTTATATGTCATCTTGATGGGTTTGATTGACTTTGTCTGCAGTGACTTTTGAACTTCAGTGAAGCACTATTTCTATGAACTCTCCTGTGGTACATTATGCATTATAATATGTGTAGCGCCTGCCCCGATTTTCTGGGAGCCTGATGGTGACTACCAGAGGTAGGGAGGGCTGACATAATTCCTAAGGGTGCAGGGTACTGGGCATGGTGGTTGATGAACAAGAAAGATAGTTGGGCGCCAGTCACTTCTATGCTTAAACAAGCGAGAAGTTTATTTCTCAAACAGGAAAAATGTGGGAAAGAGGGGATAGGGCACAGGACACCCTTAGTAATGATCAGCAAATAGGCAGATTGGCAGACTCCTCCTTAGACAAAAATAGGTGAGATTAGGTAGACAGACGTACAGGAAAAGAGACTTTGGGCTGAATCAGCACATCTGTACTTTGTAGGATAAGCTGTCTCCTATAGTAACTGAACTTTACTCACTGCAGCATACTGAATTCTCTTGGATGAGTTCTCTCTTGAAGCTCTCCCAGCCACCTCATAGATCCCCGGTCCACGAAGAGTCACCTCTGGTGCTTCTTTAGAACTCCATCCCTCTCAGAATCATTCCCGGATCTTTGGCAGGCTATTCTCAGCAGAAACCTAAAAACCTAGCAGCCAGCGACCACCTGGATAGGCCTCAGGCCTCAGGCCTAGCAGCCAGGAGCTGTTTCACACACATCTACCAAGGCTGCAGCCCTGGGCGGGAAGACCCAGATCCCCTGACTTCTTCCTAATAAATAGCTTCTCCCAGCATTCACAGCAGCGAGTCTGATTGGCTGAGAAAAGTATGTTTATCCATGACTTGAATGTACTGTAGCTCATCATACTAATGTCAAAGACAACAGTGCCACCTACTGACAAAAGGGAGAAGCCACAACTGAATAGAATTAGAACAGAAGTAATTTGACCCTAAACACTACAAATTAGCCAGGTTGGCTACCACCCAGCATAACTACATTTACCTGTAGCCTTATTCTAGGACGAGGGTGCTACATATGCTACATCAGATTAGGCATTCTCAGCATCACTGTTGAAGTTACATGGAGTTGGTATTATTTCTGGTACTTTGTTGAACTTCTACCATGATGTGACTGGACTTCCTCTTCTGATGTGGTCACGTATATTACTTAACAGTCTGATGTTTTAAAAAAAATGGAGTGTGCTTCATTTTCTTTTGAACATCTGAGTTTGACTGGCTTAGGAAAAAAAAAACATGAAATTTCATTTCGGGATATTTAAAAACATCAGCCTATTCTGGATAGTGATCATTGATGATAAGAGTGTACTACATTATTAATGGTCATTCCTCTTTAAGCTTATCCAGTACATAAATCAGCCAAGATTTGCAAATACACTGCATCTTCGTAAGGACCGTTTAATAAATGCCAGCCCTCAGAAGATTACCATATTGACTCTTTAACCTTCTGGGACTGGTCCCCCATAAGTTATTTCCTTGAATTCCCCTATCTGTGCTTATTTAATGCTCCATTCCAAGGATAATTTATCTGTTGACCTTATTACTGTGGCAGCTTTATTTATTGCATCCTACACTCATCATTAAGGGATGAATGGATCATTTATTTGCTACAATGTGCAGTGGGACTTTAGAGGTGTATCTAACTTGACAATTTCTGTGTTTGATATTAATGATCTATTATCCAGAGGTTAAAGTATGTATATTCATTATATTTGGTATTTATTGGTCATCTGGGGCTAATGCTGTTTCTTTATTTTAAATGTTTTAGAGGTTTTGTCCTTAAAGCGGAGGTCCAACCTAAAATTAAACTTCATCACAATAGCTTCCCTGTAATGTAAATTAAAACATTATGTAAAAAAAAAAAAAAAATTCTTGCTTGTAAATTGTTGTTACTAGGCAGATTTGCTAATCTGCCTAGTTCCTGGACCGCAATGGGTCTTCTTCCCTTCCTAAGCTGAGTGGCCTCCTGGGAAATGAGTGTCATCATTTCCCAGGAGTCTGTGCGTTTTACTCTGCCGACAAATTGCGTTATTTCCATAAAGGAAATTACGCGATTAAGGGGGATCATAGCGCCATTTTCAAAAAGGGCACAAAGGTGAGTGATTCAGAGTTTTCTTATAGTCTGGATTCTGTTATCTGGGTTGTTATAACAACGAGGCGGGGTGTTCCTCCGTCGCTGCCCGTTGTCATAACAAAACAAACGGCGCTACGAGCGCTGTTCTACTGCGCATGCGCGAGATCGGGTTACCCAGCATGCGCCTCTCGCTGAAAACCAGAAAGAAACAGGAAGTGGGCTTCAGATGCCCACACATATGAATGGCCACAAGATGAACTAGAGGATATAAGGCAAGTGTTTGCAATGATTTCTTGAACGATTGGGGAGTTATGTTTTAGCGAATATTCACTGTAATTAATTTTAGCTTGCAAAAAAATAAAAAATTATGCCCGGATCCCCGCTTTAAAGGTTGTCTAGGGATAATTGGCCAATAAAGTTTTGCTTTTTATTACTTTATACGTTTTTTTATCTGAATTTTTTTAAGCTAAACATTTGATGGTTTGATTTAAGTTTGGGAGTAGTACCCTAAGCTCTCTCTCTCTCTTTTGTGGTGTTATTAGATTAAAAATCTTAACATTCAGTAATATTAACTTTTTTCAATGACTTTAGATTTCATTCTCCTAGGAATCAAATTTAACAATATTGAAAGCAGCTTCTTTGCTTCTAACACAGGTTCAAAAGAAACAAAAGGGTACATTGAATATCAAGTGTGGCAAGATATCTGCATCCTACCATCCCAAGACAATTGCACCCCACCATCCCAAGACATCTGCATCCCACCTCCTAATTTCCAAGCACGGAAGTATCCTTAATACTAAAATTAAGGTGAGGTATTACCGGTATGTTCCAAACAGGGACAAAATGTAATAAAATACTATAAATGTCCAGATGAGGTGTAGCCTGTATCCTTATTACATGTTTGCTTTACTGCTTTACATAGGAGAAGCAAGAGGAGAATCTACAATATGAGGATGTTTTTTTTGACTATCAAAAAAAGCAGTGTTCTTGCACATTAACCACTTCCCATCCGCGCTATAGCCGAATGACGCACGGATCTACTTTGCCGGGAGGCCATCAATAGACGTCCTCCCCTTTGCACGCTCCCCGCGCGCCCCCTGCAGGGTGCGCGCTGTGATCATAGAGTCACTGAGTGATCACAGATCCGAGTAAGGGGCTGGTCCCGGCCCTTTACCACGTGATCAGCTGTCAGACAATGAGAGCTGATCCCGTGATGTAAACAAAAGCTTGGTAGTCTTTTTTTTTTCTCCTCAGGCTGACAGCGTGAGCAGAAAAAAAAGGCGATCACCAGCTTTTGTGCAAGGGACATCGGTCCCGAGTGGAAGAGGCACATCCGCCTAATCAGTGCCCACCAGTACCGCCTGCCAGTGCCTCCTGCCAGTGCCAACAATGCCCACCAGTTCAAAACAGTGCCACCTATCAATGCCCAAAAGTGCCACCTATCAATGCCCACCAGTGGTGCCAATCAGTGCCTCATCATTGCCACCTAGCAGTGCTGCCTATCAGTGTCACCTACCAGTTCTGATCAGTGCCCATCAATGACACCCATCAGTGCCCATCACTGCCAGCTATCAGTGCCCATCACTGCCAGCTATCAGTGCCACCTATTAGTGCCAATTCTCAGTACCCACCAGTGCCACCTATCAATGCCCTTCAGTGCCACCCATCAGTGCCACATCTCAGTGTCACCTCTCAGTGCCCACCAATGCCACCTATCAGTGCCCACCAGTGCCACCTATCAGTGCCCATCAGTGCCGCCTTATCGGTGCCCATCAGTGCAGCCTCATCAGCGTACATCAATGAAGGAGAAAAATTACCTGTTTACAAAATTTTAGAACAAAATCTAAAACGGTTTTGTATTTTTTTAAAACAAATTTGGTCTTTTTTAATTTTTTTAACAAAAAATAAAATCCGCAGATGTGATCAAATACCACCAAAAGAAAGCTCTATTTGTGGGAAAAAAATTATAAAAATTTCATTTGGATACAGCGCAATTGTCGTTCAAAGAGTGAGAGCGCTGAAAGCTGAAAATTGGTCTGGGCAGGTTTAAAGTGCCCAGTAAGCAAGTGGTTAAAACAGCAGTGATAAGCATTTTTTCTCCACACTGCTACATGTTAACAATTAACGAGTAAACAGTGAGTAGTGATGAGCCGAACACCCCCGGGTTTGGTTCGCACCAGAACCCGCGAACGGACCGAAAGTTCGTACGAACATTAGAACCCTATTAAATACAATGGATGCGAACGTTCGAATTCTAAAGTGCTAATTATAACAACTATTATGCATGTTATTGTCCTAAAAAGGGTTTGGGAACCCGGGTTGTGCACCAGGGGACATGTATCAATGCAAAAAGAAGTTTTAAAAACGGTCGTTTTTCGGGAGCAGTCATTTTAATGATGCATAAAGTGAAAAAAAAAAAGTCAAATATTCCTTTAAATATCGTACCTGGGGGGTGTCTAAAGTATGCCTGTGAAGTGCCACGTGTTTCCCGTGTTTAGAACTGTCCCTGCACAAAATGACACTTCTAAAGGAAAAAAAAGCCATTTAAAACTGCTTGCGGCTTTAATGTAATGTCTGGTCCTGGTAATATGGATGAAAATCTTTAAGAAAAATGGCATAGCTACCCCATGACCCCCCCCCCTACCCCAGCCCATTACCAGCCCCTTTGGGTCTTGTATGGATATTAAGGGGAACCCCGCACATAAAATAAAAAAGGCCCTATATACTCTGAACAGCCGTATACAGGCGGTGCATACAAGACAGGGACTGTAGGTTTGTTCTTATGTAGAATCTGTTTGTAATTTTGAACAGGTACATTGTTTAAGTGTAGCTCCAGCCCAAAAATCTATTTTTAAACTTTTTGGAAAACATAGGTAAGGGTTATCACCCCTGTAACATTTGTTTTGCTGTCTGTGCCCCTGTTCAGAACATTTCACCTCACTTTCCGTCCCAATGACAACTGTTTTTGAAATGTGGTGTTTTTCTTGAAACAAGGATTGCTGATAAAGCATCAGTACAGAGGAGACACCTTTCTCCCATATTTATTCTTACAGGAGAGAATTTTCCTTCCTAGTGGTAGATTTCTTCTCACTTCCTGTTGTCTTCTTGCGTTTGCAAGTAGGAGTCGTTTGTAAGTTGGATGTTTGAAAGTAGGGACCTGCCGTATATACTCTGCAGAAATAGGCCCCTTAGTTGTTGGTGTTGGCACAACACTGTAAGCACTCACAGTTACTCTTGGTTGGTGCTGGAACGCCCTGCTGTCAACTATTATATCAGGAATTTTAATTACATATAATTGTTGAACAGTGGTAGTAAAAATTGGGCCTTTGATGGTGGTGCTGGTGCCACAACACTGTAAGCCCTGAAAGTTACTCTTGGTGGGTGCAGCAATGGGCCCTGCTGTGAATTATTAGATCAAGAATTGTAATTGCATGCCCCTGTTGAACAGGGGCTGAAAAATTGGGCCTTTCGTGGTGGTGGTGGTGTTGCCACAACACTGTAAGCCCTCAGAGTTACTCTTGGTGGGTGCAGCAATGGGCCCTGCTGTGAATTATTAGATCAAGAATTGTAATTACATGCCCCTTTTGAACAGGGGCTGAAAAATTGGGCCTTTCGTGGTGGTGGTGGTGGTGGCGTTGCCACAACACTGTAAGCCCTCAGAGTTACTCTTGGTGGGTGCAGCAATGGGCCCTGCTGTGAATTATTAGATCAAGAATTGTAATTGCATGCCCCTGTTGAACAGGGGCTGAAAAATTGGGCCTTAGGCACTGGTGGCACAACACTACAACCCCTCACAGATACTGTACTTGGAGCACAGCAATGAGCCCTGTTGCAAAGTATTGCTTCAAAAATTGTAATGACACGCCCCTGTTAAACAGGGGCTGAAAAATTGGGCCTTAGGCACTGGTGCCACAACACTCCAACCCCTCACAGATACTGTACTTGGAGCACAGCAATGAGCCCTATGGCAAATTATTGCTAAAAAAATTGTAATTACACGCCCCTGTAAAACAGGGGCTGAAAAATTGGGCCTTAGCCACTGGTGGCGGCACCCATAAACAAAAATGATCTTCCAAGCTATCATCATCAATCGTATCATTGAGGACTCGGAGGAGGAGGATAGCCAGTCAACATAACAGCACAGGCACTCAGCATCAGCATCAGTCTTGAAGGGATGTGACATGTTAAAATCAATTAGTCTGTTATATCAGCATCAGGTGTGTGGTAGCTGGTGGTGATCCAAGACTGGTTCATCTTGATGAAAGTCAGTCGATCAACCGAGTCGGTGGACAGGCGCACCCTGTGATCCGTGACAAATCCTCCAGCAGCACTGAATGTGCGTTCCGAAAGAACGCTGGATGCAGGACAGGCCAGTAGCTCAATTGCATACTGTGCAAGCTCTGGCCAGTGATCCATCCTCAAGACCCAGTAAGCCAGAGGATTTTCGGTGGGGAAGGTGTCCAAGTCTGACCTTGCCCCTAGATATTCCTGCACCATGTTTATCAGACGCTGGCGATGGTTGCTGGAACCGATCATACTTTGGGGCTGCGGGCTAAAGAATTGTCTGAACGCATCGGTCAGACGGCCACCTTCCCCACCGCTCCTTCTTTGACTGGCCGAAGCCTCAGCAACTCGTTGTCCAGGACCAGGAGTTTGTAACCTCCCAGTCTCTGGGAACGCGTTGCACAGACCTTTCTGCAAGGCCTCCCGGAGTTGTCTCATCCTCTGCTCCCTCTGCGACGGTAACATAAGGTCCGCAACCTTACCCTTGTACGGTGGATCAAGGAGAGTGGCCAGCCAGTAATGGTCCCTCTCCTTGATCCGAAGAATACGAGGATCCTTCCGCAGACTTTGCAGGATCAGGGAGGCCATGCAGCGTAGGTTTGCTGAGGCATTCGCTCCGGAGTCCTCTGGGTCACTAAGGACGACATGATCCGCAGCCACCTCCTCCCAGCCACGTACAAGTCCACTGGTTTCTTGGGACTGTAAATCATCCCTAAAAGACTGCTGCTGATGATGCTGAGTGCCAGCCTCCACCTCCATGCTGACACAATCCTCCTCCTCCTCCTCTTCCTGTGCGATGGGTGGGACAGAAGGAACACTGTCTGGGTAAAGGGGGCCTTGAGAGGCAAGGAAGTCCTCCTCTTCCTGCCTCTGTTCTGCCTCAAGTGCCCTGTCCATTATTCCACGCAGCGTGTGCTCCAACAGGTGGACAAGAGGTACAGTGTCACTGATGCATGCACTGTCACTGCTCACCATCCTCGTGGCCTCCTCAAATGGTGCCAGGACAGTGCATGCATCCCTGATCATGCCCCACTGGCGTGGAGAAAAAAAACCAAGCTCCCCTGACCCTGTCCTGGTGCCGTAGTCGCACAGGTACTCATTGATGGCCCTCTGCTGCGTGTGCAGCTGCTGCAGCATGGCCAACGTTGAGTTCCACCTGGTGGGCATGTCACATATAAGGCGGTTCTTGGGCAGGTTCAACTCCTTTTGCAGCTCAGCCAGGCGAGCACTGGCATTATAAGATCTGCGGAAATGCACACAGACTTTCCTGGCCTGCCTCAGGACATCCTGTAAGCCCGGGTACCTGCCCAAGAACCGCTGCACCACCAGGTTAAGGACGTGAGCCACACAGGGCACATGGGTCAGTTGTCCCTGTCGGAGGGCGGAGAGGAGGTTGGTGCCATTGTCGCAAACCACCATTCCTGGCTTAAGCTGGCGTGGCGTCAACCACCTCTCGGCCTGGCCCTGCAGAGCAGACAGGACCTCTGCCCCAGTGTG
Source organism: Rana muscosa (assembly GCA_029206835.1). Lineage (NCBI taxonomy): Eukaryota > Metazoa > Chordata > Amphibia > Anura > Ranidae > Rana > Rana muscosa. The sequence goes on from CM055116.1 coordinate 444,123,153, forward strand.
GCTTCTGTCCCCCAAACACACCAGCGCAAGCACGGCATGGCATCTTTTTGCCTGCGTACTTGCGTAGCCCCTTGAACGCCTACGGAGCACCGCTGGTTCCGAGGACAAACCACAGGAAGAGGCCATGGAGGAAGAAGAAGAGGAGGGGGTGGAGGAGAGAGGTGTGTCACAACCAGTAGTAGCATTTTGGAGGCGTGGCGGTGGAACAACCTCCAACACTACTGCACCTTGTCCTGCATCCTTCCCAGCTGCCAAAAGAGTGACCCAATGGGCCGTGAAAGAAAGGTAACGTCCCTGTCCATGCCTGCTGGACCATGAGTCAGCGGTAATATGCACCTTACCGCTGACCGCCCTGTCCAGCGAGGCCAAGACATTGCCTTCCACATGCCGGTAGAGAGCCGGAATAGCCTTCCGTGAGAAAAAGTGGCGTTTGGGAACCTGCCACTGAGGAACCGCACATTGCACAAACTCACGGAAGGGGGCCGAGTCTACCAACTGAAAAGGCAGCAGTTGAAGCGCTAGCAATTTAGCCAAGCTAGCATTCAACCGCTGGGCATGTGGATGGCTGGGAGTGAACTTCTTTCGACGGTCCAGCAGCTGGGGCAGGGAAATTTGCCTGCTAGAATCGGACGTCGGTGTACTGCTAGCAGAGTGGCCGCAAGTACTTGGCTGTGACACACCTAATTCTACACCTTCATTCCTCTCAGTGCATGTTTCAGAGAGGACTGAAGTTATAGTGGGGTTGGAGATCCCAGCTGATGCGGTGCAAGGAGAGGTCCGCTTTGTTCTTTGGTGTGGGTCTTTGAGGTAGGCTTGCCAACGAGCTGCATGGCAGGTCAACATATGTCTGGTCAGGCATGTGGTACCCAAGCGGCTGATGTTTTGGCCACGCGATATACGCTTGAGACATATGTTGCAAACAGCAGCTGTGCGATCTGATGCACTAGCCTCAAAAAAGGCCCACACCAAAGAACTTTTTGAATGACGGGCAGAGGCAGCGCCCTGCACAGGCGGAGCTCTGCGGTGTGATTCCGTCGGTGTACTGCCCTTACGCTGGCCACCAAAGGGCATCCTGCCTCGTTGGAGATGTGCCTCCTCCTCATCCTCCTCCTCCTCCTCTCTCCTATTAGGCACCCACGTGGAGTCAGTGACCTCATCATCCCCTCCCTCCTCATCACTGGAGCCAATCTGGCAGTATGCTGCAGCTGCTGGAACATGACTGCCAGATTGGTGTCCTTCTTGAGCATCCCCTCTGTCTGCTCTCACGCTACTGCCTTCCTGTAGCTGGGTTTCATCATCAGACCCTTCGAAACGCTAGGCATCCTCCTGGAGCATGTACCCAACACTGTGCTCAAACAGTTCGGGGGACTCCTCAGGAGGAGGACATGGTGGGTCTAGGGAAGGAGTGACTGATGATGAGTCTGACATTGATACCAGGGAAGAGGACGCTTTGGCAGCTGCTTTTCCAGTACCCTGAGCCTGGGTGAGAGAGGATGAGGAGGAGGAGGAGGGCTTGGTCATCCACTCTACCAAGTCTTCGGCATGATGTGGCTCAACATGTCCAGCTGCCGAAAAGAAGGACAAGCGTGTCCCATGGCCATGTGCTGATGACAATGCACCGCGTCCACGACCAGCACTGTTGCCCCCAGACACAGAGCCTGCTTGCCCTCTTTTATTGCCTCCTGACTGTCTGCCTCTCCTTGTTTGCCTTCCAGACATTCTAATAGATGGCCTGCAGGGAGATGGGAAAAAAGCAATAAGGGCTACCTTCAGGTGTCCTTCTCTGTCCCTTTACTTAAGGATTTCTAAATATGGTTGAGGATGATTGCTTTTGCACAGAATAGCACAACGACAATTTCCCTGACTGTCCAAAAAAACAAGGATTTCAAAGATGGTTGATGAGGAATGCTTTAGCACACTATAGCACAAGGAGAATTTCCCTCACTGTCCTTCCCTGTCCCTAGAAACAAGGATTATCACAGTGAAAGAAACTGACACTCTTCCTACCTATAGTTTTCTGTCCCTAGAAAAAATGTTTTTTTAAAGCACACTATAGCACAAGGAGAATTTTCCTCACTGTCCTTCCCTGTCCCTAGAAACAAGGATTATCACAGTGAAAGAAACTGACACTCTTCCTACCTATAGTTTTCTGTCCCTAGAAAAAATGTTTTTTTAAAGCACACTATAGCACAAGGAGAATTTCCCTCACTTTCCTTCCCTGTCCCTAGAAACAAGGATTATCACAGTGAAAGAAACTGACACTCTTCCTACCTATAGTTTTCTGTCCCTAGAAAAAATGTTTTTTTAAAGCACACTATAGCACAAGGAGAATTTCCCTCACTTTCCTTCCCTGTCCCTAGAAACAAGGATTATCACAGTGAAAGAAACTGACACTCTTCCTACCTATAGTTTTCTGTCCCTAGAAAAAATGTTTTTTTAAAGCACACTATAGCACAAGGAGAATTTCCCTCACTTTCCTTCCCTGTCCCTAGAAACAAGGATTATCACAGTGAAAGAAACTGACACTCTTCCTACCTATAGTTTTCTGTCCCTAGAAAAAATGTTTTTTTAAAGCACACTATAGCACAAGGAGAATTTCCCTCACTTTCCTTCTTTGTCCCTAGAAACAAGGATTATCACAGTGAAAGAAACTGACACTCTTCCTACCTATAGTTTTCTGTCCCTAGAAAAAATGTTTTTTTAAAGCACACTATAGCACAAGGAGAATTCCCTCACTGTCCTTCCCTGTCCCTAGAAACAAGGATTCGCACAGTAAAACACACTGACACTCTCCCTACCTATAGTTTTCTGTCCCTAGAAAAAATGTTTTTTTAAAGCACACTATAGCACAAGGAGAATTCCCTCACTGTCCTTCCCTGTCCCTAGAAACAAGGATTCGCACAGTAAAACACACTGACACTCTCCCTACCTATAGTTTTCTGTCCCTAGAAAAAATGTTTTTTTAAAGCACACTATAGCACAAGGAGAATTCCCTCACTGTCCTTCCCTGTCCCTAGAAACAAGGATTCGCACAGTAAAACACACTGACACTCTCCCTACCTATAGTTTTCTGTCCCTAGAAAAAATGTTTTTTTAAAGCACACTATAGCACAAGGAGAATTTCCCTCACTTTCCTTCTTTGTCCCTAGAAACAAGGATTATCACAGTGAAAGAAACTGACACTCTTCCTACCTATAGTTTTCTGTCCCTAGAAAAAATGTTTTTTTAAAGCACACTATAGCACAAGGAGAATTCCCTCACTGTCCTTCCCTGTCCCTAGAAACAAGGATTCGCACAGTAAAACACACTGACACTCTCCCTACCTATAGTTTTCTGTCCCTAGAAAAAATGTTTTTTTAAAGCACACTATAGCACAAGGAGAATTCCCTCACTGTCCTTCCCTGTCCCTAGAAACAAGGATTCGCACAGTAAAACACACTGACACTCTCCCTACCTATAGTTTTCTGTCCCTAGAAAAAATGTTTTTTTAAAGCACACTATAGCACAAGGAGAATTCCCTCACTGTCCTTCCCTGTCCCTAGAAACAAGGATTCGCACAGTAAAACACACTGACACTCTCCCTACCTATAGTTTTCTGTCCCTAGAAAAAATGTTTTTTTAAAGCACACTATAGCACAAGGAGAATTTCCCTCACTTTCCTTCTTTGTCCCTAGAAACAAGGATTATCACAGTGAAAGAAACTGACACTCTTCCTACCTATAGTTTTCTGTCCCTAGAAAAAATGTTTTTTTAAAGCACACTATAGCACAAGGAGAATTCCCTCACTGTCCTTCCCTGTCCCTAGAAACAAGGATTCGCACAGTAAAACACACTGACACTCTCCCTACCTATAGTTTTCTGTCCCTAGAAAAAAAGTTTTTTTTAAAGCACACTATAGCACAAGGAGAATTCCCTCACTGTCCTTCCCTGTCCCTAGAAACAAGGATTCGCACAGTAAAACACACTGACACTCTCCCTACCTATAGTTTTCTGTCCCTAGAAAAAATGTTTTTTTAAAGCACACTATAGCACAAGGAGAATTCCCTCACTGTCCTTCCCTGTCCCTAGAAACAAGGATTCGCACAGTAAAACACACTGACACTCTCCCTACCTATAGTTTTCTGTCCCTAGAAAAAATGTTTTTTTAAAGCACACTATAGCACAAGGAGAATTCCCTCACTGTCCTTCCCTGTCCCTAGAAACAAGGATTATCACAGTGAAAGAAACTGACACTCTTCCTACCTATAGTTTTCTGTCCCTAGAAAAAATGTTTTTTTAAAGCACACTATAGCACAAGGAGAATTCCCTCACTGTCCTTCCCTGTCCCTAGAAACAAGGATTCGCACAGTAAAACACACTGACACTCTCCCTACCTATAGTTTTCTGTCCCTAGAAAAAATGTTTTTTTAAAGCACACTATAGCACAAGGAGAATTCCCTCACTGTCCTTCCCTGTCCCTAGAAACAAGGATTCGCACAGTAAAACACACTGACACTCTCCCTACCTATAGTTTTCTGTCCCTAGAAAAAATGTTTTTTTAAAGCACACTATAGCACAAGGAGAATTTCCCTCACTTTCCTTCTTTGTCCCTAGAAACAAGGATTATCACAGTGAAAGAAACTGACACTCTTCCTACCTATAGTTTTCTGTCCCTAGAAAAAATGTTTTTTTAAAGCACACTATAGCACAAGGAGAATTCCCTCACTGTCCTTCCCTGTCCCTAGAAACAAGTATTCGCACAGTAAAACACACTGACACTCTCCCTACCTATAGTTTTCTGTCCCTAGAAAAAATGTTTTTTTAAAGCACACTATAGCACAAGGAGAATTCCCTCACTGTCCTTCCCTGTCCCTAGAAACAAGGATTCGCACAGTAAAACACACTGACACTCTCCCTACCTATAGTTTTCTGTCCCTAGAAAAAATGTTTTTTTAAAGCACACTATAGCACAAGGAGAATTCCCTCACTGTCCTTCCCTGTCCCTAGAAACAAGGATTCGCACAGTAAAACACACTGACACTCTCCCTACCTATAGTTTTCTGTCCCTAGAAAAAATGTTTTTTTTAAAGCACACTATAGCACAAGGAGAATTTCCCTCACTTTCCTTCCCTGTCCCTAGAAACAAGGATTATCACAGTGAAAGAAACTGACACTCTTCCTACCTATAGTTTTCTGTCCCTAGAAAAAATGTTTTTTTAAAGCACACTATAGCACAAGGAGAATTTCCCTCACTTTCCTTCTTTGTCCCTAGAAACAAGGATTATCACAGTGAAAGAAACTGACACTCTTCCTACCTATAGTTTTCTGTCCCTAGAAAAAATGTTTTTTTAAAGCACACTATAGCACAAGGAGAATTCCCTCACTGTCCTTCCCTGTCCCTAGAAACAAGGATTCGCACAGTAAAACACACTGACACTCTCCCTACCTATAGTTTTCTGTCCCTAGAAAAAAAATTTTTTTAAAGCACACTATAGCACAAGGAGAATTCCCTCACTGTCCTTCCCTGTCCCTAGAAACAAGGATTCGCACAGTAAAACACACTGACACTCTCCCTACCTATAGTTTTCTGTCCCTAGAAAAAATGTTTTTTTAAAGCACACTATAGCACAAGGAGAATTCCCTCACTGTCCTTCCCTGTCCCTAGAAACAAGGATTCGCACAGTAAAACACACTGACACTCTCCCTACCTATAGTTTTCTGTCCCTAGAAAAAATGTTTTTTTAAAGCACACTATAGCACAAGGAGAATTCCCTCACTGTCCTTCCCTGTCCCTAGAAACAAGGATTCGCACAGTAAAACACACTGACACTCTCCCTACCTATAGTTTTCTGTCCCTAGAAAAAATGTTTTTTTAAAGCACACTATAGCACAAGGAGAATTTCCCTCACTTTCCTTCCCTGTCCCTAGAAACAAGGATTATCACAGTGAAAGAAACTGACACTCTTCCTACCTATAGTTTTCTGTCCCTAGAAAAAATGTTTTTTTAAAGCACACTATAGCACAAGGAGAATTTCCCTCACTTTCCTTCTTTGTCCCTAGAAACTAGGATTATCACAGTGAAAGAAACTGACACTCTTCCTACCTATAGTTTTCTGTCCCTAGAAAAAATGTTTTTTTAAAGCACACTATAGCACAAGGAGAATTCCCTCACTGTCCTTCCCTGTCCCTAGAAACAAGGATTCGCACAGTAAAACACACTGACACTCTCCCTACCTATAGTTTTCTGTCCCTAGAAAAAATGTTTTTTTAAAGCACACTATAGCACAAGGAGAATTCCCTCACTGTCCTTCCCTGTCCCTAGAAACAAGGATTCGCACAGTAAAACACACTGACACTCTCCCTACCTATAGTTTTCTGTCCCTAGAAAAAATGTTTTTTTAAAGCACACTATAGCACAAGGAGAATTCCCTCACTGTCCTTCCCTGTCCCTAGAAACAAGGATTCGCACAGTAAAACACACTGACACTCTCCCTACCTATAGTTTTCTGTCCCTAGAAAAAATGTTTTTTTAAAGCACACTATAGCACAAGGAGAATTTCCCTCACTTTCCTTCTTTGTCCCTAGAAACAAGGATTATCACAGTGAAAGAAACTGACACTCTTCCTACCTATAGTTTTCTGTCCCTAGAAAAAATGTTTTTTTAAAGCACACTATAGCACAAGGAGAATTCCCTCACTGTCCTTCCCTGTCCCTAGAAACAAGGATTCGCACAGTAAAATACACTGACACTCTCCCTACCTATAGTTTTCTGTCCCTAGAAAAAATGTTTTTTTAAAGCACACTATAGCACAAGGAGAATTCCCTCACTGTCCTTCCCTGTCCCTAGAAACAAGGATTCGCACAGTAAAACACACTGACACTCTCCCTACCTATAGTTTTCTGTCCCTAGAAAAAATGTTTTTTTAAAGCACACTATAGCACAAGGAGAATTCCCTCACTGTCCTTCCCTGTCCCTAGAAACAAGGATTCGCATAGTAAAACACACTGACACTCTCCCTACCTATAGTTTTCTGTCCCTAGAAAAAATGTTTTTTTAAAGCACACTATAGCACAAGGAGAATTCCCTCACTGTCCTTCCCTGTCCCTAGAAACAAGGATTATCACAGTGAAAGAAACTGACACTCTTCCTACCTATAGTTTTCTGTCCCTAGAAAAAATGTTTTTTTAAAGCACACTATAGCACAAGGAGAATTCCCTCACTGTCCTTCCCTGTCCCTAGAAACAAGGATTCGCACAGTAAAACACACTGACACTCTCCCTACCTATAGTTTTCTGTCCCTAGAAAAAATGTTTTTTTAAAGCACACTATAGCACAAGGAGAATTCCCTCACTGTCCTTCCCTGTCCCTAGAAACAAGGATTCGCACAGTAAAACACACTGACACTCTCCCTACCTATAGTTTTCTGTCCCTAGAAAAAATGTTTTTTTAAAGCACACTATAGCACAAGGAGAATTCCCTCACTGTCCTTCCCTGTCCCTAGAAACAAGGATTATCACAGTGAAAGAAACTGACACTCTTCCTACCTATAGTTTTCTGTCCCTAGAAAAAATGTTTTTTTAAAGCACACTATAGCACAAGGAGAATTCCCTCACTGTCCTTCCCTGTCCCTAGAAACAAGGATTCGCACAGTAAAACACACTGACACTCTCCCTACCTATAGTTTTCTGTCCCTAGAAAAAATGTTTTTTTAAAGCACACTATAGCACAAGGAGAATTCCCTCACTGTCCTTCCCTGTCCCTAGAAACAAGGATTATCACAGTGAAAGAAACTGACACTCTTCCTACCTATAGTTTTCTGTCCCTAGAAAAAATGTTTTTTTAAAGCACACTATAGCACAAGGAGAATTCCCTCACTGTCCTTCCCTGTCCCTAGAAACAAGGATTCACACAGTAAAACACACTGACACTCTCCCTACCTATAGTTTTCTGTCCCTAGAAAAAATGTTTTTTTAAAGCACACTATAGCACAAGGAGAATTCCCTCACTGTCCTTCCTTGCCCCTAGAAACAAGGATTCGCATAGTAAAACACACTGACACTCTCCCTACCTATCCTTCTCTTTCCCTAAACTAAAGGAATCCAGGTTAAGCAAGAAAAAATAAATGTCACTGTCCCTGCCTATGCTTCTCTTTCCCTGCTCCGGAACACACTACACTAGGCCGCCGTGCTGGCGGCCTTTTATAGTGTGGGGCGTGTACTAAACACCCTCAGCAATAATTGGCCACAGGCATCCTGCCTGTGGCCAATCATTGCTCTCCTCGCTGCCGGCGCTGTGATTGGCCAAGCATGCGGGGTCACAGTGCATGCTTGGCCAATCACAGCGCCTGGATGACACTGCGATGGCGTAGTGCATTGTGGGCCGTTCGCGTCACTCGAATTTGGCGCGAACGGCCCAAATCGTTCGATCTTCGTCGAACGATCGAACAGCCGATGTTCGAGTCGAACGTATGTTCGACTCGAACACGAAGCTCATCCCTAACAGTGAGGTGTGGAGAGGGAGGAAAGGTTGGAGAGCATGAGATGTGAAAGGAAAAAGGTTCAGTAAGTGAAGACTGTGGAAGTCGACTCAGGGATAGTTCTGTTGAACACAAGTCCTATGAGAGTCCCAGCTTGTTAGGGTTAGAGGTTATGAGAAACACTACTTGATAAGAAAAAATTAAAGTACCTTTGTCCTATTATATAGGGTTAGAGGTTAAGTTAGGATACATAAATATCCTAATGAATCCAAATTGCGTGCATTTTTTTCAAATTATTTTAATCTTCCTCTTGACTGTTCAGTATCTATCTACCTCTGGACCTTGCTTCTCTATAATGATGCTCTTTTTCTGCCTCTCTTTGGTCTGTACTCTAAGACCCCTTTCACACTGAGCCGCCCATAGCGTCGGTGGTAAAACGCTGCTATTTTTACAGCCGACGCTATGGGCGGACTTGCGGCACATTTTGGCCGCTAGCGGGGCGCTTTTAACCCCCGCTAGTGGCTGAGAAAGGGTTAAAACCGCCCGCAATGCGCTGCTGAAGCAGCGCATTGCGGGCGGTATAGCCGCGCTGTCCCATTGATTTCAATGGGCAGAAACGGTAAACACACCACTCCAAAGATGCGGCTAGCAGGACTTTTTTTTACCGTCCTGCTAGCGTTACAACACTCCAGTGTGAAAGCCCTCGGGCCTTCATTTTGGATAGAGTTAGGAAGGGTTTTAACCCCTGTCGGCTTTTTTTCCCCCTCTGAATTCCATAGGGGAGATTTCCCTTCATTTCCTGTCCCACAGCCAAAAAAAGGAAGATAAATCCCTCCAAAGTGAGGAAATCCTAAGGTTTAACCAGGGTCACCAGAACTAGTGTCCCATTTGGAAGATTTCCCTTCTACTGTTCTGATGTCGACCTAAAATTTTGGATTTCTTTAACTTCCTAATCACTTTCAATGATAATGGTAAACAGGAAAAAAAAAGAGCGTGACTCACCCTAATGGGGAACAGAGACCGTAATAAAAACTTACAGGTGTTCTAATCCCTCTCCACTCCACCCAAAACCTAAAAAATAAATAAAGAAATTGCCTTTAGTTATACTTTAAGTCGCTGCCTCCACTCACCTTGTCTTTTAGTAGGGTTTCCTATAGCCTTTAAAATTCCTTCTCATTTCTGGTCTTCTCAGCACTCAGTATTTTATCATTTCTACTTCCACTTTCCACGCTCTCACCAGTAATCTAGTAGAGAGCTGCTGTTAGTATGTATTAGCTGAGCTTGTTGCCACTGTATGACAAGGGATGAGCCAAACACCCCCGGGTTCGGTTCGCACTAGAACCTACGAACGGACCGAAAGTTCACGCGAACGTTAGAACCCTATTAGTTACAATGGACGCGAACGTTCGAAATCTAAAGTGCTAATTATAACGGCCAATATGCATGTTATTGTCATAAAAAAGGTTTGGGGACCCGGGTTCTGCACCAGGGGACATGTATTAATGCAAAAATAAGTTTTAAAAACTGACGGTTTTTCTGGAGCAGTCATTTTAATGATGCATAAAGTGAAAAAAAAAAGTGAAATATTTCTGGGGGGTGTCTAAAGTATGCCTGTGAAGTGGCACGTGTTTCCCGTGTTTAGAACTGTCCCTGCACAAAATGACATTTCTAAAGGAAAAAAAGCCATTTAAAACTGCTTGCGGCTTTAATGTCATGTCTTGTCCTGGCAATATGGATGAAAATCTTTGAGAAAAATGGCATGGCATTGGAAAATAGTGCCGGAAAAATATAGTGCCACTGTTAAGTCTCGTACACACGGTCGGACTTCAAACAAACTTTTCCGTGGATTTTTGTCCAAAGGGAGTTGGCCGGGCACACCCATAGCATACACACGCTCTGACTTTTCTGCAAGCTTTCCCAACATCACGTGGTTTTTCTGCTCTTTTCTGCTCTTTACCGCCACCCTTTGGTCAACTTCTGCTATTATTGGTTGATTTTAACATTGGTTCTGGGCATGCGTATTTGTACTTTGGACAAAAGTCCGATGGATTTCTGTACACACGATAGGACTTTGCACCGAAAAAGTTTGTCGGATGGAGCGTACACGCGGTCGGGCTTTTTTAAAAACTTGCTCATTTTGAAGTTTGTTGGCAAAAAGTCTGACCGTGTGTATGGGGCTTTAAGCCTCCTGGCTGCCAAGCTAGTCCAATGGTTTTGATGCTTATACTAGCCTAGAACATGAAAGCAGGTGTTGTAACTGACAACCATGGGTGTCCGCTCCATAGGGCAAGGGGGGTCAATTGGACGTCGGAGTGAAGACACACTTGCCCCCTGTGTTGCAATGGCCTCCGCGGCAGCCGTGGACTTTTTTTTCTAAGTCTGCAGACTGCTGCTGGCCTGGGGGCTGGGGCTGCTCTCAGTCTTTTCCGACTATCCGTCCCTCCCTCCTCATCCCCCGGCCCGAGCATCGGATTGGCTCTGCCGCTCGGGCCTCTGCTTAACATCACCGTGACCCTGACCCAGCTGTTCCATGATTGGCTGCTGCCTCAGCCTGCCTGTGTAAGTGTGCCTATGCCTATGCCGATCCAGCCAGCGTGGCGCCGGCTCCTCCCACAGGTGCGTGGCATGCAGTGGCCGAGACAAGAGGCTGAATACGCTGCCAGTGCCTGCCCTATCACTGAAGAACTACAGGTAACAGCAGTGCCTGTGCCACGACACCACTGTCTACATTGCAATACATCTGTGGTGTGGGCAGCCATATTTTGATCTTGATGAAAACAACCTATACATACAGTATAGGCTGTTTTCATCAAGATCAATATATGGCCACAACAGATGTATTGCAATACATTGCAATATAGAAAGATGTACATTCTCTAGGCTATATTTATATGGGCATTGAGTGAAGCGGAATTATCCTCAAGAATGATGCCCCCCACCTGAAAAAAGTTCAGCGGACGCCCATGCTGACAACCAGCATTTTTTAGAAGGAAGACAGACCACATATTTTTTTTTCAGTATAGGTGTTCTCTAATTGTTGACTTGCTTGAAAAGAAAAGTATTTCAGTTCACAGTGCCACTGCTAGTTCAGTTCACAGCGTTGGACAACTCATCTTGACGTATAAAAGCTATTCTAAATGAATGTGTTTTTATTCCTGAAAGCATCTAATCAGCCACCTGCTGCTATTTATTCCGCTCTTCGTCAACAAAATGAAAATTCTAATTGTTTGCTCTGGGCAAAAATAAAACCTTTTCTTTAGAAAAAAAAAAGAAAAGAAAAAAAAAGGGGGATTTCTTAATATATAAAGACGATATGACCAATCATTATATACGGTCTATGCTTTCCTAATGCAACCATTATAGCCTGGTTAAGAGGCCATGAACTCAGAGGGTCATTGAAAATACAGTGGAGAGGATACTTAATGTAATTGTATTAAAGGATGTTGTATGACCAAGGAAATGGTGATACAGGATGTGTCCTTGCAGATTCATTGGATACTATTAGAAACAGATGCCTGTCTTAACAGTGTCTGGTAATACTGAGACAGATGACAGAAGAGTACAGACAAATAAAATCTTGTCACAGAGCTTACAGATCTGTCAGAGTTTCCATAATGATACATTCAACAAGTTGTAATTTGGCGAGGGACATAAATTCAAATAAGTCAGAAGCCTTTTGGTTTAACCACTTCAATACCAGGCACTTTCACCCCCTTCCTGCCCAGGCCAATTTTAAACTTTCAGTGCTGTCACACTTTGAATAACAATTGTGCGGGCATGCAACACTGTACCCATGTGAGATATTTTTTTTTTCATTTCACCCAAATGGAGCTTTTGGTGGTATTTAACCACTTACCGCCCATCATATAGCAGAATGACGGCGGCAAAATGGTTGTGATATCCTGACCGGACACCATATGACGTGATCAGGATATCTCAGCCAGTGCGCACGTGCCGGGGCACGCAGTGCGGCGATCGAAAGTGCTGTGTGTCAGTCTGACACACAGCAACTCCGATCATGGTATGAAGCCTCTGATAGAGGCTTCTTACCACGTGATCATCTGTGACCAATCACAGCTGATCATTGCGTGAACCACGAAGTGCCGGCTTTCCTCGGTTCACGCTGACAGGGAGAGCCGATCGGCAGCTCTCCCTGTCAGAGGGGGGGTCTGTGCTGATAATCAGCACATTGATTATCAGCACAGCCCCCATCAAAAGGTGAAAAACAGTGCCCAATACCTGTCAGCCTGTCCCCTAATAAATGCCTATCAGTGCCCACAACAGTGCCAATCAGTGCCCACAACAGTTCCAATCAGTGCCCAAAAAAGTGACAATTAGTGCCCTATCAGTAATGCCTGTCAGTGCCCCATTAAAGTGCCAATCAGTGCCACTCAGTAATGCCTGTCAGTAGCTCCTCATCAATGCTGCCTATCTAGTGCCACCTATCAGTGCCCATCAGTGCTCATCAGTACCGCCTATCAGTGCCCATCAGTGCCGTCAGTGCTGCCTATCAGATCCCATCATTTTTTTTTCTTTAAATTGACGGTCTTTTTTTGCTTATAGCGCAAAAATTAAAAACCGCAGAGGTGAATAAATACCACCAAAAGAAAGCTCTATTTGTGGGAAGAAAATAATAAAAATGTAATTTGTGTACAATGTAGCATGACTGCGCAATTGTCATTCAAATTGCGACCGCACTGAAAGCTAAAAATTGTCCTGGGCAGGAATGAGAGAAAGTGCCCAGTATGGAAGTGGTTAATCACCATTGGGTTTTTATTTTTTGCTAAACGAAAAAAGACCAACATTTTTGAAAAGAAAAGTGTCTTTCTTCGTATCTGTTATAAAATTTTGCAAATAAATAATCTTTCTTCACAAATTAGACCAAACTGTATTCTGCTACATTTCTTTGGTGAAAATAATCCAAATCAGTTTTTATCATTTAGTCTGTAGGAAAGTTATAGAGTCCACAAACTATTGTACGTATATCTGAAAATTCATCAGTCCTGATGGATCTAATTTCTTGATGAAAGAAAATGCCAGGACAGTACAAATATCCCCCAAATTACCCCTTTTTGGAAAGTAGACTGTCCGAGGTATTTAGCAAGCGGCATGGCAAGTTTTTTGAAGTTTTTATTTTTTGTCACAGTTTTTTGGAACATAAAGAGATTTAAAGAAATCATTTTTTTCACAATTTTATTTACATACTGTCATGAGTGCAGTACAGTGTCATCATATAACTGGCGTTGCAGTGATCAGGGACACTGAATGTACAGTATGACAGTATGTAAAAAATATGTATATATATATATTTTTTTAAACACACTGTGACCAGAGCAATACTGTACTACTCTGGGGAAGTAATCAGGATTTTTTTTACACACTATAATTGCTTATACCAGTGCATTTTACTGTTATAAGCAGCCATTTTTTTGTGAAATAAATGGATTATTCAGTGTTTAGTATTGTGGTTAGCTGTGATTGGCCACAGCTAATCACATGGTACAGATGGGATGTGATTGGGCCTGTCTGTACCATGTGATCACTGTGACCAATCACAGAGATCAACACAATAGTACACAATGGATGGCATGAATGAAAGCCACCCATTGTGTACAATTGTCTTGTGATCTGCTGTGATTGGTTACAGCAATCACATGGTACAGGCAGTGGCTGGTACACTGATCAGTCATCCGCTGTGTTTGCTGAACACAGCGGGTGACAGATCGCGCTACAAGCACGGCCTATGGGGCGCAGAAGGCGTGTTTCGGGAGGATGTCATATGATGTCCACCCGAAAAAGTGAATGTCCCATCCGGCCATCATTTGACTATGGTCAAAATTAACTGGTTAACCACTTTAGCCCTGGAAGAATTGGCTGCTCAATGACCAGGGCAATTTTTTGTGATTCGGCACTGCATCACTTTAACTGACAATTGCGCAGTCGTGTGACGCTGTACCGTGACAAAATTTACGTCCTTTTTTTCCCACAAATAGAGCTTTCTTTTGGTGGTATTTGATCATCTCTGCAATTTTTATTTTTTGCGCTATAAACAAAAAAAGAGCGACAATTTAGAAAAAAACACAATATTTTGTACTTTTTGCTTAAAATAAATATCCCAATTTTTTTTTTTTAACCATTTTTTTTTCAGTTTAGGCTGATATGTATTCTACATATTTTTGGTAATAAAAATCGCAATAAGCGTATATTGATTGGTTTGCGCAAAAGTTATAGCGTCTACAAAATAGGGGATAGATTTATAGCATTTTTATTATTATTATTTTTTTTTACTAGTAATGGCGGCGATCTGCAATTTTTATCGGGAGTGTGACATTATGGCGGACATATCGGACACTTTTGACACATTTGTGGGACCATTGGCATTTATACAGCGATCAGTGGTATAAAAATGCACTGATTACTGTAAAAATGTCATTGGCAGGAAAGGGGTTAACACTAGGTGGCGATCAAGGGTTTAATTGTGTTCCCTAGTGTGTTTCTAACTGTGGGGGGAGGGGACTGACCTAGAGGAAATGACAGATCGTGGTTCCTAGCTATTAGGAACTCACGATCTGTCTGTCTTCACAGAACAGAACAGGGATTTGTGTGTTTACACATACGTCCCTGTTCTGCCTCTCGTGCCCGCGTCGCTCATGGCCGGCGGTCATCACAACCGCCGGTCACAAGCATCGGCACCCCCGCGATGCAGCGAATGTGCGCACCTGCTATCCCTCTTAAAGGGGCCGACGTACAGCTACGACGGTTCGCGGGAACTTGCCGACCTGCCGCAGTATAATGACGGCGGCTGGTCGGCAAGTGGTTAAAGTGGAACTATGGGAAAAATAAAAAATTACATATATAACGCAGGCTGTCACACAGCGGTTTGGTATTGCTGTAGCTGTAACTTACAGTAAAACCTTGGTTTGAGAGTAACTTGGTTTGAGAGCGTTTTGCAAGACAAGCAAAATGTTTTAATAAATTTTGCCTTGATATACAAGCGATGTCTTGATATAAGAGTAGCGTCATGTCTAGTGTTGAGCGAACCCGAACTGTAAAGTTCGGGTCCGTACCGAACTTTAGCTTTTTCCCGAACCCGAACCCGGACTTTGCCCAAAAGTCCGGGTTCGGGTTCGGGTTCCGTAATCTAATAACGCATTTAGAAATGCTTCAGGGGCCAGCCAATCACCTTTTGATTAGCTGGTGTGCCCTTAGAGGCCATCATAGCCATGCCTACTAATGGCATGGCTGTGATTGGTCAGTGCAACATGTGACCCAGCTTCTATATAAGCTAGAGGCACACAGCACACATGACACTCTGCTTCAGAATAGATAGGGAGAGGATCTAGTCTGCTGCTGCTGCTTTTAGGGAGAGATAGAAAGATAGAAGAGGTAGTCCTGATTCTACAATCTGAGGGAAAAGATAGAGAGATAGTGTAGTGTAGGGCCAGGTTCCTGTGTTGGTGCTTTCAGGGAGAGAGAATATTATATAGGAGTCCAGATTCAGAGATTAAAATCAGCGATCTGCATAGGTCTACCTATTTGTGTTGCAGTGCAGTCTTTTTACACTGCTATGAGCCCAGTGTCAGAGAAAATCTAACTTTTAGGGGAAAAAAAAAGGCACTTTATTGTTCTCTTTTCCAAAAGACCTATAGGGCAAAAAAAAAAAAAAAGCATTTTATTTTGCTCGTGCAAAAAAAGACCCGTTTAGGGCAAAAAAAAATAAAAAATTGCACTTTAATGTACGCTTGCAAAAAACGCCGTTTAGGGGCACAAAAAAAAGTTTGCAGTGTGTTATACATATTTTGAGGTGTGTGAAATAAACAATTTCTATATAGTTTTCTCCTACTGTGCTATACTAAAAAAACAACATTTTTTTTGAATAGCATTTTCTGCAGTTCTGTAGCTGTGCGATTCAACGGTTACGTACTGTGGGTGTGTTCTGCTCTTCCAAAAAACACAGTTTAGTGGCACCAAAAAAAGGTTGCAGTGTGTTATACATATTTTGAGGTGTTTGAAATAAACAATTTCTTTATAGTTTTCTCCTACGTTGCTATACTAAAAAAACAACATTTTTTTTGAATAGCATTTTCTGCAGTTCTGTAGCTGTGCGATTCAGCGGTTACGTACTGTGGGTGTGTTCTGCTCTTCCAAAAAACGCAGTTTAGTGGCACCAAAAAAAGGTTGCAGTGTGTTATACATATTTTGAGGTGTTTGAAATAAACAATTTCTTTATCGTTTTCTCCTACGTTGCTATACTAAAAAAACAAAATTTTTTTTTAATAGCATTTTCTGCAGTTCTGTAGCTGTGCGATTCAGCAGTTACGTACTGTGGGTGTGTTCTGCTCTTCCAAAAAACTCCGTTTAGTGGCACCAAAAAAAGGTTGCAGTGTGTTATACATATTTTGAGGTGTTTGAAATAAACAATTTCTTTATAGTTTTCTCCTACGTTGCTATACTAAAAAAACAACATTTTTTTTGAATAGCATTTTCTGCAGTTCTGTAGCTGTGCGATTCAGCGGTTACGTACTGTGGGTGTGTTCTGCTCTTCCAAAAAACGCCGTTTAGTGGCACCAAAAAAAGGTTGCAGTGTGTTATACATATTTTGAGGTGTGTGAAATAAACAATTTCTTTATAGTTTTCTCCTACGTTGCTATACTAAAAAAACAACATTTTTTTTTAATAGCATTTTCTGCAGTTCTGTAGCTGTGCGATTCAGCGGTTACGTACTGTGGGTGTGTTCTGCTCTTCCAAAAAACGCCGTTTAGTGGCACAAAAAAAAGTTTGCAGTGTTTTATACATATTTTTAGGTGTTTGAAATAAACAATTTCTTTATAGTTTCCTCCTACGTTGCTATACTAAAAAAACAAAATTTTTTTTTAATAGCATTTTCTGCAGTTCTGTAGCTGTGCGATTCAGCGGTTACGTACTGTGGGTGTGTTCTGCTCTTCCAAAAAACGCCATTTAGTGGCACCAAAAAAAGGTTGCAGTGTGTTATACATATTTTGAGGTGTGTGAAATAAACAATTTCTATATAGTTTTCTCCTACTGTGCTATACTAAAAAAACAACATTTTTTTTTAATAGCATTTTCTGCAGTTCTGTAGCTGTGTGATTCAGCGGTTACGTACTGTGGGTGTGTTCTGCGCTTCCAAAAACACCCATTTAGGGCAAGATCCTAAATTTTGAAAATATGAGGAGAAGGTCAAAAGGACGTGGTGGCCCCGGTCGTGGTGCTGCTGGTGGAGCTCCTGTTGCAGGGAGAGGACGTGGTGGATCTGTGCCAGATACACGCACAAGTGAAACACCTTCCTCAGGTGCGAGTAGGCGACCGAGCCTGCGGCGGTATTTTGTCGCGCCTAATGAGGCTGTACGAATGTTTAGGCCAGGACAAGTACAGGCGATAGTAGATTGGGTTGCTGACAGTGCCTCGGGTTCCTTCACATTGTCTCCCACCCACTCTTCTGATGAAAGAACAGAGTTGGCACCTGAAACCCATGTCCATCAGTCTTTCACCTCACCCCCTTGCAAATCAGCCAAGCAGTCTGAGCCCCAAATCATGCAGCAGTCTCTTCTGCTTTTCGATGACTCTGTTAGCAGGGTTTCCCAGGGCCATCCACCTAGCCCTGCCCCAGAAGTGGAAGAGATTGAGTGCACCGATGCCCAACCACTTATGTTTCATGATGAGTACATGGGAGGACCATCGCAGTACGTCTCGGATGATGACGAAACACAGGTGCCAACTGCTGCTGCTTTCGCAATTGTGCAGACAGACAAGGAGGGCAGGGGTGAAGACTGGGTGGAAGATGATGTGGAGGACGATGAGGTCCTCGACCCCACATGGAATCAACGTTATGCAGGTGACCAGTGTAGTTTGGAGGAAGAGGCGGTGGTCGCACAGAGCCACCAGCACAGCAGAAGAGGGAGCAGGGTGCAAAAGCGGAGCGTCTGTCAGCTAGACAGTATGTCTGCTACTGCCCAACGCAGCAAGGGACCGAGCACACCAAAGCCAGGTCCAAGGAGTTCCCCAGCGTGGCAGTTCTTCACACAATGTGCTGATGACAAGACACGAGTGGTTTGCAAGCTGTGCAATCAGAGCCTGAAGCGAGGCATAAACGTTCTCAACCTGAGCACAACCTGCATGACCAGGCATCTAAGTTCAAAGCACGAGCTGCAGTGGAGTAGACACCTCAAAAACCAAGAAAGGTCTCTGGCTCCTCCTGCTTCCTCTTCTGCTGCAGTCTCGGCCTCTTCATCCACCTCTGTAGTGACAGTGGCACCTGCCACCCCGCAAACAGAGGATCTGCCAGCAACACTACCACCTGGGTCACCAACCATCTCCACAATGTCCCATGGAAGCGTTCAGCTCTCTATCTCCCAAACATTGGAGCGGAAGAGGAAGTACCCCCCTAGCCACCCGCGATCCCTGGCCCTGAATGCCAGCATTTCAAAACTCCTGGCCTTTGAAATGCTGTCATTCCATCTGGTGGAGACGCAGAGTTTTAAAAGCCTGATGGCATTGGCTGTCCCACAGTACGTCGTGCCCAGCCGCCACTATTTTTCCAGGCGAGCCATCCCTTCCCTGCACAACCAAGTGGGGGACAAAATCAGGTGTGCACTGCGCAACGCCATCTGTGGCAAGGTCCACCAAACTACGGATGCGTGGACCAGTAAGCACGGTCAGGGACGTTATATCTCCCTAACAGCACACTGGGTAAATGCAGTGGCGGCTGGGCCTGAGGCAGATAGCAGTTTGGCGCATGTCCTTCCACCACCGAGGATTGCAGGGCGCTTCAGTTTGCCTCCTGTTGCTAACTCCTCCTACTCCGCTTCCTCATCCTCTACCGCCTCCTCATCCGGTCAGCGTAACACCTTCACCACCAACTTCAGCACAGCCAGGGGTAAATGACAGCAGGCAGTTTTAAAACTTTCCTGTTTGGGGGAAAAACCCCACACCGCGCAGGAGTTGTGGAGGGACATGGAACAACAGACCAATGAGTGGTTGCTGTCAGTGAGCCTCAAGCCCGGCCTGGTGGTGTGCGATAATGGGCGAAATCTCGTAGCAGCTCTGGGCCTAGCCGGTTTGACGCACATCCCTTGCCTGGCGCATGTGCTGAACTTGGTGGTCCAGAGGTTCCTTAAAAATTACCCCAATATGCCAGAGCTGCTGCAGAAAGTGTGGGCTGTGTGTCCGCACTTTCGGCGATCTCACCCTGCTGCTGCTCGCCTGTCAGCGCTGCAGCGTAACTTCGGCCTTCCCGCTCACCACCTCATATGTGACGTGCCCACAAGGTGGAACTCCACCTTGCACATGCTGGCCAGACTGTGCGAGCAGCAGCAGGCGATAGTGGAGTTTCAGCTGCAGCAATCACGCGTGAGTCGCTCTGCGGAACAGCACCACTTCACCACCAATAACTGGGCCTCCATGCGAGACCTGTGTGCCTTGTTGCGCTGTTTTGAGTACTCCACCAACATGTCCAGTGCCAATGACGCCGTTCTTAGCGTTACTATCCCAGTTCTATGCCTCCTTGAAAAAACGCTTCGGGCGATGATGGAAGAGGATGTGGCACAGGAGGATGAGGAGGAGGAGGAGGAAGCGGGATCATTTCAAAGGCTTTCAGGGCAGTCTTTCCCAAGTGGCTACGAGGGTGGGTTCCTGCACCAACAAACGCCAGGTACACAATTGTCCGGCGGAAAGGGAACAGTTCTGGAGGATGACGAGGTGGAGGAGGAGATGGAGGAGGAGGAGGAGGAGGCATTTTCACAGCAGGGTGGCACCCAGACCAGCTCGTGGCCATCACTGGTGCGTGGCTGGGGGGATACAGAGGACACAGACGATACACCTCCCACAGAGGACAGCTTTTCTTTGCCTCTGGGCAGCCTGGCACACATGAGCGATTACATGCTGCAGTGTTTCCGCAATGACCGCCGAGTTGCCCACATTTTAACTGGTGCTGATTACTGGGTGGCCACCCTGCTGGATCCCCGTTACAAGGACAACGTACCGTCCTTAATTACCTCACTGGAGCGGGATCGTAAGATGCGCGAGTACAATCGCACGCTGGTAGACGCGCTGCTGGTGGCATTCCCACCTGACAGCGGGCGTACGGTGGAAGCACAAGGCAAAGGCAGAGGAGGAGGAAGAGGTCGCCAATGCAGCCGGGGCACCGGCAGCACCTCAGAAGGCAGAGTTAGCATGGCTGAAATGTGGAAAAGCTTTGTCAGCACGCCACAACAACCAGCACCATCAGCTGAGATGGAACGTCTTAGCAGGAGGCAGCATTTCACCAACATGGTTGAGCAGTATGTGTCCACAGGCCTACACGTACTGGATGACGGGTCTGCCCCCTTTAACTTCTGGGTCTCCAAATTGGGCACATGGCCTGAGCTTGCCCTTTATGCCTTGGAGGTGCTGGCCTGCCCTGCAGCCAGTGTATTATTTGAACGTGTATTTAGCACGGCAGGGGGCGTTATCACAGACAAGCGCAGCCGCCTGTCCAGAGCCAATGTGGACAAGCTCACGTTCATTAAAATGAACCAGGTATGGATCCCACAGGACTTGTCCGTACCTTGTGCAGAATAGACATGTATACCGGTGTTGTGACAAAAACTGTCTGGCCATCGGATTGTGTCCGGCCCATACTGCGAAGGCGCAGCGCTTGCGCAGTACAGAGGACAAGGAGATTCACAAAATCTCCGAAGATGAACGGCGCCTGCCCAGTGAGTGCAGGTTCAAGCCCCACCATCCAAGTGGACATACGGTAGCACATAATAACAGGGCCCCTCACGGGCTTGGTTCGATCGCCACGCTTCTGGCACGGCCTCACTTGGCTCGTCTTGAACCACGGATGGTGTGGCCTTCACCTGAACTCACCATGCAGGCGTCGTTCGTCTTGGGAGATTTTCGAAATCCCCTTGTCCTACATACTGAGCAAGCGCAGTACAGGGTGGACACTATTTGACGGGGGACAGAATTCAACACATCACCGGCATTACACAGCCAATGTTGTATTTTTGAATCAGTGTTGGCTACCTCGTCCTCCTCCACCGCCGCTTCCACCTACATAGCCACATCCACCGCCACTTCAACCTCCTACTCCATATGGACCTCGTCCTCCTAGGTCAAGATTATTATTTTTTATTTTTATTTTTTTTATGTTATTTTAAGTTATTTCCCTATCCACATTTGTTTGCAGAGCACTTGCCATGCTCTTAACAACATTTTGCTGCCATTTGCAGCCCTCTAGCATTTCCATTACCTTTTTAGAGCCTTTTTAGTCCTTAGAAGTCCGGGTCCCCATTGACTTCAATGGGGTTCGGGTTCGGGTCCGGGTTTGGGTTAAAGTTCGGTCCCGAACGCGAACTTTTTTCCGAAGTTCGGCCGAACCCGTCGAACCCGAACATCCAGGTGTCCGCTCAACTCTAGTCATGTCACAACTGAGTATAAAAAAGAAGAAAGGAGCCTCTAAGTGTAGCAATATGGTTACATTTAATGAAGGTACAACTTCTCTTCTCTTTTATACCCTGTAAATAAAATGCTTTGATATACAAGTGCTTTGGATTACAAGCATGCTTCTGGAACGAATTATGCTCGCAAACCAAGGTTTTACTGTAGTTGTATTACATGTTGATCCTGCTACCAAAAAAAGGTTTTCCCTTTTGCTATCAGAGCCATTTATATATTTTATACACATTAAAATGCACATTTTAGGCCTGAAGATTACTTAAAACACCCAAAACAGAACAGAACCCCTGTAAAATAAAATGGTGGCAGTCGCAATTTTTTTATGTCACACGATAATTACACTAGTCTTTATTAAATCTATATTATCAGTAAATAATACAGTCAAATGAATTTGAGTGCACACAAACACAATATAATACCAAACTTTTTGATAAGATATAAAAGATGAGGACATGTCACAAAATATGTCAAGACTCAAAATGGTGCTCATAGGAAACGGCAAAAAACTATGGTACCCAAAATTGTCCAAAGAAAGAGAATTTTGGTCCAAAGGTCCTTACAGCTTATTCATTTTGACCTTACCATGAATGATGGCCTGATGCCTCGTACACACGATCAGTTTTCTCGATAAGAAAAGTGTGATGTGAGCTTTATGTCAGGAATTCCGACCGTGTGTATGCTCCATCACACTTTTTCTTTGAGATTTCTTTCCAAGAAAAGATTGAGAGCAGGTTCTCTATTTTCGTGACAGGAAAAATTCCTATTGGGAATCGCGCTCGTCTGTATGCAATTACAACACGGAAAAAAAACATGCATGCTCAGAATCAAGCAGAAGAGCCGAACTGCCTATTGAAGTTAATTTTTCTCGGCTCGTCGTACGCGTTGTACGTCACCGCCTTCTTGACGTTCGGAATTTCAGACAAGACTTGTGTGACCGTGTGTATGCAAGACAATTTTGAGCCGTTTTTCTGCTGAAAAAAAAAACATGGTTTTCCTGTCGGAAAAACTGATCGTGTGTACAGGGCATTAGACTTATTGCTTTCATTCTGGCGTGTGGGGTGATACCTAATATGTGTGGTGCAATCGCTTTCATACACGTGTGCATTTAATATACGCATTAGCATTTTAGAAGTGACCAGGTGGTGTCTTCTGTATTGGGTTTGGGGATCATTGAGATGCCCGCTATGAGGGATTGAGTAGGGAAGATGTGATTAGAGAGAAGCGATTATACATATGCTGGCCTTCTTCTAGTCTCATCTTGTGCAACTTTCTTAGCAAAAATAGCTTTCTGTTGAGACTTGAGCCCTCATGCAGTTTTTGAATGAAGTCCACTTACCGTTTTCTCTGTTCTTATGTGGATAAGCTGGTCATCTTCCACGAATACGCTTATAATCACTTTTCCTTGTCTATACTTCCTATCCCTTGTCAAAGTATTTTATTGGATATATACTTTTGTCATATACAGATCATATGTAAATCGTGTTGTTGACATTTGACCAATTATTACAAATATAGAAAAATAACAAATAGTACGGTCTACAGTATATATCCTAATGAAAATTATAATGACTTAAGTGAGATAGAAAGTAAACAATCCTTGTACGAATATATTCAAGACTGTAGTTGAAAGAGATATCGAACATATTAGTTATAAATTGATCTGTATCTTTGAAACAATATTGCAGAGTAATACTTTTTTGTAGCTGCAATAAGTGTAAAATGACGTAAGAATAATAGAGAAAAGACAGGAGAAAAAGAAGTAAAGATATCAAAATAAAATAAGGTAAAATAAAATTAGATAGATAATATAAAATAAAATAGATGGGATAGAATATTAGGAAACCAGGGGGAGGGGTGTAGGAGTTCACCTGAATGGCATGAATGAGTCGGTCCGCGGCTTGAGGGTTTAGGTAAAACACTGTGTTCACTATTCTGAGCAGGGTAGCGCCCAAGCTTCAGAAATCTGGTTTAGTAATTAGATTAACCGATTGAGTCCTCCGGCTACCATGGCATAAGAATCGAGTTGTCACTAATAGAAGGTAGGTGAAATTTAATCCAAGGATCCCAGATCTTTTCAAAGATTGGAATTTGATTTCTTTCTATAGCTAACATTTTGGCGTGAGACATAAAGTTATTTACTCTATTTATGGTCTCGGATATCTCCAATTTAGGGGTCCTCCATGCCTTTGCTATTGTTTGCTTCGCTGATGTAAGAAATTGAATGAGGAGTTTGAATTGTTTATGTGTAATGAGATCAGGTTTTAGATTGAGCAAGGCTGTGGCTGGGTCTGGTTGCACAGTGAAACCAAATATCTTGGAGGCAGTTTCAAATATCCGTTCCCAAAATAATTGCACCAACGGGCAGGACCACCAAATGTGTAAGTGGGTGCCCGGATCTGGGCAACCCCAAAAGCATAGGCCTGTTTGGTTTGGTGTGAATTTGGCCAATCTGGAGGGAACGAGGTACCAACGAGACAAAACTTTGTAATTGGTTTCAACCGCCAGGATATTTGGTGAAGAAGATTTTGTTTCAGACCATATTTTGGACCAATCATTCATATCGAATGTTCTCTTCAGGTCCTCCTCCCATTTACGTGCATAAGGTGGTTTATCTAAACCGGGATAAGTGGAAATGTGGGAGTATATAGAAGATATAATGCCTTTTAAGTGAGGATCTTTCATGCACATAGATTCAAAAATCGTAAGTTGGGTCAAGGAGACATCTGTATTTAGCAAAGGTGCGTAAAAGTTTTTAATTTGGAGGTATCTGAAAAGTTCAGAGTTCGGTAGGTTGTAGATATTACAGAGTATAGGAAATGTATGGAAGGATGAATGAGAAGTCAAGTTACTAAGCCGAGTAATATTTAAGGAATTCCAGACCTTAAATGATTTAGGAGAGACCCATGCTGGGTAGAAAGCAGGGTTTTTCAGGAATGACAAGAGGGGATTGTGTGAAGATTGTAATTGGTGTTTAACTGTGAGTTTGTCCCATATAGATAAAAAGTATTTAGTAATGGGGTTACGTAGGGTTTTCCGTTCCTTAGGTAGAAGCCATAAAAGATTGGAAATAGAAAGAGGGTCGCATTCTGCCGCTTCTATTAGTACCCATAGGGGTATTTCATATGTAGCATGATATTTAGTGAGGCTAGCAATGTGTGCTGCTCTATAATAGTTAGCAAAGTTTGGAAACCCAAAGCCTCCTTTGAGTTTTGGTAAGTGTAGTGTATGAAGCGATACACTGGGTTTTTTGGAGCCCCAGACAAATGTTGATGTTCGTCTCTGGAGAATTCTAAGATAGTAAGGTGGGATAGGGATCGGTAAGACTCTAAATAAGTAAAGTAGTTTTGGAAGGATTGTCATTTTGATTGCATTAATTTTACCTATCCATGAAATTGGGAAATGTGACCATTGTTGTAAAAGTGTCGTTATTTGTTTGAGGAGTGGGGGATAATTTACTGTAAAAAGATCTAAATATGAGGCTGTCAGGTAAATCCCCAAGTAGGGGATTGACCTCTCAGTCCATATGAAAGGAAGTGCATTTTTAGCCGAGTCGGATTCTACTTTGGAGAGGGATACGTCTAAGGCTTTGGATTTTTTGAGATTTATTGTAAGTCCTGAAATCATTGCAAATTTGTCTAAAATGAGCAGTAGGTTGGGACCAGAAACTTGTGGGGATGATAGAAATAGGAGTATGTCATCCGCAAATAGACATAATTTATGATGGTATCCAGCAGTCTCTATGCCCGTAATTGTTGGGTCTGTGCAGATTCTTTGGGCTAGGGGTTCTATTAGAAGGGCGAATAGGAGGGGGGAAAGTGGGCAGCCCTGGCGTGTTCCTCTTTCTATATTAAAGGAATTAGATTTGTATCCTGCATATTTAATATATGCGATTGGTCTGTTGTAAAGAGCTGCGATCCATGTTTAGAAGTGAGGGCCAAAGCCCCATTTTTGCAACGTGTAGCGGAGGTAAGGCCACGATATGGAGTCGAAAGCTTTTTTTATATCAAGGGATAGAAAACAGGAGGGTATACGACGGTTTTTAGCTATGTGAGCTAGCAATACAGCCCGGCGGACATTGTCACTCGCCTGGCGCTTTGGCATGAATCCTACTTGATCTTTGTGGATAAGCTTACCTATTATGCTATTTAGTCTTTTCGCTAATATTTTGGCTAGGAGTTTAATGTCTAAGTTCAGAAGGGAAATAGGGCGAAAATTTGTACATAAGGTATCATCAGTAAGAGGTTTAGGAATCATGCAAATAATGGCAGTTAAAGTTTCTTGTCTAAAAGTTTTCCCTTCTAATAATACATTGAAAGCTTCCGCTAAGATTGGTGATAGTATGTCCGCGTAGGTTCTGTAATATAAGGTTGAATAGCCATCTGGGCTTGGCCTCTTATTAATTTTAAGATCTTTGATGGCTTCAATGACGTCATTAGATGTAATATTATCTTCCAATAACTTCTTTTGGTCAAGGGAAAGTTCTGGTAGATTTATATCAGAGAAAAATGCATCCGCTGTTTCCGGGTTGAAGTTATAAGATGAAGTATATAATGAGGTCAGATGGGAATGAAATTTCTGAACTATTTTGTTGGGATCGCAAGTATAGACATCTTTTGCCAGTTTTAGGCAAATTGGTTTGAAGGGTTTGTTCAGAGAATTGAGTGTACGTGCAAGATATGTACCCGATTTATTGGCTTTCATAAAATAGTTGTGTCTTGAACGTTTATAAGACTTTTCTACTGCTTCAGTAAGAAATAGATCGTATGCAACTCGAGTCTTGTCTAATCGGGATTTTGTTATTGTTGATGGGTTGTCTTGATGGGCTATAAAGGCTGTATTAAATTCCCTTTCCAGTTTACGAGCTAGTGTTTTCCGTTCACGTTTAAATATGGCTGATTGTTTCTGAATTGTGTTACGTATAACTGGTTTATGGGCTTCCCAAAGAGTTAGTGTGCTAATTTCTGGGCTAGAATTGAGGGTTATATATTCTTTAATAGCTTGTTCAATGGTTTGGCGATGGGATGGGTGTTTGAGTAGGATATCTGGGAGATTCCATGTAGGGTCGTGGCCTTTGGGCAATGTTGATTTAATGGAAGTAAGTACTGCATTATGATCTGACAATGGGATAGGGACTATATCTGCTGCAATGATTTCAGGGAGCATACCTATGGTCAAGAATATATGGTCAATCCTTGAAAATGTTTTATGTGGGTGGGAATAGTAGGTATATTTCCGTTTAGTTGGATTAACTTCTCTCCATGAATCAACCAAGTTATATTTGGATAGAATTTGTGAAAAGATTTTTTAGACGTAATTTGAGATGGTGTGTATGGGGATTTATCCAGAAATGGGAGGAGCACCTGATTAGAGTCACCACAAAGCATAACTGTTCCTATCTTATGATCATTCACAACTTGTAGTAAGTGTGACATAAATGGATTAGGTTGTTTATTTGGTGCGTAGTAGGAAACTACTGTTATTGCCTGGTCAACAATGTGGCCCGTAAGAATCAGATAGCGTCCTTCAGGATCTTTTATTTGAGATTGAAGTGTAAATGGGGTAGAGCGATGAAAGGCTATAAGAGTACCCCGTTGCTTGGAGGCAGCTGATGCCGTATATGTTTGCGGATAGAAATTGGAAATACATTTTGGTGTGGAGGTATTTGTGAAGTGGGTTTCTTGTAAGCAAACTATGTGAGCCTTTTTTGGCATGAAATATACGGAATGCCTTGGTTCGTTTCTGGGGGATGTTTAGTCCCTGAACATTCAGGGACAAAATGTTTAATGGTGCCATGGCAGTCGGATGGACAAAGGGGACTTACCCGTTATCAGGTCATTCAGGTCATTCGATGCCATCCAAGTGAACTCGAAGGGGGGAGAAAAGGAGGGTTGAAGATAAGTACTAGAGAGAGAGAAAGAAATGAAAGGCTAATAATTAGAAAAAATAATATATACACCAACATAAAGACACATTTAAGTGTTTCCCACGAATAGGGGCAAAAATCCCCCACTGGGGAAAGGGTGTCTCCGTCAAACTTCCACATATTATATGTGGCCGGGTGAGGGAGGCTGAGTGGGGCACACGGATCTCCCGTTCAAGGGGGGAGAGCCTTCTGAAAAGAACAATACATTAATGTACAATATTATGAACTTTGTAACTTGTAACAAAACTATTAGTATTATAGTTAAATACACCAGGGGAGGGACTATAAAGGTAGTGAAGTTAGAAGATAGAAGAGACAGCTGATTGCCTCAAGATGTCCCGGTGGGGATGTAATCTAAGCCTAAGGAGTAGTAATAAGGGATGAGAGTAGAGCAGGGTTTAGGGGGCCCTTTCTTAATATAGGGCTTATATCTAAAGTTCTGGCTGGGAGAAATACTGACCAGAATCTCCGAAAGAGAATAATATTGTTACTTTATAATTTCCCAATTTGTATTTCAGGGTCTTCTGTTTCTTAACAAATGAAAAGGGGGGAACTAGTAGGAGATGTAAGACCTACGTCTCTAATGAATCTAATGGGTACCAGTAGGACTTATATAGATGCCTCTTATATGGGACCCAGAAGTCTGGATTCAATATATATATTGATACCTTAAGCTATACAGGGGCATTAGAGTTTTTACTATAGTGATAGTGAAAAACTTGAAACTTAGACTGAACTAAAGGAAAACTTAGGCAAACATTGCGCATATACTTTTGGGGAGCAACGAGTAAAATAAGACTGTATATGTGATAAAGTTCACTATTGTGCATTAATTAGGTAGTACGTGCATTTTATTGCACAACAAGTCTTTAAAAAGACTGGTAACAGGGTAATGAATGAGCCAAACGATCATTTTGAGATTTCTGTCAGTCCATGGAGTCTTCTTTTTCCTGTGGAGGTGATGCGTAGCGACCTCTTTTGTGGGATTGGTGATTGCCATTTTTCAGACTTTGTTGAGAGTGGTTCACTTTTGATGAATGAGGTGTTGAACTACTATGCAGTCGTGTAAATCGCGGGTTTGGATCCATTAATTTAAGGTCTATGAGTGTTTGTTGAAGTTCCTCATAGGCTCTGCTAGTGTATATTTTCCCTTCGTAGGCGAAACGTAAAGAGAATGGAAACCCCCATTGGTATGCGATGTTATGACGTTGCAGTTCCTGAAGAAGGGGCTTTAATGCTCTTCTTTTAGCAATTGTAGTTTGGGACAAATCTGCAAACAATTGGTATTCAGTTCCTTGGAAATTCAGTTGTTTTTTATCTCTGGCCGAGGACAAAAGTTGCTCTTTAGTACGGTAGTAGTGCAATTTCACTATAACGTCTCGTGGGGGACCGTCAACTTTTTTTGCAGCAAGTGCCCGATGAATCCTGTCAAATTCCATTCTTTCAATGGGAATAGCTGGTTGCAATTCCTGAAACAGTGCAGTTATGGTGGATTGAAGGTCAATGATTGTTTCAGGAATTCCCCTGACACGCAAGTTAGACCTCCTGTCCCTATTCTCATGGTCTTCAAGTTTATTCTGGAGCAATAAATTTTCTTCTTTGAGGTTTTCTAATTCCATTGTATGTTCCAAGGTAGCATTTTCTAAATCTTCAGCTTTAATTTCTAAAGCTGTTGTGCGTTGCCGTTTACCAATTTCTCTTATCTCTCTTGTGAGGTTGGATGTAATTTGATCTGAAGTCTGTTTTAATGCTCTATGAAGCATAGTTTCAAATTGTTTAAACATGGCTGGGGTTATCTGAGGGGTCTGAGGAGAGTTTTGTGAGGAGAACAAATCGTTGTCTGAATCAGCTGGGGATATAGTCTGTGACAAGCTTTGTTTATGAGAGCGCATAGATGCTGTAAATGAAGCGGGGGGCGGTGCCATTTTAGCCGCAGCTCTCCCCTTTGAAGCCTTCATGAGAGGATTTTTCATTCTGGCACCGCTGCCTCTCTGAGCCATATTACTGCCCCAAAATTGGTCAGCAGGGTCTCTGGCACTTGTTCTACCCCTAGTATATGATAAAATACTTGCGGGTTATCTCGAATATCAGCTCTCCTCCCGAACGGTACGGAGCTCTAGCCCTGCATTACTGCACCGCTAGACTCCGCGCATGCGCCCCCTATCCTTCCTATCCCATTCCTCCGTCTCTCCATCTGTGGGTCTGTCTGTATTCAGCACTTGCCACAAGTCTTCCTTGCTAAAAAACATTTTTAGTTTAAACTTCCATAGCTGGTAATTGCCATTGTTCAGCTTTGCAATTGCAAACTTCACATCTGAATTGCTTGTCATCTTTCAGTAGCTTGTATACAGTAGTCACTTGATGTACTCACTGAGTATTCTTTCCAGTGCTGCTGGGTGCCTGGAATATCCTCTCCAATGCCTGGGTGCCTAGGACCCATAACCTATTAGCAGCTTTTTGAATACTTATGAGCTGGAAGCTTCTTGTTTCAGCAATTAGCTTTACTTTCATGGAGAAATACATTACATGCCTTTTTATCATCATGGAGACAGACAGGAAGAAAACACAAACGAGTGCATTGAGCATAGATAGACAATACATCCTGTTATATCATATAATATAAGAACTATACACTATAATACCACAGCGCCACCTGCTGCATAGATAGGTATAATGCATACAGTATTGTCAGTTTATTAACAACTTTACATTACATGTTGTTGTTCTTCCAACAGGCACGTCAAGCACTTGAGCATTAATTCATTCATTCAAATGGTGCGTTTACATGAAAGTAGACGTCTAGACGCGTTTACATGCATTTACATGTGTCAGGCATTTTCCTGCCACATTCAGGGAGCCCCTGCCCTCTCTATTGTGGTCATAGCTGGACAACACACATACTATTCTCATTATTTTGTAATCTGTGTGATATGAAAATTGTATTCATGAACCTTATGACAGCTATAGTGCATACAGTACAAGATGAGACTCTCATAGATAAACTATATATTGGGACACCTGCCTTTACACACACATGAACTTTAATGGCATCTCAGTCTTAGTACGTAGGGTTCAATATTGAGTTTGTCCACCCTTTGCAGCTATAACAGCTTCAATTCTTCTGGGAAGGCTGCCCACAAGGTTTAGGAGTGTGTCTATGGGAATGTTTAACCATTCTTCCAGAAGTGCATTTGTGAGGTCAGGCATTGATGTTGGACGAGAAGGCCCGGCTCGCAGTCTCCACTCTAATTTATCCCAAAGGTGTTCTATTGGGTTGAGGTCAGGACTCTGTAGACCAGTCAAGTTCTTTCAACCCAAACACACTCATCCATGTCCTTATGGACCTTCCTTTGTGCACTGGTCCAAACAATTTGGTGAAGGGGAATTATGGTGTGGGGTTGTTCTTCAGGGGTTGGGCTTGGCCCCTTAGTTCCAGTGAAGGGAACTCTTAAGGCGTCAGCATGCCAAGACAATTTGGACAATTTCATGCGCCCAACTTTGTGGGAACAGTTTGGGGACAGTTTGGGGATGGTCCCTTCCTGTTCCAACATGACTGCGCACCAGTGAACAAAGCAAGGTCCATAAAGATATGGATGAGCGATTTTGGGTTTGAGGAACTTGACTGGCCTGCACAGAGCCCTGACCTCAACCTGATAGAACACCTTTGGAATGAATTAGAGTAGAGACTGCGAGCCAGGCCTTCTTGTCCAACATCAGTGCCTGACCTCACAAATATGCTTCTGGAAGAATGGTCAAACATTCTATAAACACACTCCTAAACCTTTTAGACAGCCTTCCCAGAAGAGTTGAAGCTGCAAAGTGTATATTGAACCCTACGGACTAAGACTGGGATGCCATTAAAGTTCATCTGCATGTAAAGGTAGGTGTCCCAATACTTTTGGCAATATAGTGTAGATGAAAAAACATTATATTTAAAAAGGGTTCCACTATATGATCCATACATATAGAATATAATTTGGTATTCTTTATACATATGCTATAGAAACGTGTTCAAGCATGTTCTAGACCACAGGTGTCAAACACAAGGCCCGCGGACCGTTTCCGGCCATTTCATGTGGCCCTCGCACCTCTCCTGCGGCTGCAGGAGAGCTCCAGCCCTCCTCTGGTCCTACTCCAGACCCTTACTTTCTGCTTTCAAGCACTGCATCCAGCTTCTTCCCAGCAGCAGCATAAGGAAAGGGGGTGCACGTGATGTAAGGGAGAGTGGGGGACTCAACTTCTGATGGTGGGGTGGCTCTTGACATCTAATGTAAAGGGCAGGGGAGGGTGTAATCCATCTATGTTGGTACAATGCCAGCGGCCATTTTAGGACTATGGGAGATGTCCGCCATGTTGTGGAAAGTTTAACCTTATCTTACCTGATACATCTGGTCATTCCATGTGACATAGGGAATGAACTAATGTCTAGAAGAACAGAAAGTTATATGATTGGATAATATGTAGCAGGATTGGGGGAATTCGCAATGTTATTGAATATATTTTAATCCTAATGTGTGAATTTGGACCTGCAAGATGATTGGTCAGTAATTAATGCAGACATCTCAAGCCTCCCGCGAGGTGCGGGAGTCTCCCGCATTTCAGCTGCGGCTCCCGGACACCTGCAAGTGGGGGGCAATATCCCGGCTGCAGGGCTGATCCAGGGCAACAGGCTTACCTACTCTCCAGGCATTGGTAGGAGAGAGGCACCTGGAGCTTGTCAGTGGCTGTGCCTCGTCCTTTATCCCTCCCCTATCTGGCGGCTATGTGACCAGTGGCATAGTGTGGGGGGGGGCAGGCAGGGCTACAGCCTTGGGGCTGGGTGCAAAACTTAAAGGGGCGCTGGTGTACTGTACCCAGTGTGATGGCCATCTAGCGGGGGCAAATAGGTGCGGGGCTGATGGCACTACAGCAGTAATCAGCACCGCATCGCCCTTGGGGTGCAGGGGGCCGCTGGCTATGGCGTCCATCGCCACTAGGGTGACCACGTGTCCCGCATTTTGCAGGTCTGTGCCGGGCACATTCATTCCAGTACAATACAGTGTCCCGGAATGAAACTGACACAACCACCCCCTGGGCCAATCTGATGCCCCCAAAAAAGGGCGCCACATCACCGCTTTACTCACTGACAGTACTTGTCCTGGCCGGGAATGCCTTGAGGAGCACAATCCCGCCCCCTGCTTGTGATTGGAGAAATTGTAAATCCTGCGTCTTGTGTCTAATCACTGTGCTGTGATTTGTTCCATTTTTGGGAAGGGAGGGTGTCCCTGAATGGTAGTTTGGAAATGTGGTCACCCTAATCGCCACACACAGCAGTAATCAGCGAGCCAAGGGCAGATAGGCTGGCGGGTCAGAGAGAGCCTGGGACTCAAAAGAAGAGCTCCACCAGCACCGTCTCCTCCACCATGATACCGCCCCCTGAAGAGGTGAGAAGCAGCAGGGCGGGCGCAGCATACTGTACCCCACGCTTTCAGAGCAACATGGATTGCTCCAACTTCCTCCACTCTCTAGCTTCACGTGACGCTTGGAGTATGGACAGGATGACTTGGGGCACAGAGGATGGCCGGGAGCAACTGAAAGGATCAAAGCAGATGCTCACAAGAAGACAGACTGGCATGGAATGGAAGATACTGTACTATCATCATACACACACAGGCCTGCAGGCTGCAGATAGACTCTGGTACAATGGGACAGAGGAGGGACTACAGATAGAGACAGGGACAGGGCTAGGGATCTCTCTCATCTCCCCCCTCACTCCCTTCTCTTTCAGCCCCCCCCCTTCTCTCAGACTTAACCTCACTCAGCCTTTCCCTCTCTCAGCCCCCCTCTCTCAGCACCTCCCTCTCTCAGCCCTCCCCTCTCTCATCACCCCCCTTTCTCAGCCCTCCCCTCTTTCAGCCATCCCCTCTCTCAGTCCTCCCTCTCTCAGAACCCCCCTCTCTCAGCAACCCCCTCTCTCAGCCCTCCCCTCTCTCAGCCCTCCCTCTCTCAGCACCCCCCTCCTCTCAGCAGCCCCTCTCTGAGCACCCCCTCTCTCAGCCCTCCCTCTCTCAGCACCCCCTTCTCTCAGCACCCCCCTCTCCCAGCCCTCCCCTCTCTCAGCACCCCCTCTCTCAGCACCCCCTCTCCCAGCCCTCCCCTCTCTCAGCACCCCTCTCTCAGCCTTCCCCTTTCTCAGCGCCCCCACTCTCAGCACCCAGCCCTCCCCTCTCTCAGCACCCCCTCTCTCAGCCCTCCCTCTCTCAGCACCCCCCTCGCTCAGTACCCACCTCTCCCAGCCCTCCCCTCTCTCAGCACCCCCTCTCCCAGCCCTCCCCTCTCTCAGCAATCCCCTCTTTCAGCCCCCCCTCTCACAGCACTCCCCTCTCAGCCTTACCCTTTCTCAGCCCCACTTCTCTCTCTCTCAGTCCCCCTACCTGTTTCAAGCAGAAACACTGCACATACTGACTCCTACCACTGTGACCACTTCAAATAACTGTAGCGGTCATGGTGGTTAGAGTGTTCCTTTTAATATCTCTCAGAAGAAGTAAACCTCTGTATACTGGTTCCATTTTATTTGATCATCCTCTAGTTGTGTTAAATTGGGGGGGGGGGCGCAGAGCGCCACCTCCCTGATATAAGTTTGCCACCTCCCTGAAATGAGTTTTCGCAGGTTGGGATGTCTGTTAATGTTAACTTGGTAACTTGAGCCAATGGTATTTAGAGTTAACTTCTTATCTCGATGTACTAAAAATATATCTACAGAGGTAAATGCTTTTCCCGGTGGAGATCGACCACCTGACTCCCCACGCATTGCATTCTGAGTGCACAATAAATCCGTATCTGATCAAAGACCACCTGCATCCTGGTTCTTGAATTTGGGGAAAAAACACTTATCACTATCCAAAAGCAATATGGAGCTCTGTCCTCTGACACTCACCGCCATCTGATCCGATCCTGTCCGCCAAAAACAGAAGGATGGTAGTCCTATTCTCCACCCATCCGGCAGATCGGATTGTGTTAGCTGTAAATGGACAGGCGGTCCTTTTCCATCTGATTGCCCCATAGAGGAAAGTGGGACTGTGTCCATGTTCACTCTGCATAGTGGAGCTGACACAGACCTGTCATCCCCTTGCTCAATAGGGATCAGCAGAGAGAACCCCCGCTGATCAAGGAGATTCCGCTTAGCAGAGACGCCCCATGTGAAAGGGGCCTTAATGAGTCTAAAGGCACTTTCACACTGCCCCATTGTGGTTTCCCCACCGCACAGTGTGCTTTTCTGTAGACTTTATTCGATCAGGCGGTTTTGCTGCGTTTTCTTAAAGCACACCAAAGATGCAGCATGCCAGAATTTTGGTGCGCTTTCAGAAAACGCACCAAAAACGCTCGATCCAATAGAAGTTTATGGGAAATAAAACTCTTATGCCGCATACACAAGATCCATTTTCCCATTGAAAAAACCTTGTATGGTTTTTCCGACGGAATTCCGCTCAAGCTTGTCTTGCATACACACGGTCACACAAAAGTTCTCTGAACTTTCGAGCGTTAAGAACGCAGTGACGTACAACACTACAATGAGGCGAGAAAAATAAGTTCAATGCTTCCGAGCATGCGTGTTTTTTTCCCATCGGAATTGCATACAGACGAAAGTTTTTCCTGATAGGAATTTTTCCCGTCGGAAAAATAGAGAACCTGCACTCAAACTTTTGCTGGCGGGAATTCCGACAGAAAAAGTCAGATGGAGCATACACACGGTCGGAATTCCCGTCCAAAAGCTTGAATCTGACTTTTTCCGACAAGAAAACCAATCGTGTGTACGCGGCATAACATTTCTTCTAGCAGATGTTTGACAGTGAATGCGATTGGCAACACAGACAGTTCCAGCTTTTGATACATGAAATCTGGTTTATTCAACAAAAATAATAGACTTGAATTTAAATTTAAATAGGGTATTTATTACTGACTGCTGAATTTGATTTGATTTTTCAGTGACTGGCCAGTATACAACGACTTTTCTTTTATGATCTCCCAGACGCAGTCTGAAATGTCTGTAATTTTCTTTGCCAGTAGCTCACTGTTCGATGTAATGTCTCAGTACAATGTCAAGTTTTCCATGTAATAGCGTTATTATTAGAATGATGCACTTGATACAGCAAAGTGTGGACAGCGCTCTCCAACTGTGACTGAGGATATCATGGAAAGGAAACTGATTAGACACAATATTATCACAACATGGAAGGTTATGAGTATAAAACCTAAAATAAAATAAAAATCTATCTTATAAATGAAAGAAACGGACTAACTAATCTGTATATGATAGAAATAATGTGTAGATGTCTACTATGATTTAATGGCAAAAACACTAAGCAATAGTGCAAATGCTGGAAAATAATATTAAACTTTTAGTTAAATTATCTATAAACTGAAAAGTATATATTTATATGTAAAAACATCTAATGCTTTACTCTAAAACATGCTGATAAAAGGCTATGGGCTTTATTTAATGACAATATACTTTGTATTTTACTTATAAACTTCCCTGCTTCATAACTTCGGTCACAAAAAAAAGTAAAATACAGTTTCTCCTGAAAAGATACAAAGAAGATAGCTTATCCCTTCCTCTGCTTATGCCGCTAATCTCCCTTAAAGAGAAACATCCAACTGAAGAAACTTCATAACCCAACACTGTTAGGATTGACATATTATTTATTTATTACAGGTACTTATATAGCACCATCCATTTACACATACTGCACTGTATATATTGTACATTCACATCAGTCCCTTACTCTCAAGGAGCTTATAATCCAAGTTCCATAACTCACATTCATACATACACATACTAGGGCCAATTTAGACAGGAGATAATTGACATATTCCTGGTTCTCCACTGTTGTCTGTGGTTCCTCCTGCTGCCTCACTGCTATATATAGTCACTTCAAGAAACTTCTGAACCCAACACTTTTAGGATTGACATATTCCTGGTCCTCAACTGTTGACTGTGGTTTCTCATGCTGCCACTCTGTTGTACTGTAGAGAAACAGCCTCCTGAATAAACATCAGAATCCCACATTTTTAGGACTGACATATGCCTGGTCCTCAACTGTTGTCTGTGATTTCTCCTGCCACCACTCTGCTGTATTGAAAAGAAAGAGCTATCTGAAGAAACGTCAGAACCCAACACTTTTAGGATTAACATATTCTTGGTCCTCCACTGTTGCCTGTGGTTCTCACTACTGTTGCACTGCTATTTTGAAGATAAAAAGCCACCAGAAAAAAAGTTCAGGACATTACACTTTTAGGATTGACATATTCCTGGTCCTCCACTGTTGTCTGTGGTTCCTCCTACTGCTTTACTGCTATATTGAAGAGAAAGAGTAACCTGAAGAAACTTCAGAACCCAACACTTTTAGGATTTACATATTCTTGGTCTTCCTCTGATGTCTGTGATCCTCCTGCTGCCACTCTGCTATATTAAAGAGAAACAGCCACCTGAAGAAATGTCAGAACCCAACACTTTTAGGATTGGCATATTTCTTGTCCTCCACTGTGGCCCGTGGTTCTCCCTGCTGCCTCACTGCTATATTGAAGGGAAATAGTTACCGGAAGAAACTTCAGAATCCAACACTTTTAGGATTGACATATTCCTGGCTTTCCACTGTTCTCTGTGGTTCCTCCAGTTGGCCCCTATTTTACAAAAGCATGCATTAGTAACGTATGGGCCTCCAGATTGAACCACTGAGCACTGCGGCAGACCAGAGAACCTTGTTCATCTGTGGTGGATGATCCTTAAGCCTGCTCAGAACAGTGCTCATGTAATGATGTGGGGCACGAATACTGTTCTGTGCAGTGGTAGTGGAAGCTAAAGCCTGCGTGATGATGCATCCCCAGGGGGTGTGTTAATGACAACCTGGGGACACAGGAAATGGATTGAATGTCTGATGCTGGCCAT
Organism: Rana muscosa; assembly: GCA_029206835.1. Classification (NCBI taxonomy): domain Eukaryota; kingdom Metazoa; phylum Chordata; class Amphibia; order Anura; family Ranidae; genus Rana; species Rana muscosa. The sequence continues at coordinate 444,160,918 of CM055116.1, forward strand.
CATTCAACCCTTATGATGAGCGGCATCTAGTGGACAAGCTGACTTTCTGCAATGGGATAGCTTCAGGGAGGAAGTGAGTATTGCAGTAAAAGTTGCATTTTTTTACAAGTTCTGGGAAATTAGTTTTTACCCTTTTAATAAAAGGGAAGTTGTTCTTGCATGTCAACTATGGCCGGTTCTCTTTAGCAACCTGAGTTTTTTAAATAAACAGCTAAAATAAAAGCTACCAGGTTTGAAATGAAATTCTAGCCGTTGTACTTTCCTTTTGTTTCAAAATGCTTGTTACATACCGAATACATCTGTTGTTTTCTTGGGAGCAATAATACAATGCAATAATACACTGAGATGCATTTATTACAGGTGTATGACGTACATGATGGCTGCACTGTCTCTTTGTCCTTGCACTTGAGATACATCTATATAGATAGAAGCACTAAGAAGTGACATATTACAAACAGCTACACTGTGACAAGAGGAAGTTAAGACTGTTAATTCCATGGGTATTAATGTCTGTGGTATGACCCATAATAAAGGCAGAATGTGACCTATAACTGAAATACCTACTCAGAATGTGGTTAGTCGCAGGGAATTTTTGCATACCGGCTAAACAAGAAACACGTCAACAAAATGTGTTTAGACATTGTTCTTTTTTATAAGTCTCCATGCTGCAAATTTAATACAATAATGTCTAAATCTGCTATTTTTTTTAAAGCTACTTGCTCTTGGTGTAACTTTGTTCAGACCACCTTCTACTAAAGGGATGATTAACTGAACAGGATAGTTAATGTAATCAGAGAGATCCTGTACATTGTGTATTAACTCTGTTCCACTCAGCTTCCCGTTAACTGGGTTTTTACAGTGGGGGGCTGAGAAGGTCTGCCCAATCACATGACCACTGTTATTGTCTGTCTCAGTGACCACATGATCAGGAGCCAGTCCTGGCTGCTCCCAATCATTACTCCAGGTCATTTCTCTGGAAGCACACAGAGAATGCACTTGCAACACCCCCTCCTTTTTTTTTGGGACTACTTGAATCCCATTGCTTTGGGATGTGAGACGCCCCTCCTGTGAATAACATGTCTGTCGTCTCTCCTCTCATGCCAAATCTCTCTGATCTATGCTGGACTGTTTTTGTAATTTAAGCTCAGTGCTTCCACCTTCAAGGGATGGCTGAAGTTTGTAAACTACCTTTGCTTCTATTTGTAGCACCCTCTAGTGTGCTACTAGTGTTAGTGTAGGTAAATTTATTTTGTATGACTCATAGTAGCTGTGTCTGTAATTAGGTTGGGTTACTGCAGGTCAGGCTGGATGGCTCTACAGTGCAAGTCTCTAGTTCCTCCCCCTGGTTTTAGAAGTTTGGAGAAGCTTATGGAAGTTAGTGGGCAAAGGCCAGGAGGTCCTGATCTGCATAATTGAGGGAATCTGACCAATCCCTAGTCAAAAGGCCTGGCAGGGTGGCTGGGGCAGCCCTTAAATATGGTGGAGCCTGGCCTTTAGGGGAGTCGGGTGGAAGATGGAGTGCTGAGGAGGCTGTCGGTTGCCTAGGAGAGGTCCCTTAGGTCTAAGCGGGGCTTTGCCTCCAGGCTGGGCTCGGGCTGGCTGGGAAGAATCCTTTCAGCATCCGGTTTAAGAAGGAATCTTGCCTAAGAGCAGAAGGGAGCAATGAGGACAGAGTGAGTACATCAGCTCACCCAGGGATTCACAAGGGGAATGGCAAGCTCTCAAAGGACAGTGCTGTGCTTAACCCCTTTATCCCTTGTCCTGGGAGATCTTTGGAGTAGCCAGGTGGGCTGGTAGACAATCATCCAGTAGGGCTGGTAGTACCTGCAGGCAGTGGAGCTGGGAGCAGTTCTACGGAGGAGAGACGATACACCTGCATGTGGTTTTGCAACATTGTGTGCTATTTTCCAGAGGACACTAAGAGCTCCTAGTCCGCAAGGGACTTTTGCTAACTGATCCTTAAAGACTGGTTGTGTCAAGGGAGGCAAACAGTCCAGGATATTTTCTCTGTACATAGGAAGGTCATTATCCCCAATCTGTTGTTTCAGTCAAGTTGGACATCCCATAATCCCTCTACCCCATCCAAGTTGTTATCCCTAATAAAAACAACAAAAGCAAGCCCAGGGACTGATTTCTTGTGTCCGGACACAAGTGGAAAATGTGTGTTGGCTGGCTGTGCAGGAAAAAGGGAGCCAGTTACCAGAAGCCCCTGCAGGGGTAGTCTTATATATTAATACAGTAAACTGTCTCCTCCTACTCCCAACCTCTATATAGGGACGTCTCTTGGAAATGTAACTTATGCCCATTGGAGTAAGACCTGAAGCAGTTGTGCCAAGGACTGTCAACAGGTACTAGTTAAGCCAGAGCTGGACACCCCACAGGAGTCCCCCCCACACACACAAAGAAAAGTAGGATAGTTCCCCTGGGGGACCCTGTGCCCATGTATGTTGTTAAAGGTGAATTCCAGGTATGTTATATTTTTACATCCAGCTTGGACCATTGTAACTATGTATATACCATACATGGAATGCAAAGCATTCTCTAAATGGCACCCATACTGAAGGGCTGAACTCCAGTGTTCACAATGTATCAAGTGGGCTGCTCAGCACAGGACCAGGAAGCAAATGGAGATCACTGGAGTAAGGGAGTCCACTCAAGTGGGCATTGGTCAGGGGCATTGGTCAGGTATGGTATATATATATATTTACATTGGTACAAGATTTAACAATGTACCTAGGTAAAAATGTACCATGCCTGGATTTCCTCCTAAAGACACTAGCCCTGGGTCAGAGCAGGAATGGAATAAAAAGCAGATGAACTCACCCATTACACAACATATCTAATACCTAATCTATGTACCACCATGTTCTCACAAAGATAATCATTAATTTTCTTTTCCTGTGCTTCACTATGCAAGCAGTAAAAATCAGGCCGTGGTGTGCAGATTAATTACAAAAAGCCATGTATTGTATCTATATGGAATATGACTGTGGGGAATTAGTTGCAGTTAACATTTGATGTAGTGGTACCGATTTTATGACTTATGTAGCACTCCCCCAGTTAAGAGAGCTGCTGGTATTAATTTGGGCCTGTACCTTACTGCTGTCAACCCCCAATAAACTGTCTCTGACCCTCCACTGGCACAGCGGTTAAGCAAATGAGATTGTGAAACCTACTAGTAATGAAAAAACCACAACACAGTATACATTCACCATTCAGAACTAGAGTACCTGTGCTGGCAGTCTCTCTCTCTGGGACAGTTAATACCCCACACAACGTGTTTGCTTAACCATAGAATATCTTTACTAGATATGAAAGAGGTTAGGTTAACAGACAAGCATTTACATATGCAGGGCCCTGCAAAGTCAAAGTTATGCACAATGTAACCAATATCTAGGTATACAAATCTTATGCACTCTAAAATGTCTTTAAAAGAACTACGCTCGCAAGCTTTCCCCTCGTGGGCAGTATGGCGCCCAAACAATGTCTCCGTGAGTTACAGTCAGGCCTGACTACCTCCCACACACACAGTTATCCTGATAGAAGGGATCTTCGCTAGCAACGTTGGTGCACTTTTATAGTTGTAATCCAAAGGGGTGTCCACCGTTAGCTGTGATCCTGCTATAGTTTAGGGCCTAAAGTCACAAGCAACTAAGCGCCAATTCTAACTGCGCAACACACTGCAGTAATGGCGGCGGGCTCTATGCGAAGGGGTCTCAGGCCTAGCAAACAGTTTAAGAGTCCTGAGCAAGTGCTCTCTCACCCGGCCGGACCAATCCGTTTAACCGATCCCGCTGCTAGACTCCAGCACACGAACTCCCGGTCACCCGTATACTCCGATCTTCCGGACAACCTATTGGCAGGTGAAGGTGACTCGACCCATGGGAACTCAGATGTCAGCAAGCTCTCTGGATGAGGTCTCTCTCCTTCTCCGACCAGCAGGCTTTCTCCAGCTCGGTAGGCCCAGACTCTCTGGCCTAGACCAACACGGTAGGTCCAAACAGGCTCTAGGTTGTTGGGCGGGCAATGTCCAAAGAGGCTCCTCCTCCCCTTAAATAATCCATCCCCAGCAGACCTTGTGCCGTGCAATGCACGATGGGTGTTCAGTTGCACTGTGGGTATAGTAGTCTATGCAGTATCCTTGCCATTGGAGTCCAACTCTCCCGGTACCACAAATCCCACCATGCCTTTCCCCACTCATAGTCAAGCAATAGTCAGCAGATCACCCAATAGGAGACCAAGGGAGATCCGGATTCACTTGGTGGAATATAGACTCTTATGAACACCATAAAGTGACACCCCGCTACACACTCCCCCCACTTAAATCTTTGGTCCCCAAAGATATCAACAATTCCTGCAAGAGAACTTGGTTAGCATACATGGAGAACACAGTTTACTGTTACAAAAGAATCCGACAGGGGAATCTCCCACCAAGCTTTGGATGGGGGATTGTCCTGTCTACAGGTCACATTAATAGGGGTAACCTGTCTAGCTGTGCCAGGGAGTGAGCTAGGGTTGCCCTCCACCAAATGTACAGTGGAGGGACCAGCCTCATTTAATGTCTTTCTTGCCGTATAAACAGTTTCTTCAGAACATTCACCCATCTAAGTATAAGTCAGTCTTTTTGAAGGGTGAATGACTCTTCTCTCTCTCTGTGGCATTGAGGTTTGTACATCCAAAGTAACAGATCCAGCTCCTTCTGTATCATCTGCACTCATTCTCACATCTTGGTTAGGTGCATTTAATCCTGCGGTTCCAGAGACATCCAGATCAGCTACAGGAAGGGATGAGGGTTCTCTGTGATCTTCTGTTTGGAAGGAATCTAAAGCATCTTCCCATTCCTCAGTGAGAGTAGGGTAGGGTGTGGCATGAATTCAAAAGCCTCCGGATTCAAAGTATCTTCAGATGGCAATGGGGTAACATCCAGGGATTCCAGCCCTTGGGATGGCCACAACCATCTCTTCGGCTTCACTGGGTTCGTCCTCGATTCTGCCATCCCCTTCGTCTAACAGGGTTGCCTGAGACCTGGTAACTGGTCGGGGGGTACGGGGGGCTGAAGAGGTCTCATGAGAATCCAAGATGGGGGGCAAGCGGACTGCTTCGGAGAGGGGCAATAGATGATTTCTGTGCCAAGTCTTTAAAGTTCCCACACTCCCTTCTGGTTTGATCTGATACACCGGCAAGCCAGGCAGCTGTGTACATATCACATATAGCTGTGATCTCCATCGGTCAGCCAACTTATGTTTTCCCGGGACACCTAAATTCCACAACAGCACCCTGTCTCCTGGTTCTAGATCATGTATCCGGACCTTGAGGTCAAAGCTCCTCTTATTCCTTACTCCTCTTTGATCAAAAGTCACCCGAGCTTTCTCGTATGCCATCCTTAAACTTTGCATCAGCCGATCTACGTACCCCTTGTGGGAGGCTGCTGAGGTATGATCCAAGGAAGTGCCAAAGGCCAAATCCACCGGTAATCGTGCTTCCCGCCCGAAAATCAGTCTGTATGGGGAGTACCCAGTAGCATCACTGGTCGTGCTATTATAGGCATGCACAATAGCAGCTATGTGTTTGCTCCAATGTTGCTTCTTCTCTGCACTCAAAGTCCCCAGCATATTCAACAGTGTCCAATTAAATCTTTCAGGCTGGGCATCACCTTGTGGATGGTATGGAGTTGTCCTGGTTTTCTTGATGCCCAGCGAGTCTAACAACTTCCTTATCAGCCTACTCTCAAAGTCTCTTCCCTGATCCGAAGGGAGGCGCTGAGGCAACCCGTAGTGCACGAAGAACTTTTCAACAAGCACCTTGGCCACTGTTGAGGCCTTCTGGTCTTTAGTTGGGAATGCTTGAGCATATCTAGTGAAATGGTCAGTTACTACAAGAACATTCCCTTGTCCACTCAGATCAGGCTCCAGACAAAGGAAATCAATGCATACCAGATCCAAGGGTCCCTGACTTTGCAGGTGGCCCATTGGGGCAGCTTGATGAGGCAAGGTCTTCCTTTGTGACAGTATTCCTCCACTTCAACCCGCATACAGGGCCAATAGAACCTGTTCCTTACAAGTTGGAAAGTCCTCTCAGAGCCTAGATGACCATGATCGTCATGCAAAGCAATCAACACTGCCTTCCTGTGTTTCTAGGGCAGGAACAACTGCCATTTATCCTCTAGATCATCAGAGGGGCCCCTTCGGTAGACCACCCCTTGATGTAACTGCAACCGGTCCCATTCCCTTCTTAGCAGGCGAGCCTCTCTTGAAGAGTCCTTTGAGAGCACATCTGGGTTCTGGTTCTCCAATGCCTCCAATACCAACTTTCCTAGGGGGTCTTCCAGTTGATCTCTCCTCAGATTTCCCTTTCGACAGTTTTGGTAGGTTTTCTTACCCAATCTGAGTTACATCACAGTAGTACTTAGGCACTCCGACGACCGAAACTCCAATTTCTTCAGCTCTGGATCCGCCATTTGCCTGGAGCTCCGCTCCCTGATATAAGGCTCGCACTCCCTCTGGGGCCAGCTGAGTCCAGCTGAGTCCATTCTTCGGTAGAGCCCCCTGTGGTATGAGCTCTTCTGGACAGGGCATCCGCATTTCTATTTCCAGCCCCAGGCCTGCATTTTAAACTGAAGGTAAATCCCGAAAGGGCTGCCAGCCAACGGTGGCCTGTGGCATCTAATTGGCGGTGGTCAGAAGGTAGGTGAGCGGGTTATTGTCTGTTTTAACCACAAACTCAGCCCCATACAAGTAGTCTTTTCGTTTATCCACCACAGCTCATTTTAAGGCCAGGAATTCCAGCTTATGAGTGGGGTAATTTTTTTCCGCCAGGCCCAGGCTTCTGCTCACATAAGCAATGGGTCTTAATTGGCCATCATGCTCTTGATACAGCACTCCCTCCAAGACCATCACGACTGGCATCTACATGTAACTCATAGGGCTTTCTGGTGCCTGCATAGGCCAAGACGGGGGCATTGGTCAGGCTTTCCTTCAACCTGGTAAAGACTTCTTCACACTCGATGGTCCACTGGTCTTCTATAGACTCCCCTGGTCTCCTAGGCCCGAAATCCTCTTCTTCCCCTTCAGTCTTCAGAAGCTCGTTCAAGGGCCTAGCAATTTTGGCAAACCCCTCAACAAACCCCCTGTAATAGGAGCAAAACACCTAAAACGAACAAAGTTCAGTCACGGTAGTAGGCCTGGGCCAAGAGGTGACAGCCTCCAATTTTTCTGAATCTTTGGATACTCCTTCCGCGGACACGATATATCCCATTCCCAAGTAATGCACTGAAGACTGGTAAAATTGACACTTTTCCAGAGAAAGCTTGAGGCCTTCTTCATGGAGCCTCCTCAGGACTTTCTCCAATCTTTCCTCATGTTTTTCCAGAGTTTTCCCGAACACAATGATGTCATCCAAATATACCAATATTTCGGGGTATCAGAAGCCTTCCCGGTGTCCAGGGGCACCAGACAGGGGTGTCCCCTTTCACCGGGGCTATTTGCATGGAGCCCCTCGCAATTGCGTTGCGCTCGTCCCCCCAAATTCAGGGGATCAGCGTGGGTACTCTGACTGAAACAACAGCCCTTTATGCAGACGACCTGGTACTGTTTATTCGTGACACAGGACCTTCCCTGCAGGCAGCACTGTCGCTCCTAGGTAATTTTACTGAGGTCTCTGGCCTCAAGGTTAATTGGACTAAGTCCAAAATACTTCCCCTGCGTTCCCATCCCATGTCTGGGCCGGCGGACCCTGATAATCCCCTACAGTGGGTCACTCAAATTAAATACTTAGGACTCACGATAACCAACTCAGTCATGGACTTCATAGTTCTCAACGTTTCACCGTTGCTGGCCATTCTTAAAAAGAAACTACATGCTTGGAAAAACCTCCCTTTGTCACTTATTGGGAGGATAAATTTAATTAAAATGAAAATTTTACCCTTATTCTTGTATGTCCTTAGAAACTCCCCAGTATGGATCCCCAAATCGATTTTTAAATTAATTGATGGCTTGCTCTCCTCCTTTTTGTGGCACGGGGGGATCCCAAGCCTGAGATTGGCCATACTACAGCAGCCCTGGGGGGAAGGAGGCTTAGCGGTGCCAAATTTTTATAAATATTCCCTTGCTGGCCAGTTGACAGTGGCTCGCCGCTGGCTAACTGCCCCCACAGATGATGCCTCGGTATCACTGGAAGCTGCCTGTGTGGGATCGTACGAGGCGCTGTCCCTCTTGGTATACAGAGGACCGAAGGCTCCATACTTGCTCACTTCTTCCATGCGCTCAGTTATCAAGGCATGGTCCGTGGCTCAGGGGCTTAGGCCCTCCGGGCCCAGCAGATTTTCCCCTAACCTACCCCTATGGAGAAATCCAAACTTAACGCATTTCTTCGACTACACAGACCCGGTAGTCTGGACTAAATTTGGGATTAAGACTTTGCACCACATAGTGTCGAATGGCTCTCTGATGACTTTTGATGACCTGAAAGAGCGGTATGGTCTACCAAACTCACACTTCTTTAGATATATTCAACTAAGACATGCTTTTTGCTCTCAATTCGGTGGGGATCCTCTTGACCTTGACCCCAGTGACTTAGAACTACTGACACGCAGCGACTCTTTGTCTAAGCCGGTCTCCAGTCTGTACAGGGACCTTTTTCCTGACACGGTCATGTTGATGGGGGCTTGCAGGCTGGCCTGGGAGGTGGAGGCCCCTGAATTGGATGGAGATGATTGGGATGATATTTGGGGGGCACCATTCCGGTGTCTCATCTCTACTAGGGATCGTCTGATCCTATATAAATTTTTGCACAGAATTTATCTTACTCCAGCTAGGTTAGCTAGGATGTTCGGGAGCCACCACTCTGTCTGTTGGAGGTGTTCGGCGCCCCTTGCGAACTTCATGCACATTTTTTGGGACTGTCCTCATATCAAGCCCTACTGGCAGGATATTTCAGAATGTGTCCGGTCGGTCACATCCCTTTCGGTCCCCCTTACGGTTGAGGTGTGCCTGCTAAGCTTGGTTGAGACCTTGGCTACCACTAGGGCTATACGAACTCTACTCACCCTCCTGCTGTTCTACGCCAAAATACTCATTATCCTGTCCTGGAAAAAGTCCACTGCCCCGACTCTGGCTTCTTGGAAGTCCCTGATCAACAAGGCAATTCCTTTTTATAAGGCAACTTATTTGAGTAGGGGGGTAGAGGCCAAGTTTGAAAAGGTTTGGGGGGGTTGGATGGCATCCACAGACACAGTTTCTGATTAAACACATAGGTAACTTGGTGAGTGATCCTTATTAAACTTTCATGAACAAGTGGATTGAGATCCTGGGGTGGTGGTGATTTTGACATAAATACACTATAGATCAATAATGTACTGATGGCTGTGGGGTCCATATTTCTCCTGATGGGGTATGGGGTGGGGGGGGATGGAGCTGTAATATGTGCAACACCTCCTCTGGTGGGCAGAGGCATCATTGCCCTGCCGGATTATGTATCTGTCTCCTTCGGGAACTCGAAGTCTGTGCATTCCTTTGTTTTCCTCCTTATTGGGGGTTCTCTTTTTTTTTTTTGGGGGGGTGGGGGGTTGATTGGGTTTTTTTTGTTTTTGTTTAGGGACATTGGTTCCACCTAACGGAACCTGGTTCGTTGTGTTGCTGCGTTGTGCGGCTTATGTTTGTATGTCTGTATTAAAATCTTCAATAAAAAGAAATTTACAAAAAAAATATACCAATATTTCAATGAGATTCATGTCCTCTACTGTCTTCTCCATAGGTCGCTGAAAGGTGGCTGGAGCACCGTACAACCCTTGAGGCATGCGATTAAATTCGAAGAAACCCACAGGGGTAATAAAGGCTGTTTTCTCCTGATCTTCTGGGTGTATTGGGATCTGGTAATACCCACTTTTCAGGTCCATCACACTAAACCACTTGGCTCCAGACAAGCTTTGTAATGCATCCTCTATTGGGGGAATGGTATACTGGTCCGGTATTGTCCTTCTATTGAGTGTCCGATAGTCAATATACAGCCTCAGTGACCCATTTTTCTTCCTGACTACCACTATTGGGGAAGTGTATGGACTCCTGGATTCTCGGATGACACCGGTTCTCTTAAGTTCTGCCAGTTGCTCGCGCAGATCTTCCAAGTCAGCCAAGGGGACCCGCCGGACTCTTTCCCTAAACGGTTTGTCTTCCTGCAGGCGAATCTTATAAGTGGCACTTTTTGCACATCCCACATTAAACTCATTCTTGGAAAAGATCTTCTGCCACCTAGCCAACTGGAGTTTGGCCCTTTCCTTCCAAGCCGGTGGGAGGGCCGCGTCTTCAAAACAAAGCTTCTCTACCGTGACCTCTCCCTTTCCTTCCTTCTCCAAGTCTGACAGGGCGACTGGGGTGGCAGGGTTCACCCGACCCAATAATATTCTGGCTGGGATCTTCACAGGGGCAGCGGCAGTATTTCTAATTCTCACCGATACCCTGCCATTGCTTTTCCTCAGTGCCCTCAACGGGACCACTTTGGGGATTACCTCCAACCCTTGATAAGTATCCAGAGGGTCTGGTTCTAGTACGACAAAAGAGCCCGGTTTCTCCCAGGTGAGTTTAACAGTGGCCCTCAGACAGGTTACTTCTCCCGGCTGTAACACCTTTTCCATCTTGTCTAGCTTCCAGACCTTCCCTACTCCTTCTTTTGGGGCCTTCTGTTCTAGCACCAAGTGCTGATATGCCCGGTACAACATAGGGTGAACTCTGGGCGTTGGGGTATCCGGTTCCTGGGCTACGGGTGTCAGTAACCTCCTGACCAAGTCAGTGTTGGTCCCTATTATGAGGGAACTCTTGTTAGCTCCTGGTGGGCGAGGACAAACCACAGCCAGTGTGTCAAAGATCTCCGGGAGGTATTCATCATATGGGAAGCTCTGGGTCCCAATGCCCCATATTTCCAGGTCTTCTAGCTTCTGCAAGGGCAAATGTCTCAGATGTTTTTGGTAAAAGTCCCGATACAAAAGGGTCACTTGAGCTCCTGTGTCAAGAAGGGCCTTTGTGTAGATTCCTTCTACTTGAATGGGGACCACTGGGGAGGGTCCCACCAGTTTAACAGGGAATTTCCTCTGAGAAGTCTTCTGACTGGGTTCTATAACTTGAGTTTTTTTTGTTATTTTATTTTTCAGTCTTTTCCGGGACCTTAGTCCTTGTTGGGCCTGGTATGCACTGATCTCCCGCCTTTGGACATTGCATTTGGACCTAAGGTAGGAATCATCACATTTATTGGGTGGGGAATTGTTCTCCCTTTGCGACCTCCCTTGGTCTCTTATTTCTTTGGAGTTGACTGGAACTGATGGGCACCCGGTTGACTACCTCACCGGGGCCCTCTGAAGTTTTCCGCCGGCTTGCGGTATGAGACTGTGGCCTTCTTCGGGCTGGGGAACACTTGCCTGTAGTGCCCAATCCCCCCCGCAGTTGAAATAAGCTTCCTCATCTTTGTTCGGTTGATAGACAGGGTTTGAGGTATTCCAAACCATTTCTTTCTTGCCTTCTTCTTCCTTAGTAACTCCTGAATCTTTGGCCATCAAAGAAGTCAGCATCTCCAGTACTTGAGTCATCTGTGACTTTAAAATAGCCACTTCAGAGTCCCGTTCCGTGGCCATGGCTGCTTTAACCCCAGCGGAAGGAAAAGAGGTGTGTTCATCAGTCGCTTGTTGGTCCTTTAGCAGAGCCTCCTCATCTCTCATTATTCGCACAAGGTCTGGGTAACTCAAGGACATGACTGAAAAATAGTGGGTTCGGTCAGCGCAAAAGACAAAACAGTGAAAATGTGGAACCCCACAAAAGGGATCCCTAAAAAAGCAGCTGTGCACTCAAGGTCAATATATCACACTCCTTGCAAATAACATATACAAATAAATAGTGCAGCGCTAATTACTAATAAATTCATAAAAGTCCAAAAAGAATGAAGGAAAGTCCCAAATTCAGCTTAAACGGTAAATAATGAAAGGAAAAAGTTGCTAAATGCAAAAACAGTCCTCAAAGGTGATCAGAGTGCTTGAAAACAATATAACCAATGGTGCTTCTATAAACGTGTTCCTGTCACCAATTCCAGAGGCCGCTCACCTCAGTAATTGGGTCTCTGAGCTAACAGAAGACCAAGACACACATTCCCCTTAGAGGGGTGTAATTATAGATGAATCCTGTCTTCAGATGATCATTAATAATGGTGATGCTTCTCCAAACATTAATTCTCAGCAGTATTCATGTAAAACATAAAAACAACCATAGTGCTCTCTGTTTCACTTAAAAAGTTATCTCACTTACATAAAAAGCACTGAACCCAGTGCTAGGAACATGAGCCTCCTGTTTTATAGACACAGCATCTTTGGTTGCAAGCTTCTGGGTATTGTTCAATAGCATGTCACATAATGGCCAAGGACTCAAGGACATGACTCCTCCTGTAGTTTTCAAATGGAGCCAAACCGGATCGTTGCGTAGAGCCCCTCTTAAATAGTGATGAGCCGAACACCCCCGGGTTCGGTTCGCACCAGAACCCGCGAACGGACCGAAAGTTCGCACGAACATTAGAACCCTATTAAATACAATGGATGTGAACGTTCGGATTCTAAAGTGCTAATTATAACGACTATTATCCATGTTATTGTCCGAAACAGAGTTTGGGAACCCGGCTTCTGCACCAGGGGACATGTATCAATGCAAAAAGAAGTTTTAAAAACGGACGTTTTCCGGGAGCAGTCATTTTAATGATGCATAAAGTGAAAAAAAAAGTCAAATATTCCTTTAAATATTGTACCTGGGGGGTGTCTAAAGTATGCCTGTGAAGTGCCACGTGTTTCCCGTGTTTAGAACTGTCCCTGCACAAAATAACATTTCTAAAGGGAAAAAAGTCATTTAAAACTGCTTGCGGCTTTAATGCAATGTGTGGTCCCGGTAATATGGATGAAAATCTTTAGGAAAAATGGCATAGCTACCCCATCAACCCCCCCCCCCCCCACCCCAGCCCATTACCAGCCCCTTTGGGTCTTGTATGGATATTAAGGGGAACCCCGCACACAAAATAAAAAAGGACCTATATACTCTGAACAGCCGTATACAGGCGGTGCATACAAGACAGGGACTGTAGGTTTGTTCTTATGTAGAATCTGTTTATAATTTTGAACAGCTGCATTGTTTAAGTGGAGCTCCATGGCAAATTCCTTTTTTTTTAGTTTTTTGTAAAACATAGGGAACGGTTATCACCCCTGTCACATTTTTTTTTGCTGTCTGTGCCCCTGTTCAGAACATTTCACCTCACTTTGCGTCCCAATGACAACTGTTTTTGAAATGTGGTGTTTTTATTGAAACAAGGATTGGTGATAAAGCATCAGTAGAGAGGAGACACCTTTCTCCCATATTAATTCTTACTGGAGAGATTTTTCCTTCCAAGGGGTAGATTTCCTCTCACTTCCTGTTGTCTTCTTCCGTTTGCAAGTAGTAGTCGTTTGTAAGTTGGATGTTTGAAAGTAGGGACCTGCCGTATATACTCTGCAGAAATTGGCCCCTTAGGTGTTGGTGTTGGCACAACACTGTAAGCACTCACAGTTACTCTTGGTGGGTGCTGGAACGCCCTGCTGTCAACTATTATATCAGGAATTGTAATAACATATAATTGTTGAACAGTGGTAGTAAAAATTGTGCCTTTGATGGTGGTGCTGGTGCCACAACACTGTAAGGCCTGACAGTTACTCTTGGTGGGCGCAGCAATGGGCCCTGCTGTGAATTATTAGATCAATAATTATAATTGCATGCCCCTGTTGAACAGGGGCTGAAAAATTGGGCCTTTGGTGGTGGTGGTGGTGGTGGTGTTGACACAACACTGTAAGGCCTGACAGTTACTCTTGGTGGGCGCAGCAATGGGCCCTGCTGTGAATTATTAGATCAATAATTATAATTGCATGCCCCTGTTGAACAGGGGCTGAAAAATTGGGCCTTAGGCACTGGTGGCACAACACTGCAACCCCTGACAGATACTGTACTTGGAGCACAGCAATGAGCCCTGTTGCAAAGTATTGCATCAAAAATTGTAATTACACGCCCCTGTTAAACAGGGGCTGAAAAATTGGGCCTTAGCCACTGGTGGCGGCACCCATAAACCAAAATGATCTTCCAAGCTATCATCATTAATCGGATCATTGAGGAGGAGGAGGAGGATAGCCAGTCAACATAACAGCACAGGCACTCAGCATCAGCATCAGTCTTGAAGGGATGTGACATTTTAAAATCAATTAGTCTGTTATATCAGCATCAGGTGTGTGGTAGCTGGTGGTGATCCAAGACTGGTTCATCTTGATGAAAGTCAGTCGATCAACCGAGTCGGTGGACAGGCGCACCCTGTGATCCGTGACAAATCCTCCAGCAGCACTGAATGTGCGTTCTGAAAGAACGCTGGATGCAGGACAGGCCAGTAGCTCAATTGCATACTGTGCAAGCTCTGGCCAGTGATCCATCCTCAAGACCCAGTAAGCCAGAGGATTTTCGGTGGGGAAGGTGTCCAAGTCTGACCTTGCCCCTAGGTATTCCTGCACCATGTATATCAGACGCTGGCGATGGTTGCTGGAACCGATCATACTTTGGGGCTGCGGACTAAAGAATTGTCTGAACGCATCGGTCAGACGGCCACCTTCCCCACCGCTCCTTCTTTGACTGCCCGAAGCCTCAGCAACTCGTTGTCCAGGACCAGGAGTTTGTAACCTCCCAGTCTCTGGGAACGCGTTGCACAGATCTTTCTGCAAGGCCTCCCGGAGTTGTCTCATCCTCTGCTCCCTCTGCGACGGTAACATAAGGTCCGCAACCTTACCCTTGTACCGTGGATCAAGGAGAGTGGCCAGCCAGTAATGGTCCCTCTCCTTGATCCGAAGAATACGAGGATCCTTCCGCAGACTTTGCAGGATCAGGGAGGCCATGCAGCGTAGGTTAGCTGAGGCATTCAGTCCGGAGTCCTCTGGGTCACTAAGGACGACATGATCCGCAGCCACCTCCTCCCAGCCACGTACAAGTCCACTGGTTTCTTGGGACTGTAAATCATCCCTAAAAGACTGCTGCTGATGATGCTGAGTGCCAGCCTCCACCTCCATGCTGACACAATCCTCCTCCTCCTCCTCCTCCTCCTCCTCTTCCTGTGCGATGGGTGGGACAGAAGGAACACTGTCTGGGTAAAGGGGGCCTTGAGAGGCAAGGAAGTCCTCCTCTTCCTGCCTCTGTTCTGCCTCAAGTGCCCTGTCCATTATTCCACGCAGCGTGTGCTCCAACAGGTGGACAAGAGGTACAGTGTCACTGATGCATGCACTGTCACTGCTCACCATCCTCGTGGCCTCCTCAAATGGTGCCAGGACAGTGCATGCATCCCTGATCATGCCCCACTGGCGTGGTGAAAAAAACCCGAGCTCCCCTGACCCTGTCCTGGTGCCGTAGTCGCACAGGTACTCATTGATGGCCCTCTGCTGCGTGTGCAGCCGCTGCAGCATGGCCAACGTTGAGTTCCACCTGGTGGGCATGTCACATATAAGGCGGTTCTTGGGCAGGTTCAACTCCTTTTGAAGCTCAGCCAGGCGAGCACTGGCATTATAAGATCTGCGGAAATGCACACAGACTTTCCTGGCCTGCCTCAGGACATCCTGTAAGCCCGGGTACCTGCCCAAGAACCGCTGCACCACCAGGTTAAGGACGTGAGCCATACAGGGCACATGGGTCAGTTGTCCCTGTCGGAGGGCGGAGAGGAGGTTGGTGCCATTGTTGCAAACCACCATTCCTGGCTTAAGCTGGCGTGGCGTCAACCACCTCTCAGCCTGCCCCTGCAGAGCAGACAGGGCCTCTGCCCCAGTGTGGCTCCTGTCCCCCAAACACACCAGCGCAAGCACGGCATGGCATCTTTTTGCCTGCGTACTTGCGTAGCCCCTTGAACGCCTACGGAGCACCGCTGGTTCCAAGGACAAACCACAGGAAGAGGCCATGGAGGAAGAAGAAGAGGAGGGGGTGGAGGAGAGAGGTGTGGCACAACCAGTAGTAGCATTTTGGAGGCGTGGCGGTGGAACAACCTCCAACACTACTGCACCTTGTCCTGCATCCTTCCCAGCTGCCAAAAGAGTGACCCAATGGGCCGTGAAAGAAAGGTAACGTCCCAGTCCATGCCTGCTGGACCATGAGTCAGCGGTAATATGCACCTTACCGCTGACCGCCCTGTCCAGCGAGGCCAAGACATTGCCTTCCACATGCCTGTAGAGAGCCGGAATAGCCTTCCGTGCAAAAAAGTGTCGTTTGGGAACCTGCCACTGAGGAACCGCACATTGCACAAACTCACGGAAGGGGGCCGAGTCTACCAACTGAAAAGGCACCAGTTGAAGCGCTAGCAATTTAGCCAAGCTAGCATTCAACCGCTGGGCATGTGGATGGCTGGGAGTGAACTTCTTTCGACGGTCCAGCAGCTGGGGCAGGGAAATTTGCCTGCTAGAATCGGACGTTGGTGTACTGCTAGCAGAGTGCCCGCAAGTACTTGCCTGTGACACACCTAATTCTACACCTTCATTCCTCTCAGAGCAGGTTTCAGAGAGGAGTGAAGGTATAGTGGGGTTGGAGATCCCAGCTGATGCGGTGCAAGAAGAGGTCAGCTTTGTTCTTTGGTGTGGGTCTTTAAGGTAGGCTTGCCAACGAGCTGCATGGCAGGTCAACATATGTCTGATCAAGCATGTGGTGCCCAAGCGGCTGATGTTTTGGCCACGCGATATACGCTTGAGACATATGTTGCAAACAGCAGCTGTGCGATCTGATGCACTCGCCTCAAAAAAGGACCACACCAAAGAACTTTTTGCATGACGGGCAGAGGCAGCGCCCTGCACAGGCGGAGCTCTGCGGTGTGATTCCGTCGGTGTGCTGCCCATACGCTGGCCACTCAAGGGCATCCTGCCTCGTTGGAGATTTGCCTCCTCCTCATCCTCCTCCTCCTCCTCTCTCCTATTAGGCACCCACGTGGAGTCAGTGACCTCATCATCCCCTCCCTCCTCATCAATGGAGCCAATCTGGCAATATGCTGCAGCTGCTGGAGCATGACTGCCAGATTGGTGTCCTTCTTGAGCATCCCCTCTCTCTGCTCTCACACTGCTGCCTTCCTCTAGCTGGGTATCATCATCAGATCCTTCCAAACGCTGGGCATCCTCCTGGAGCATGTACCCAACACTGTGCTCAAACAGTTCGGGGGACTCCTCAGGAGGAGGGCATGGTGGGTCTAGGGAAGGATTGACTAATGAAGATAATGATACCAGAGAAGAGGACGCTTTGGCAGCTGCTTTGCCAGTACCCTGAGCCTGGGTGAGAGAGGATGAGGAGGATGAGGTGGGCTTGGTCATCCACTCTACCAAGTCTTCGGCATGATGTGGCTCAACATGTCCAGCTGCCGAAAACAAGGACAAGCGTGTCCCATGGCCATGTGCTGATGACAATGCACCGCGTACACGACCAGCACTGTTGCCCCCAGACACAGAGCCTGCTTGCCCTCTTTTTTTGCCTCCTGACTGTCTGCCTCTCCTTGGTTGCCTTCCAGACATTTTAATGGATGGCCTGCAGGGAGATGGGAAAAACAGCAATAAGGGCTACCTTCAGGTGTATACTGTGCAGGAGGCTTAGCAACAATGACACTGACACTGTCCCCTGCCTATCCTTCTCTGTCCCTAAACACAAGGATTGAAAATATGGTTCAGCAAAATAGTTTTAGAACAGAATAGCACACTGACACTTTCCCTCACTGTACCTCTCTGTCCCTCAACTCAAGGATTGAAAATATGGAACAGCAAATTTGGTTTAGCACAGAACAGCACACTGTCAGTTTCACTCACTGTACCTCTCTGTCCCTCAACTCAAGGATTGAAAATATGGAACAGCAAAATTGGTTTAGAACAGAATAGCACACTGTCAGTTTCACTCACTGTACCTCTCTGTCCCTCAACTCAAGGATTGAAAATATGGAACAGCAAAATTGGTTTAGAACAGAATAGCACACTGTCAGTTTCACTCACTGTACCTCTCTGTCCCTCAACTCAAGGATTGAAAATATGGAACAGCAAAATTGGTTTAGAACAGAATAGCACACTGTCAGTTTCACTCACTGTACCTCTCTGTCCTTCAACTCAAGGATTGAAAATATGGTTCAGCAAAATAGTTTTAGAACAGAATAGCACACTGACACTTTCCCTCACTGTACCTCTCTGTCCCTCAACTCAAGGATTGAAAATATGGAACAGCAAATTTGGTTTAGAACAGAACAGCACACTGTCAGTTTCACTCACTGTACCTCTCTGTCCCTCAACTCAAGGATTGAAAATATGGAACAGCAAATTTGGTTTAGAACAGAACAGCACACTGTCAGTTTCACTCACTGTACCTCTCTGTCCCTCAACTCAAGGATTGAAAATATGGTTCAGCAAAATAGTTTTAGAACAGAATAGCACACTGACACTTTCCCTCACTGTACCTCTCTGTCCCTCAACTCAAGGATTGAAAATATGGAACAGCAAATTTGGTTTAGAACAGAACAGCACACTGTCAGTTTCACTCACTGTACCTCTCTGTCCCTCAACTCAAGGATTGAAAATATGGAACAGCAAATTTGGTTTAGAACAGAACAGCACACTGTCAGTTTCACTCACTGTACCTCTCTGTCCCTCAACTCAAGGATTGAAAATATGGAACAGCAAAATTGGTTTAGAACAGAATAGCACACTGTCAGTTTCCCTCACTGTACCTCTCTGTCCCTCAACTCAAGGATTGAAAATATGGAACAGCAAAATTGGTTTAGAACAGAATAGCACACTGTCAGTTTCACTCACTGTACCTCTCTGTCCCTCAACTCAAGGATTGAAAATATGGTTCAGCAAAATAGTTTTAGAACAGAATAGCACACTGACACTTTCCCTCACTGTACCTCTCTGTCCCTCAACTCAAGGATTGAAAATATGGAACAGCAAATTTGGTTTAGAACAGAACAGCACACTGTCAGTTTCACTCACTGTACCTCTCTGTCCCTCAACTCAAGGATTGAAAATATGGTTCAGCAAAATAGTTTTAGAACAGAATAGCACACTGACACTTTCCCTCACTGTACCTCTCTGTCCCTCAACTCAAGGATTGAAAATATGGAACAGCAAATTTGGTTCAGAACAGAACAGCACACTGTCAGTTTCACTCACTGTACCTCTCTGTCCCTCAACTCAAGGATTGAAAATATGGTTCAGCAAAATAGTTTTAGAACAGAATAGCACACTGACACTTTCCCTCACTGTACCTCTCTGTCCCTCAACTCAAGGATTGAAAATATGGAACAGCAAATTTGGTTTAGAACAGAACAGCACACTGTCAGTTTCACTCACTGTACCTCTCTGTCCCTCAACTCAAGGATTGAAAATATGGTTCAGCAAAATAGTTTTAGAACAGAATAGCACACTGACACTTTCCCTCACTGTACCTCTCTGTCCCTCAACTCAAGGATTGAAAATATGGAACAGCAAATTTGGTTTAGAACAGAACAGCACACTGTCAGTTTCACTCACTGTACCTCTCTGTCCCTCAACTCAAGGATTGAAAATATGGTTCAGCAAAATAGTTTTAGAACAGAATAGCACACTGACACTTTCCCTCACTGTACCTCTCTGTCCCTCAACTCAAGGATTGAAAATATGGAACAGCAAATTTGGTTTAGAACAGAACAGCACACTGTCAGTTTCACTCACTGTACCTCTCTGTCCCTCAACTCAAGGATTGAAAATATGGTTCAGCAAAATAGTTTTAGAACAGAATAGCACACTGACACTTTCCCTCACTGTACCTCTCTGTCCCTCAACTCAAGGATTGAAAATATGGAACAGCAAATTTGGTTTAGAACAGAACAGCACACTGTCAGTTTCACTCACTGTACCTCTCTGTCCCTCAACTCAAGGATTGAAAATATGGTTCAGCAAAATAGTTTTAGAACAGAATAGCACCCTGACACTTTCCCTCACTGTACCTCTCTGTCCCTCAACTCAAGGATTGAAAATATGGAACAGCAAAATTGGTTTAGAACAGAATAGCACACTGTCAGTTTCACTCACTGTACCTCTCTGTCCCTCAACTCAAGGATTGAAAATATGGTTCAGCAAAATAGTTTTAGAACAGAATAGCACACTGACACTTTCCCTCACTGTACCTCTCTGTCCCTCAACTCAAGGATTGAAAATATGGAACAGCAAATTTGGTTTAGAACAGAACAGCACACTGTCAGTTTCACTCACTGTACCTCTCTGTCCCTCAACTCAAGGATTGAAAATATGGAACAGCAAAATTGGTTTAGAACAGAATAGCACACTGTCAGTTTCACTCACTGTACCTCTCTGTCCCTCAACTCAAGGATTGAAAATATGGTTCAGCAAAATAGTTTTAGAACATAATAGCACACTGACACTTTCCCTCACTGTCCTACTCTGTCCCTCCCTACAAACAAGATTTAGCACAGAATAGCACACTGATAATTTCTACGAGTGTCCTTCTCTGTCCCTAAACTCAAGGATTGAAAATATGGAACAGCAAAATTGGTTTAGAACAGAATAGCACACTGACACTTTCCCTCACTGTACCTCTCTGTCCCTACAAACAAGATTTAGCACAAAATAGCACACTGACACTTTCCCTCACTGTACCTCTCTGTCCCTACAAACAAGATTTAGCACAAAATAGCACACTGACACTTTCCCTCACTGTACCTCTCTGTCCCTACAAACAAGATTTAGCACAAAATAGCACATTGACACTTTCCCTCACTGTACCTCTCTGTCCCTAAACTCAAGGATTGAAAATATGGTTCAGCAAGATTGGTTTAGAACAGAATAGCACACTGACACTTTCCCTCACTGTACCTCTCTGTCCCTTCAAACAAGGATTAGCACAGAATAGCACACTGTCACTGACACTCTCCCTACCTATCCTTATCTGTCCCTAAACACAAGGAATCCAGGATTATGTAAAGGAAAAATAATGACACTGTACCTGCCTATGCTTCTCTTTCCCTACTCCGGAACACACTACACAAGGCCGCCGCGCTGGCGGCCTTTTATAGTGTGGGGCGTGTACTAAACCCCCTCAGCAATAATTGGCCACAGGCATCCTGCCTGTGGCCAATCATTGCTCTCCTCGCTGCCGGCGCTGTGATTGGCCAAGCATGCGTGGTCACAGTGCATGCTTGGCCAATCACAGCGCCTGGATGACACTGCGATGGCGTAGTGCATTGTGGGCCGTTCGCGTCACTCGAATTTGGCGCGAACGGCCCAAATCGTTCGATCTTCGTCGAACGATCGAACAGCCGATGTTCGAGTCGAACGTATGTTCGACTCGAACACGAAGCTCATCCCTACTCTTAAAATCTGTTGCATCCTGGCTCGGTCTATGTCCTGTGGCACCATCCTTTTCTTCAGGACTATCTGGCAGAGCATTTTGTTCAATCTTCGGACATACTCAGACAAACGCTCTCCTGGCTGCTGGTGAGTGTGCTCAAACTGGTAAATTAGGTCAGTAACTTTCTCCAACTGGCCGAACTCCTCTTGCAACATGACTAAGTAATCATAGGCAGTACAAGTGACATTGCTGAATCTTAGATTCTTCACAGCTTCTGCGGCGGCTCCCTTTCATTTATGCGCTGTTTCTTTTGGGCTTCTGACAGTTCCCAACCTTCCACAGCCTGCATTGCTTGTTGTATCCATGTATCAAAGTCCTCTTCTCCAAGCGGCACAGGCTGTTTCCCCGAGAAAGTCCTCAGCTTCCTGTATCCAGTCTCTACACACACTGTGTTACTCTTTTGGCACTTTGTCACGAGGTCCCATAGAGTGTTAAGTAGTTCAGGGCCTATAGTGGTCAGGGGTGCCGGGGAGGTTGTCATTTCTCTGAGAAGCTTTCCTTGGCTAGTTTCAGGAACCTCTTCCTTTATAGTCTTTGGGTGCACCAGATAGTACGTCTTCCGGTCCTTGGACTGTACACTCCGGCCTCTGAAGTCCTCAGGCACACCATCCCTTCACTCCAGTAATGCGTAGGTACGGGAGGTTTCCTCTTCTGGTTTGAGGTCAATCACCCATGCCTTCCTGCTTGGAGACAGTAACTTCATGAGCCTGTCAACTTCATCCTCTTCCCATTTCTCTCCAGGAAGTTCAATAGCCACACTCGCGCCTGGAAGAGCGCCTGCTGATCCGCACCACTGGTCCACAGTGAAAGGGTCCATGATGGCACCCCGAGTAGGAGTTTGACTGCAGAGTACAGGATCCCGGACTCGAGCCCCCACGTGTAGCACACCCCCCAGTTAAGAGAGCTGCTGGTATTAATTTGGGCCTGTACCTTACTGCTGTCAACCTCCAATAAACTGGCTCTGACCCTCCACTGGCACAGTGGTTAAGCAAATGAGATTGTGAAACCTACTAGTAATGAAAAAAACACAACCCAGTATACATTCACCATTCAGAACTAGAGTACCTGTGCTGGCAGTCTCTCTCTCCGGGTCAGTTAATACTCCACACAAACCTGTTTTCTTAACCATAAAATATTTTTACTAGATATGAAAGAGGTTAGGTTAACAGACAAGCATTTACATATGCAGGGCCCTGCAAAGTCAAAGTTATGCACAATGTAACCAATATCTAGATATACAAATCTTATGCACTCTAAAATGTCTTTAACCACTTGCTTACTGGGCACTTAAACCCCCTTCCTGCCCAGGCCAATTTTCAGCTTTCAGCGCTGCGTCGCTTTAACTGATAATTGCGCGGTCGTGCGACGTGGCTCCCAAACAAAATTGACGTCCTTTTTTTCCCACAAATAGAGCTTTCTTTTGGTGGTATTTGATCACCTCTGCGGTTTTTATTTTTTGCGCTATAAACAAAAATAGAGCGACAATTTTGAAAAAATTTACTTTTTGCTATAATAAATATCCCAGTTAATTTTTTTTTTTTTTTTTTTCTCAGTTTAGACCGATACGTATTCTTCTACATATTTTTGGTAAAAAAAATTGCAATAAGTGTTTATTGATTGGTTTGCGCAAAAGTTAAAGCGTCTACAAAATAGGGGATAGTTTTATAGCATTTTTATTAATATTTTTTTTTTTACTAGTAATAGCGGCGATCAGCGATTTTTATTGTGACTGCGACATTATGGCGGACACATCGGACACTTTTGACACCATTTTGGGACCATTGTCATTTTTACAGCGATCAGTGCTATAAAAATGCACTGGTTACTGTAAAAATGACACTGGCAGTGAAGGGTTTAACCTGTAGGGGGCGCTGAAGGGGTTAAGTGTGCCTAAGTGAGTGATTACTACTGTGGGGGGAGGGGACTGACTGGGGGAGGTGACCAATCTGTGTCCCTATGTACAAGGGACACAGCATCGGTCTCCTCTCCCTGACAGGACGTGGATCTCTGTGTCACGTCCTTGTCTGTGTACCGGCCGATCGCGGGTGCCTGGCGGACATTGCGGCCGCCAGGCACACGCATCGGCATCACAGTGAGACGCCGGGCATGCGCGCGCCCCCCAGTGGCCGCAGGGAACGAAGCAAGGGGCGGACGTCAATTGACGTCCTCCCGGCATTCTAGGTCCACGCTGTAGCCGTCATTCGGCTATAGCGCGGGGCTGTAGTGGTTAAAAGAACTATGCTCGCAAGCTTTCCCCTCGTGGGCAGTATGGCGCCCAAACAATGTCTCCGTGAGTTACAGTCAGGCCTGACTACCTCCCACACACACAGTTATCCTGATAGAAAGGATTTTCGCTAGCAACGTTGGTGCACTTTTATATTTGTAATCCAAAGGGGTGTCCACCGTTGGCTGTGATCCTGCTATAGTTTAGGGCCTAAAGTCACAAAACCAAGCGCCAATTCTAACTGCGCAACACACTGCAGTAATGGCGGCGGGCTCTATGCGAAGGGGTCTCAGGCCTAGCAAACAGTTTAGGAGTCCTGAGCAAGTGCTCTCTCACCCGACTGGACCAATCCGTTTAACCGATCCCGCTGCTAGACTCCAGCACACGAACTCCCGGTCACCCGTAGTCTCCGATCTTCCGAACAACCTAAGGGCAGGTGAAGGCGACTCGACCCTTGGGAACTCTGAGATGTCAGCAAGCTCTCTGGATGAGGTCTGTGATGTTTGTGCTGGACCACTGTGACCCTTCACCCTTTTCCTTATGCATGCTGGGGGAGGGGCTGTACCAGGAAGTAGAGAGGGTGTGTGTGAGAGACTGGAAGCAGTAGCAGCAGTAGCAGCAGCAGCATGGATGCATAGATCTGGTAATGACAGAAGCCTGTTGTATTAAGACTCCTCCATGTAACAAGTCATCATGTATCCGAGTGAGTAATAAACCCTCTCCGTCGTTAACAAGTTCATCCGGTCTGTGTGTGTAACTTGCTGAGCAGATACTGGCAGCATTGCTAGCACCCCGTGTCTAAGGGACATAACAGTGGCGATGAGGATTGTGGATTTTAGCACACATGGCCTTCATAGGGTTTATTCAACCATTTGATCCTGCTGCTGAATCATGGAGCTCCTGGGTGGAGAGGCTGGAGCAGTATATGGAAGCAAATAGTGTGGCTGCAGAAAAGAAAGTTGCAGTTTTCCTCATAACATTGGGTCAAGCTGCATATGGCACTCTCAGAGACCTAATTTCTCCAGACAAGCCAGCCTCTAAGCCCCTGCCTTTGTTAATTCAGAAGCTACATGAGCACTACAACCCAAAGCTATTCGAGATTGCAGAGCGGTTTAAATTCTACAGTAGAAGGCAGCATGCTGGGGAGGACATAAAGACTTATATCATTGCTTTACGTAAACTAGCTGCCACTTGTCAGTTTGGAGACTACCTGCAGACGGCTCTCCGTGACCTGTTTGTCATGGGACTCTGCGACCCAGCCATACAGAAACGTTTACTCACAGAACCCGACTTGACTCTGACCTTGCTACGGTCATGGAGTTGGCTACACGGGACGCCACCCTGCTGAAGGCACCACCTGAAACTCCTGCAAGCCAGGGAGAGGAAATACACAGGCCAAAATCCTGCATGTCCACCTCCTTAATTGCCAGACATACAGTCACAGATCCCGTCCTGTCTCAGATATTCTCATATGTTCAGGCTGGATGGCCAGAGAAAGTCCCAGGTGAATTTCGTCCGTACTTTGCCAGAAAATGTGAGCTTGTGACTAATGCTGGTTGCCTACAGTGGGGCAACAGAGTGATTATACCTCAGTATTTGCAACCAACCATGCTAAGGATACTGCATGAGGGCCATCCTGGCATGGTGCACATGAAGCAGCGAGCCCGGAGTTATGTTTGGTGGCCACAAATGGACACAGCAATTGAAGATTATGTGACTCAATGTCCTGGGTGCTGTCAAGCTCAGCGACGCCAAAAGAAAGGAACCCTGCTACCTTGGCCATGGCCGACAGAACCGTGGTCAAGACTCCATCTTGATTTTGCTGGCCCAATCCAGGGTAAAATGTATTTGATCGTTGTAGATGCACATTCAAAATGGCCAGAGGTTTTTCAAATGCCTTCTGTTACCTCAGCTGCTACCATTCTAGTCTTAAGGAAACTCTTTACTCAATATGGCTTGCCAACAGCCATAGTCTCGGACAATGGGACTCAATTTACATCGCATGAGTTTCAATCCTTCCTCAGTGGCTTGGGCATCCAACACTAAAAACAGCTCCTTATCATCCAGCCTCAAATGGGCTGGCAGAACGGTTTGTGCAGACGTTTAAGATGCACTTACTTTCCACTCTGGACCAGGTCGGACTGTCAGAGGAGAAGCTGCTGGAGTTCTTGACCATGTACCGAAACACAAAACACGCTACTACTGGGCTGTCCCCAGCTTTTCTTATGTTTGGCAGTGTGACAGAACCCACTGTCACTGTCTGCTGTGGAAGGGACTGAGGGCGGGCCTCCTACCCACAGATTATGGCCTAGAAGAGACAGACTCGGGGAGAAGCTGGCATTGAGATAATGTAATGTAATGCTACATCTCTTCTCCCCCATCCCCCCCCTTTTGTTGCTGTGTTTAGCTGTGTTGAGTCATGGCACATAGACAATGGTCTGGACTGCAGACATCTCTCCGCAGGGGATGTGTATTGAGGGGTTGCCTGCTTACCATAATCCCTTTATGTTTATCTGTAGTCTCTGTTTCAATGTACAAGTGTTCAGTTCCCATTGGTTCTTCCTTGTCCCCTACCCCCCCTCTATGACAAGGCTAAGGGGAGTGTCCCTAACTGTGTGTAAAAGTGTATGTTTTGTATTTAATAAACTGTTGATGCTCTGCATGTTTAACCCTCAACACCTGTGTGGATTGTCTCGTGATTGAGGGGTTAAGGGCTGGTTATGGCGAATCTGCAGGCTGCGTTTGGAGGACAGGAGACACAGGTCTGGTGGATGTGCCCACCTGGGGTATTCAAGATCCGTCACAGTGGTGGCAGCAGTGGGGTGTCTCCTGCAGTCCGGGACATCCAAACCACCACCAGGATTCAAGATCCGCCAAGGAGCAATACGGGGACCAGCCAGCATGAGAGCGGAGTTCGGGAGGAGGCTGCAAGGCATGAGGAAGCAACATCGGGGACCAGTGACAGAGCGCACCATGCTCGGCTGGGAGGATGTGATCCGCTGGCAACTCTGGCATGAGACACTAAGCCACGAGCGGCACCATCAGGGGAAGATCCTTCCCTCCTCCACAGAGATGTACTGGACGCAGTACCGTGCGCGAGAGGTGTTCCTGAGGGAACGACCGCAAGATGAGTGTAAGATGGAGCTCAGAAGATTGGTCCAGGAGGAGATGAGGCTGGACGCCAGCTACAGAGCCCTCCGGTGGTTCGCGACTCAACTATGGCCAAGTACAGCAGATGGCAGCCCGACAGAAGGCGTTGGCTACGGCAGCGTGGGGCTGCTCCATCAAAAAATGTATGGAGACCCAGACTTTGGGAGCGACGAAGAGTGGCGGCTGGAAGACATCCTGGACTTCCGAGATGAGGTGCTGGACCTTCCCGAAGAGGCGTGTGGCCTGGAGGAATTGGAGTTCCTGGTTGAGCAGGAATGGGAGCTCGAGATTGCCTACAAGCGGCTGTTTGACGGTGATCAGCAGCCTGGCATGGCTCCCGTTGCCTGGGACTGTCCTGGAGAAATAGCGGACAGTCACGAAGATGCAGAGCAAATGGGGCCAGGAGTGCCCCTACGTTTTCCCGTCCTAACCGCAATGGAAGAAGTGGCAATGATACAGAGGGCACTGCGAGTGCTAGAATGCCAGAATGTACCAGAGGTTTCCCAGGCAGCGAGACAAGATAAAAGCATAAAGGTCTCAGAAGGGGAAGTTGAGATGGGCGCTGGAAGGCTGGTAAATGGTGATCAGCAGCAAGTCCAGAGTATCGAATCCGGAGCCCCAGCAGAAGCGCTGGCTACAGGGCAGAGTGCCGCTGGCCTCTGCCCAGCATCAGAAAAAGAGTTGGACCCGGAGAGTCTGAGAGATGCTCTTCGTGAGCCGTTTCCCCAACAGCAGATATCCCCAACGGGAGTGGAGGAAGCAATTCTCCCTCCCCAGCAATTGGACAGTACCCCAATGTTCATCCCCCCAGCAGAAGCGCTGGCTGCAGGGCAGAGTGCCGCTGGCCTCTGCCCACCCTCAGAGTTAGATCCAGGGAGTCCGAGGGATGACCTCAGTGAGCTGTTTCCCCAGCACTTAGACACTACCCCAGTGTTCATCCCCCCAGCAGAAGCGCTGGCTACGGGGCAGAGTGCCGCTGGCCTCTGCCCACCCTCAGAGTTGGATCCAGGGAGTCCGAGGGATGACCTCAGTGAGCTGGATGCCCAGCACTTGGACACTACCCCAGTGTTTATCCCCCCAGCTGAAGCGCTGGCTGCATGGCAGAGTGCCCCGGGCCCCTGCCCAGCCCTCAGTATGTCTTTGGAGGGTTTGGGAGACAGCCCCTGTCAGAAGTCGCCTCAGCAGCTGGTCACAGAACCAGGAGGGGAAAAACCCTTCCCCCCTCTCCAGCGGCTGAACTCTACCGTTGTATATGTCCCCCTAGCAGAATCGCTGGCTACGGAGCAGAGCGCTGTTGGCCTCTGCCCAGCATCAGAAAAAGAGATGGAGAGTCTGGGAGATAGTCCCTGCAAGATACCTCCTCAGCGGCTGGTAACTACTCCAGGAGAAAAGCAAGAACCAATTCCTCCCCAACTGCATAGCACTGCCAGCCTATGTTCCCTACAAGCTGAAGCGCTGGCATCGGGGCAGAGGATTATTCAGCTCCCCTCAATATCTGCAACCCAGCCCCGGACCACGGGAGTGCGGACAGCTGTTCCCACTCTGCAGCGGCTGTTTTTATTCACGGGAGACCGTATGTGCGATTTTGCTCCCCAGCGCCAGAGACGTACTTTTCCTTTTCCTGGTTGCCTGGGGTGGAAGTTTGTGACTAACGCAGGTCCAGACCAGTTGGGGGTTAGGAACCTGGTGTCATGGATATGCAGTAGTGTTTGTCTGTCAGCTTACCTTCCTTCCCATGTGTTCATCTTAGAGGCCTGAGCCCTTTTACCTGGCTTCCTTTATAATCTCCTCCCAGCCAGACTCCACCCCAGGCCCTATCACAGAACACTATATTAACCTGTGCACTGCAAGCCTGCTTTGCTGATCAACGTGTTTGTTAGGCATTGTGTGTTTGGGTTCCTGCCTGCCGTGTGCTACGTCTGTCTCTCTGTTACGTTATTGGCTTGTCCCCGACTATCCCTGTCTGCTCGTGACCCTTGACCTTCGGCTCGTTCTTCGTTATCCTTGTCTGCTTGTGGCCCCTGACCTTCAGCTTGTTATTCGGTTCTCTCTTATCGTGTGCTGCTGCTTCCCCTCTTTTCCCCTTATCCTACGGGGCATGAGCTAGGAAACTCCAGGGGCCGCGACCTGGTCCCAGCCTGCAGCTAACATCCTCACCACTAGAGGCCCTGGAGAAGACCAGCTGGGTCTTAGACTCTGCGCCCTGGGGAATCTTGGCTCTAGCTTCCGTTTGGATCCCGGTTGTGCTCCTCTGGTCCCGCTTTCCACAACCACCCAGTTTCCTATCCGCAGAAGCCAGCCATAGGGTTCACTACCTCGCGGTGCACTCCTGTCCCCCTACGGTGTGCATCTGTCACCTGGCCACAGGTGACCCTGACAGTTTGATCAGCCATGAACCCGGCTGACATCCCGTTACCCGTGGATGATCCGTTGCAGGGCATAGTTTGCAGACCTGAAACCCAGGAATCGAATCAGACTCAGGTGATGCGATTCCTCCAGGATCTGGCTTCTCGCTTCGAGCAGCTTCAGGCCTCCTTGGGAACCCTGAATCCGCAACCTCAAATACAACCAGCGGCTGCACCTATTGCACCAGTCGCAGCCACACACTCACTACAACCGCCAGCTCCGTCCCGTTTCTCTGGGGACTCCAAGGCTTGCAGGGGGTTCCTTAGCCAATGCACAATTCATTTTGAGCTCCGGCCCCAAAACTTCCTGTCTGATCGGGCTAAGGTAGCCTATATCATTTCCCTCCTCTCTGGTGAAGCTTTAGCCTGGGCAGCCCCTCTGTGGGAACTGAATGATCCAGTGGTTTCTAGCCTGTCTGGCTTCTTGAAACTTTTTCGGAATATCTTCGAAGAACCGGCTCGTGTCTCTTCAGCGGCCAGCGCCCTTTTACGTCTCCGCCAAGAGTCTGCTTCTGTGGGACAGTATGCCCTTCATTTCCGCATACTGTCGGCTGAGTTGAGCTGGAACAATGAGGCCTTAGTCGCAACCTTTTTGCATGGCCTGTCTGATAGAGTGAAGGATGAATTAGCAGGAAGAACCATCCCCACTGATCTGGCCGGCGTTATCTCCTTGTGTAACCAGATCGATATTCGCTTTCAGGAGAGGACCTTAGAAAAGCAACGCCAGCACTCCTTGGTTCTTAGTCAGCCTGAGCTCCCCTCTCTTCGACCCGTAGAGCATCTCCTACCAGCTGAGGAATAGTGATGAGCCGAACACCCCCGGGTTCGGTTCGCACCAGAACCCGCGAACGGACCGAAAGTTCGAACGAACATTAGAACCCTATTAAATACAATGGATGCGAACGTTCGAATTCTAAAGTGCTAATTATAACAACTATTATGCATGTTATTGTCATAAATAGGGTTTGGGAACCCGGGTTGTGCACCAGGGGACATGTATCAATGCAAAAAGAAGTTTTAAAAACGGTCGTTTTTCGGGAGCAGTCATTTTAATGATGCATAAAGTGAAAAAAAAAAAGTCAAATATTCCTTTAAATATCGTACCTGGGGGGTGTCTAAAGTATGCCTGTGAAGTGCCACGTGTTTCCCGTGTTTAGAACTGTCCCTGCAGAAAATGACACTTCTAAAGGAAAAAAAAGCCATTTAAAACTGCTTGCGGCTTTAATGTAATGTCTGGTCCCGGTAATATGGATGAAATTCTTTAAGAAAAATGGCATAGCTACCCCATGACCCCCCCCCTACCCCAGCCCATTACCAGCCCCTTTGGGTCTTGTATGGATATTAAGGGGAACCCCGCACATAAAATAAAAAAGGCCCTATATACTCTGAACAGCCGTATACAGGCGGTGCATACAAGACAGGGACTGTAGGTTTGTTCTTATGTAGAATCTGTTTGTAATTTTGAACAGGTACATTGTTGAAGTGTAGCTCCAGCCCAAAAATCTATTTTTAAACTTTTTGGGAAACATAGGTAAGGGTTATCACCCCTGTAACATTTGTTTTGCTGTCTGTGCCCCTGTTCAGAACATTTCACCTCACTTTCCGTCCCAATGACAACTGTTTTTGAAATGTGGTGTTTTTCTTGAAACAAGGATTGCTGATAAAGCATCAGTACAGATGAGACCCCTTTCTCCCATATTTATTCTTACAGGAGAGAATTTTCCTTTCTAGGGGTAGATTTCCT
The DNA here is from genome assembly GCA_029206835.1 of Rana muscosa. Lineage (NCBI taxonomy): Eukaryota > Metazoa > Chordata > Amphibia > Anura > Ranidae > Rana > Rana muscosa. The sequence continues at coordinate 444,191,869 of CM055116.1, forward strand.
CTCACTTCCTGTTGTCTTCTTTCGTTTGCAAGTAGGAGTCGTTTGTAAGTTGGATGTTTGAAAGTAGGGACCTGCCGTATATACTCTGCAGAAATAGGCCCCTTAGTTGTTGGTGTTGGCACAACACTGTAAGCACTCAGTTACTCTTGGTTGGTGCTGGAACGCCCTGCTGTCAACTATTATATCAGGAATTTTAATTACATATAATTGTTGAACAGTGGTAGTAAAAATTGGGGCTTTGATGGTGGTGCTGGTGCCACAACACTGTAAGCCCTGACAGTTACTCTTGGTGGGTGCAGCAATGGGCCCTGCTGTGAATTATTAGATCAAGAATTGTAATTACATGCCCCTTTTGAACAGGGGCTGAAAAATTGGGCCTTTCGTGGTGGTGGTGGTGGTGGCGTTGCCACAAGACTGTAAGCCCTCAGAGTTACTCTTGGTGGGTGCAGCAATGGACCCTGCTGTGAATTATTAGATCAAGAATTGTAATTGCATGCCCCTGTTGAACAGGGGCTGAAAAATTGGGCCTTAGGCACTGGTGGCACAACACTACAACCCCTCACAGATACTGTACTTGGAGCACAGCAATGAGCCCTGTTGCAAAGTATTGCTTCAAAAATTGTAATGACACGCCCCTGTTAAACAGGGGCTGAAAAATTGGGCCTTAGGCACTGGTGCCACAACACTCCAACCCCTCACAGATACTGTACTTGGAGCACAGCAATGAGCCCTATGGCAAATTATTGCTAAAAAAATTGTAATTACACGCCCCTGTAAAACAGGGGCTGAAAAATTGGGCCTTAGCCACTGGTGGCGGCACCCATAAACAAAAATGATCTTCCAAGCTATCATCATCAATCGTATCATTGAGGACTCGGAGGAGGAGGATAGCCAGTCAACATAACAGCACAGGCACTCAGCATCAGCATCAGTCTTGAAGGGATGTGACATGTTAAAATCAATTAGTCTGTTATATCAGCATCAGGTGTGTGGTAGCTGGTGGTGATCCAAGACTGGTTCATCTTGATGAAAGTCAGTCGATCAACCGAGTCGGTGGACAGGCACACCCTGTGATCCGTGACAAATCCTCCAGCAGCACTGAATGTGCGTTCCGAAAGAACGCTGGATGCAGGACAGGCCAGTAGCTCAATTGCATACTGTGCAAGCTCTGGCCAGTGATCCATCCTCAAGACCCAGTAAGCCAGAGGATTTTCGGTGGGGAAGGTGTCCAAGTCTGACCTTGCCCCTAGATATTCCTGCACCATGTTTATCAGACGCTGGCGATGGTTGCTGGAACCGATCATACTTTGGGGCTGCGGACTAAAGAATTGTCTGAACGCATCGGTCAGACGGCCACCTTCCCCACCGCTCCTTCTTTGACTGGCCGAAGCCTCAGCAACTCGTTGTCCAGGACCAGGAGTTTGTAACCTCCCAGTCTCTGGGAACGCGTTGCACAGACCTTTCTGCAAGGCCTCCCGGAGTTGTCTCATCCTCTGCTCCCTCTGCGACGGTAACATAAGGTCCGCAACCTTACCCTTGTACCGTGGATCAAGGAGAGTGGCCAGCCAGTAATGGTCCCTCTCCTTGATCCGAAGAATACGAGGATCCTTCCGCAGACTTTGCAGGATCAGGGAGGCCATGCAGCGTAGGTTTGCTGAGGCATTCGCTCCGGAGTCCTCTGGGTCACTAAGGACGACATGATCCGCAGCCACCTCCTCCCAGCCACGTACAAGTCCACTGGTTTCTTGGGACTGTAAATCATCCCTAAAAGACTGCTGCTGATGATGCTGAGTGCCAGCCTCCACCTCCATGCTGACACAATCCTCCTCCTCCTCCTCCTCCTCCTCCTCCTCCTCTTCCTGTGCGATGGGTGGGACAGAAGGAACACTGTCTGGGTAAAGGGGGCCTTGAGAGGCAAGGAAGTCCTCCTCTTCCTGCCTCTGTTCTGCCTCAAGTGCCCTGTCCATTATTCCACGCAGCGTGTGCTCCAACAGGTGGACAAGAGGTACAGTGTCACTGATGCATGCACTGTCACTGCTCACCATCCTCGTGGCCTCCTCAAATGGTGCCAGGACAGTGCATGCATCCCTGATCATGCCCCACTGGCGTGGAGAAAAAAAACCAAGCTCCCCTGACCCTGTCCTGGTGCCGTAGTCGCACAGGTACTCATTGATGGCCCTCTGCTGCGTGTGCAGCCGCTGCAGCATGGCCAACGTTGAGTTCCACCTGGTGGGCATGTCACATATAAGGCGGTTCTTGGGCAGGTTCAACTCCTTTTGCAGCTCAGCCAGGCGAGCACTGGCATTATAAGATCTGCGGAAATGCACACAGACTTTCCTGGCCTGCCTCAGGACATCCTGTAAGCCCGGGTACCTGCCCAAGAACCGCTGCACCACCAGGTTAAGGACGTGAGCCACACAGGGCACATGGGTCAGTTGTCCCTGTCAGAGGGCGGAGAGGAGGTTGGTGCCATTGTCGCAAACCACCATTCCTGGCTTAAGCTGGCGTGGCGTCAACCACCTCTCGGCCTGGCCCTGCAGAGCAGACAGGACCTCTGCCCCAGTGTGGCTTCTGTCCCCCAAACACACCAGCGCAAGCACGGCATGGCATCTTTTTGCCTGCGTACTTGCGTAGCCCCGTGAACGGCTACGGAGCACCGCTGGTTCATAGGACAAACCACAGGAAGAGGCCATGGAGGAAGAAGAAGAGGAGGGGGTGGAGGAGAGAGGTGTGTCACAACCAGTAGTAGCATTTTGGAGGCGTGGCGGTGGGACAACCTCCAACACTACTGCACCTTGTCCTGCATCCTTCCCAGCTGCCAAAAGAGTGACCCAATGGGCCGTGAAAGAAAGGTAACGTCCCTGTCCATGCCTGCTGGACCATGAGTCAGCGGTAATATGCACCTTACCGCTGACCGCCCTGTCCAGCGAGGCCAAGACATTGCCTTCCACATGCCGGTAGAGAGCCGGAATAGCCTTCCGTGAGAAAAAGTGGCGTTTGGGAACCTGCCACTGAGGAACCGCACATTGCACAAACTCACGGAAGGGGGCCGAGTCTACCAACTGAAAAGGCAGCAGTTGAAGCGCTAGCAATTTAGCCAAGCTAGCATTCAACCGCTGGGCATGTGGATGGCTGGGAGTGAACTTCTTTCGACGGTCCAGCAGCTGGGGCAGGGAAATTTGCCTGCTAGAATCGGACGTCGGTGTACTGCTAGCAGAGTGGCCGCAAGTACTTGGCTGTGACACACCTAATTCTACACCTTCGTTCCTCTCAGTGCATGTTTCAGAGAGGACTGAAGTTATAGTGGGGTTGGAGATCCCAGCTGATGCGGTGCAAGGAGAGGTCCGCTTTGTTCTTTGGTGTGGGTCTTTGAGGTAGGCTTGCCAACGAGCTGCATGGCAGGTCAACATATGTCTGGTCAGGCATGTGGTACCCAAGCGGCTGATGTTTTGGCCACGCGATATACGCTTGAGACATATGTTGCAAACAGCAGCTGTGCGATCTGATGCACTAGCCTCAAAAAAGGCCCACACCAAAGAACTTTTTGAATGACGGGCAGAGGCAGCGCCCTGCACAGGCGGAGCTCTGCGGTGTGATTCCGTCGGTGTACTGCCCTTACGCTGGCCACCAAAGGGCATCCTGCCTCGTTGGAGATGTGCCTCCTCCTCATCCTCCTCCTCCTCCTCTCTCCTATTAGGCACCCACGTGGAGTCAGTGACCTCATCATCACCTCCCTCCTCATCACTGGAGGCAATCTGGCAGTATGCTGCAGCTGCTGGAACATGACTGCCAGATTGGTGTCCTTCTTGAGCATCCCCTCTGTCTGCTCTCACGCTACTGCCTTCCTCTAGCTGGGTTTCATCATCAGACCCTTCGAAACGCTGGGCATGCTCCTGGAGCATGTACCCAACACTGTGCTGAAACAGTTCGGGGGACTCCTCAGGAGGAGGACATGGTGGGTCTAGGGAAGGAGTGACTGATGATGAGTCTGACATTGATACCAGGGAAGAGGACGCTTTGGCAGCTGCTTTTCCAGTACCCTGAGCCTGGGTGAGAGAGGATGAGGAGGAGGAGGAGGGCTTGGTCATCCACTCTACCAAGTCTTCGGCATGATGTGGCTCAACATGTCCAGCTGCCGAAAAGAAGGACAAGCGTGTCCCATGGCCATGTGCTGATGACGATGCACCGCGTCCACGACCAGCACTGTTGCCCCCAGACACAGAGCCTGCTTGCCCTCTTTTATTGCCTCCTGACTGTCTGCCTCTCCTTGTTTGCCTTCCAGACATTCTAATAGATGGCCTGCAGGGAGATGGGAAAAAAGCAATAAGGGCTACCTTCAGGTGTCCTTCTCTGTCCCTTGAAACAAGGACTTTGACAGTGAAAGAAACTGACACACTCTCCCTACCTACAGTTTTCTGTCCCTAGAAAAAAAAATTTTTTAAAGCACAATTTAGCACAAGGAGAATTACCTCACTGTCCTTCCAGGTCCCTGGAAACAAGGACTTTGACAGTGAAAGAAACTGACACACTCTCCCTACCTACAGTTTTCTGTCCCTAGAAAAAATGTTTTTTTTAAGCACAATTTAGCACAAGGAGAATTACCTCACTGTCCTTCCAGGTCCCTGGAAACAAGGACTTTGACAGTGAAAGAAACTGACACACTCTCCCTACCTACAGTTTTCTGTCCCTAGAAAAAATGTTTTTTTTAAGCACAATTTAGCACAAGGAGAATTACCTCACTGTCCTTCCAGGTCCCTGGAAACAAGGACTTTGACAGTAAAAGAAACTGACACACTCTCCCTACCTACAGTTTTCTGTCCCTAGAAAAAATGTTTTTTTTAAGCACAATTTAGCACAAGGAGAATTACCTCACTGTCCTTCCAGGTCCCTGGAAACAAGGACTTTGACAGTGAAAGAAACTGACACACTCTCCCTACCTACAGTTTTCTGTCCCTAGAAAAAATGTTTTTTTTAAGCACAATTTAGCACAAGGAGAATTACCTCACTGTCCTTCCAGGTCCCTGGAAACAAGGACTTTGACAGTGAAAGAAACTGACACACTCTCCCTACCTACAGTTTTCTGTCCCTAGAAAAAATGTTTTTTTTAAGCACAATTTAGCACAAGGAGAATTACCTCACTGTCCTTCCAGGTCCCTGGAAACAAGGACTTTGACAGTGAAAGAAACTGACACACTCTCCCTACCTACAGTTTTCTGTCCCTAGAAAAAATGTTTTTTTTAAGCACAATTTAGCACAAGGAGAATTACCTCACTGTCCTTCCAGGTCCCTGGAAACAAGGACTTTGGCAGTGAAAGAAACTGACACACTCTCCCTACCTACAGTTTTCTGTCCCTAGAAAAAATGTTTTTTTTAAGCACAATTTAGCACAAGGAGAATTACCTCACTGTCCTTCCAGGTCCCTGGAAACAAGGACTTTGACAGTGAAAGAAACTGACACACTCTCCCTACCTACAGTTTTCTGTCCCTAGAAAAAATGTTTTTTTTAAGCACAATTTAGCACAAGGAGAATTACCTCACTGTCCTTCCAGGTCCCTGGAAACAAGGACTTTGACAGTGAAAGAAACTGACACACTCTCCCTACCTACAGTTTTCTGTCCCTAGAAAAAATGTTTTTTTTAAGCACAATTTAGCACAAGGAGAATTACCTCACTGTCCTTCCAGGTCCCTGGAAACAAGGACTTTGACAGTGAAAGAAACTGACACACTCTCCCTACCTACAGTTTTCTGTCCCTAGAAAAAATGTTTTTTTTAAGCACAATTTAGCACAAGGAGAATTACCTCACTGTCCTTCCAGGTCCCTGGAAACAAGGACTTTGACAGTGAAAGAAACTGACACACTCTCCCTACCTACAGTTTTCTGTCCCTAGAAAAAATGTTTTTTTTAAGCACAATTTAGCACAAGGAGAATTACCTCACTGTCCTTCCAGGTCCCTGGAAACAAGGACTTTGACAGTGAAAGAAACTGACACACTCTCCCTACCTACAGTTTTCTGTCCCTAGAAAAAATGTTTTTTTAAGCACAATTTAGCACAAGGAGAATTACCTCACTGTCCTTCCAGGTCCCTGGAAACAAGGACTTTGACAGTGAAAGAAACTGACACACTCTCCCTACCTACAGTTTTCTGTCCCTAGAAAAAATGTTTTTTTTAAGCACAATTTAGCACAAGGAGAATTACCTCACTGTCCTTCCAGGTCCCTGGAAACAAGGACTTTGGCAGTGAAAGAAACTGACACACTCTCCCTACCTACAGTTTTCTGTCCCTAGAAAAAATGTTTTTTTTAAGCACAATTTAGCACAAGGAGAATTACCTCACTGTCCTTCCAGGTCCCTGGAAACAAGGACTTTGACAGTGAAAGAAACTGACACACTCTCCCTACCTACAGTTTTCTGTCCCTAGAAAAAATGTTTTTTTTTAAGCACAATTTAGCACAAGGAGAATTACCTCACTGTCCTTCCAGGTCCCTGGAAACAAGGACTTTGACAGTGAAAGAAACTGACACACTCTCCCTACCTACAGTTTTCTGTCCCTAGAAAAAATGTTTTTTTTAAGCACAATTTAGCACAAGGAGAATTACCTCACTGTCCTTCCAGGTCCCTGGAAACAAGGACTTTCACAGTGAAAGAAACTGACACACTCTCCCTACCTACAGTTTTCTGTCCCTAGAAAAAATGTTTTTTTTAAGCACAATTTATCACAAGGAGAATTACCTCACTGTCCTTCCAGGTCCCTGGAAACAAGGACTTTGACAGTGAAAGAAACTGACACACTCTCCCTACCTACAGTTTTCTGTCCCTAGAAAAAATGTTTTTTTTTAAGCACAATTTAGCACAAAGGAGAATTACCTCACTGTCCTTCCAGGTCCCTGGAAACAAGGACTTTGACAGTGAAAGAAACTGACACACTCTCCCTACCTACAGTTTTCTGTCCCTAGAAAAAATGTTTTTTTTAAGCACAATTTAGCACAAGGAGAATTACCTCACTGTCCTTCCAGGTCCCTGGAAACAAGGACTTTGACAGTGAAAGAAACTGACACACTCTCCCTACCTACAGTTTTCTGTCCCTAGAAAAAATGTTTTTTTTAAGCACAATTTAGCACAAGGAGAATTACCTCACTGTCCTTCCAGGTCCCTGGAAACAAGGACTTTGACAGTGAAAGAAACTGACACACTCTCCCTACCTACAGTTTTCTGTCCCTAGAAAAAATGTTTTTTTTAAGCACAATATAGCACAAGGAGAATTCACTCACTGTCCTTCCAGGTCCCTGGAAACAAGGACTTTGACAGTGAAAGAAACTGACACACTCTCCCTACCTACAGTTTTCTGTCCCTAGAAAAAATGTTTTTTTTAAGCACAATTTAGCACAAGGAGAATTACCTCACTGTCCTTCCAGGTCCCTGGAAACAAGGACTTTGACAGTGAAAGAAACTGACACACTCTCACTACCTACAGTTTTCTGTCCCTAGAAAAAATGTTTTTTTTAAGCACAATTTAGCACAAGGAGAATTACCTCACTGTCCTTCCAGGTCCCTGGAAACAAGGACTTTGGCAGTGAAAGAAACTGACACACTCTCCCTACCTACAGTTTTCTGTCCCTAGAAAAAATGTTTTTTTTAAGCACAATTTAGCACAAGGAGAATTACCTCACTGTCCTTCCAGGTCCCTGGAAACAAGGACTTTGACAGTGAAAGAAACTGACACACTCTCCCTACCTACAGTTTTCTGTCCCTAGAAAAAATGTTTTTTTTAAGCACAATTTAGCACAAGGAGAATTACCTCACTGTCCTTCCAGGTCCCTGGAAACAAGGACTTTGACAGTGAAAGAAACTGACACACTCTCCCTACCTACAGTTTTCTGTCCCTAGAAAAAATGTTTTTTTTAAGCACAATTTAGCACAAGGAGAATTACCTCACTGTCCTTCCAGGTCCCTGGAAACAAGGACTTTGACAGTGAAAGAAACTGACACACTCTCCCTACCTACAGTTTTCTGTCCCTAGAAAAAATGTTTTTTTTAAGCACAATTTAGCACAAGGAGAATTACCTCACTGTCCTTCCAGGTCCCTGGAAACAAGGACTTTGACAGTGAAAGAAACTGACACACTCTCCCTACCTACAGTTTTCTGTCCCTAGAAAAAATGTTTTTTTTAAGCACAATTTAGCACAAGGAGAATTACCTCACTGTCCTTCCAGGTCCCTGGAAACAAGGACTTTGACAGTGAAAGAAACTGACACACTCTCCCTACCTACAGTTTTCTGTCCCTAGAAAAAATGTTTTTTTTAAGCACAATTTAGCACAAGGAGAATTACCTCACTGTCCTTCCAGGTCCCTGGAAACAAGGACTTTGACAGTGAAAGAAACTGACACACTCTCCCTACCTACAGTTTTCTGTCCCTAGAAAAAATGTTTTTTTTAAGCACAATTTAGCACAAGGAGAATTACCTCACTGTCCTTCCAGGTCCCTGGAAACAAGGACTTTGACAGTGAAAGAAACTGACACACTCTCCCTACCTACAGTTTTCTGTCCCTAGAAAAAATGTTTTTTTTAAGCACAATTTAGCACAAGGAGAATTACCTCACTGTCCTTCCAGGTCCCTGGAAACAAGGACTTTGACAGTGAAAGAAACTGACACACTCTCCCTACCTACAGTTTTCTGTCCCTAGAAAAAATGTTTTTTTTAAGCACAATTTAGCACAAGGAGAATTACCTCACTGTCCTTCCAGGTCCCTGGAAACAAGGACTTTGACAGTGAAAGAAACTGACACACTCTCCCTACCTACAGTTTTCTGTCCCTAGAAAAAATGTTTTTTTTAAGCACAATTTAGCACAAGGAGAATTACCTCACTGTCCTTCCAGGTCCCTGGAAACAAGGACTTTGACAGTGAAAGAAACTGACACACTCTCCCTACCTACAGTTTTCTGTCCCTAGAAAAAATGTTTTTTTTAAGCACAATTTAGCACAAGGAGAATTACCTCACTGTCCTTCCAGGTCCCTGGAAACAAGGACTTTGACAGTGAAAGAAACTGACACACTCTCCCTACCTACAGTTTTCTGTCCCTAGAAAAAATGTTTTTTTTAAGCACAATTTAGCACAAGGAGAATTACCTCACTGTCCTTCCAGGTCCCTGGAAACAAGGACTTTGACAGTGAAAGAAACTGACACACTCTCCCTACCTACAGTTTTCTGTCCCTAGAAAAAATGTTTTTTTTAAGCACAATTTAGCACAAGGAGAATTACCTCACTGTCCTTCCAGGTCCCTGGAAACAAGGACTTTGACAGTGAAAGAAACTGACACACTCTCCCTACCTACAGTTTTCTGTCCCTAGAAAAAATGTTTTTTTTAAGCACAATATAGCACAAGGAGAATTCACTCACTGTCCTTCCAGGTCCCTGGAAACAAGGACTTTGACAGTGAAAGAAACTGACACACTCTCCCTACCTACAGTTTTCTGTCCCTAGAAAAAATGTTTTTTTTAAGCACAATTTAGCACAAGGAGAATTACCTCACTGTCCTTCCAGGTCCCTGGAAACAAGGACTTTGACAGTGAAAGAAACTGACACACTCTCCCTACCTACAGTTTTCTGTCCCTAGAAAAAATGTTTTTTTTAAGCACAATTTAGCACAAGGAGAATTACCTCACTGTCCTTCCAGGTCCCTGGAAACAAGGACTTTGACAGTGAAAGAAACTGACACACTCTCCCTACCTACAGTTTTCTGTCCCTAGAAAAAATGTTTTTTTTAAGCACAATTTAGCACAAGGAGAATTACCTCACTGTCCTTCCAGGTCCCTGGAAACAAGGACTTTGACAGTGAAAGAAACTGACACACTCTCCCTACCTACAGTTTTCTGTCCCTAGAAAAAATGTTTTTTTTAAGCACAATTTAGCACAAGGAGAATTACCTCACTGTCCTTCCAGGTCCCTGGAAACAAGGACTTTGACAGTGAAAGAAACTGACACACTCTCCCTACCTACAGTTTTCTGTCCCTAGAAAAAATGTTTTTTTTAAGCACAATTTAGCACAAGGAGAATTACCTCACTGTCCTTCCAGGTCCCTGGAAACAAGGACTTTGACAGTGAAAGAAACTGACACACTCTCCCTACCTACAGTTTTCTGTCCCTAGAAAAAATGTTTTTTTTAAGCACAATTTAGCACAAGGAGAATTACCTCACTGTCCTTCCAGGTCCCTGGAAACAAGGACTTTGACAGTGAAAGAAACTGACACACTCTCCCTACCTACAGTTTTCTGTCCCTAGAAAAAATGTTTTTTTTAAGCACAATTTAGCACAAGGAGAATTACCTCACTGTCCTTCCAGGTCCCTGGAAACAAGGACTTTGACAGTGAAAGAAACTGACACACTCTCCCTACCTACAGTTTTCTGTCCCTAGAAAAAATGTTTTTTTTAAGCACAATTTAGCACAAGGAGAATTACCTCACTGTCCTTCCAGGTCCCTGGAAACAAGGACTTTGACAGTGAAAGAAACTGACACACTCTCCCTACCTACAGTTTTCTGTCCCTAGAAAAAATGTTTTTTTTAAGCACAATTTAGCACAAGGAGAATTACCTCACTGTCCTTCCAGGTCCCTGGAAACAAGGACTTTGACAGTGAAAGAAACTGACACACTCTCCCTACCTACAGTTTTCTGTCCCTAGAAAAAATGTTTTTTTTAAGCACAATATAGCACAAGGAGAATTCACTCACTGTCCTTCCAGGTCCCTGGAAACAAGGACTTTGACAGTGAAAGAAACTGACACACTCTCCCTACCTACAGTTTTCTGTCCCTAGAAAAAATGTTTTTTTTAAACACAATTTAGCACAAGGAGAATTACCTCACTGTCCTTCCAGGTCCCTGGAAACAAGGACTTTGACAGTGAAAGAAACTGACACACTCTCCCTACCTACAGTTTTCTGTCCCTAGAAAAAATGTTTTTTTTAAGCACAATTTAGCACAAGGAGAATTACCTCACTGTCCTTCCAGGTCCCTGGAAACAAGGACTTTGACAGTGAAAGAAACTGACACACTCTCCCTACCTACAGTTTTCTGTCCCTAGAAAAAATGTTTTTTTTAAGCACAATTTAGCACAAGGAGAATTACCTCACTGTCCTTCCAGGTCCCTGGAAACAAGGACTTTGACAGTGAAAGAAACTGACACACTCTCCCTACCTACAGTTTTCTGTCCCTAGAAAAAATGTTTTTTTTAAGCACAATTTAGCACAAGGAGAATTACCTCACTGTCCTTCCAGGTCCCTGGAAACAAGGACTTTGACAGTGAAAGAAACTGACACACTCTCCCTACCTACAGTTTTCTGTCCCTAGAAAAAATGTTTTTTTTAAGCACAATTTAGCACAAGGAGAATTACCTCACTGTCCTTCCAGGTCCCTGGAAACAAGGACTTTGACAGTGAAAGAAACTGACACACTCTCCCTACCTACAGTTTTCTGTCCCTAGAAAAAATGTTTTTTTTAAGCACAATTTAGCACAAGGAGAATTACCTCACTGTCCTTCCAGGTCCCTGGAAACAAGGACTTTGACAGTGAAAGAAACTGACACACTCTCCCTACCTACAGTTTTCTGTCCCTAGAAAAAATGTTTTTTTTAAGCACAATATAGCACAAGGAGAATTCACTCACTGTCCTTCCAGGTCCCTGGAAACAAGGACTTTGACAGTGAAAGAAACTGACACACTCTCCCTACCTACAGTTTTCTGTCCCTAGAAAAAATGTTTTTTTTAAGCACAATTTAGCACAAGGAGAATTACCTCACTGTCCTTCCAGGTCCCTGGAAACAAGGACTTTGACAGTGAAAGAAACTGACACACTCTCCCTACCTACAGTTTTCTGTCCCTAGAAAAAATGTTTTTTTTAAGCACAATTTAGCACAAGGAGAATTACCTCACTGTCCTTCCAGGTCCCTGGAAACAAGGACTTTGACAGTGAAAGAAACTGACACACTCTCCCTACCTACAGTTTTCTGTCCCTAGAAAAAATGTTTTTTTTAAGCACAATTTAGCACAAGGAGAATTACCTCACTGTCCTTCCAGGTCCCTGGAAACAAGGACTTTGACAGTGAAAGAAACTGACACACTCTCCCTACCTACAGTTTTCTGTCCCTAGAAAAAATGTTTTTTTTAAGCACAATTTAGCACAAGGAGAATTACCTCACTGTCCTTCCAGGTCCCTGGAAACAAGGACTTTGACAGTGAAAGAAACTGACACACTCTCCCTACCTACAGTTTTCTGTCCCTAGAAAAAATGTTTTTTTTAAGCACAATATAGCACAAGCACAAAACACACTGACACTCTCCCTACCTATCCTTCTCTTTCCCTAAACTAAAGGAATCCAGGTTAAGCAAGAAAGAAATAAAAGTCACTGTCCCTGCCTATGCTGCTCTATCCCTGCTCCGGAACACACTACACTAGGCCGCCGTGCTGGCGGCCTTTTATAGTGTGGGGCGTGTACTAAACCCCCTCAGCAATAATTGGCCACAGGCATCCTGCCTGTGGCCAATCATTGCTCTCCTCGCTGCCGGCGCTGTGATTGGCCAAGCATGCGGGGTCACAGTGCATGCTTGGCCAATCACAGCGCCTGGATGACACTGCGATGGCGTAGTGCATTGTGGGCCGTTCGCGTCACTCGAATTTGGCGCGAACGGCCCAAATCGTTCGATCTTCGTCGAACGATCGAACAGCCGATGTTCGAGTCGAACGTATGTTCGACTCGAACACGAAGCTCATCCCTACTGAGGAACCCATGCAGCTGGGTCGGACCAGGCTATCCCCCGAGGAACGTGCTAGGCGCAGAACTCTTGGTCTGTGTCTTTACTGTGGGGGCAAAGGTCATTTTCGTGACACTTGCTCTCTTTGTCCAGAAAAACGTTCGGGTCCACTTCATCTGGAAAGTGGAGTATTGGACCCAGAAATATCACCTTCCCCTTCTCGTCTTCTGCTTTCTGTGTTCCTTCATGTTGGTGCTTCTTCTCATTCGGTCTCAGCATATCTGGATTCCGGAGCCGCTGGTAATTTTATGGACTGGGAAATCGCATCGTCCATGAGACTTACTCTTTTGCCCCTCACCACACCATTGGTGGTCTTGGCGATTGATGGTACTGTTCTCCCAGGGGGACCTATCCGCTTCCAGACCCTCCCTGTTAAGATGTCGGTAGGGACACTCCACCAGGAGTGGATATCCTTCCTTATCTTACCCAAGGCCTCAACGCCTATAATTTTAGGTCTCCCATGGTTACAGCTCCATTCTCCTCATGTGGACTGGACTACTGGACAGATCCTGGCTTGGGGTCCCTCCTGTTCCTCGTCCTGCCTACCCAAGGTTGCCCCCTGTGAATCTGAGCCGGTCATTCATTCCAGGTTGCATAACCATTTACATTTCTCTGTCCCTAACCACCCTTGGACGCACAGCCAGGCTAGCTTGTCTACAAGTCCTGCAGTCGCTACGTCTTGCGATGCGATTCAGGTAGTCGCTACACCTGACTCAGCTATTCACTCTGCCTCTGTACTAGTTATGCCAGTCCAGCCCATGCCCAGTGAGCCTCCTACTTTTTCTTGTTCGGGACATTCTGCTTGTCCTTCAGCTATTCAGTTTGACTCCGGCAACATGTCACCTTCTAACCAACCTGACTTCAGGGTTCCACTGACATCTGCCCAGTCTGATGGTCCTGTGCAAGATGACCAGTTCCCCTTTAAGGGTCTAGGGGACCCTCCTCAGATTCCTGTTGATCCTCTCATGCCCTTGCTTATTCCTAGAGAGCCTTTGGTCCTCAATAGATCTTCTTGTCATCTCCCTACCTCGTTTTCGGTCTCTGAGGATAATCTTAAGTACGAGGTTAGACAAGTTCTGGATTCTCGGCTCTGCAGAGGCATTCTTCAGTACCTTGTGCATTGGAGAGGTTTTGGTCCTGAGGAGGCGTCTTGGATCGCTGCATCTGATGTCGCTGCACCTCATCTGTTGAGAAGGTTTCATCAGAGATTTCCCTTTAAGCCTGGGCCCAGGCGGGGGAGGGCCCATAAGAGGGAGGGTACTGTCATGGATATGCAGTAGTGTTTGTCTGTCAGCTTACCTTCCTTCCCATGTGTTCATCTTAGAGGCCTGAGCCCTTTCACCTGGCTTCCTTTATAATCTCCTCCCAGCCAGACTCCACCCCAGGCCCTATCACAGAACACTATATTAACCTGTGCACTGCAAGCCTGCTTTGCTGATCAACGTGTTTGTTAGGCATTGTGTGTTTGGGTTCCTGCCTGCCGTGTGCTACGTCTGTCTCTCTGTTACGTTATTGGCTTGTCCCCGACTATCCCTGTCTGCTCGTGACCCTTGACCTTCGGCTCGTTCTTCGTTATCCTTGTCTGCTTGTGGCCCCTGACCTTCAGCTTGTTATTCGGTTCTCTCTTATCGTGTGCTGCTGCTTCCCCTCTTTTCCCCTTATCCTACGGGGCGTGAGCTAGGAAACTCCAGGGGCCGCGACCTGGTCCCAGCCTGCAGCTAACATCCTCACCACTAGAGGCCCTGGAGAAGACCAGCTGGGTCTTAGACTCCGCGCCCTGGGGAATCTTGGCTCTAGCTTCCGTTTGGATCCCGGTTGTGCTCCTCTGGTCCCGCTTTCCACAACCACCCAGTTTCCTATCCGCAGAAGCCAGCCATAGGGTTCACTACCTCGCGGTGCACTCCTGTCCCCCTACGGTGTGCATCTGTCACCTGGCCACAGGTGACCCTGACACCTGGTTAGTCTGTTTTTAAAAGGGGAGAAATGTGACAGAACCCACTGTCACTGTGTGCTGTGGAAGGGACTGAGGGCGGGCCTCCTACCCACAGATTATGGCCCAGAAGAGACAGACTCGGGGAGAAGCTGGCATTGAGATAATGTAATGTAATGCTACATCCCTTCTCCCCCATCCCCCCCTCTTGTTGCTGTGTTTAGCTGTGTTGAGTCATGGTATAGACAATGGTCTGGACTGCAGACATCTCTCCGCAGGGGATGTGTATTGAGGGGTTGCCTGCTTACCATAATCCCTTTATGTTTATCTGTAGTCTCTGTTTCAATGTACAAGTGTTCAGTTCCCATTGGTTCTTCCTTGTCCCCTACCCCCCTCTATGACAAGGCTAAGGGGAGTGTCCCTAACTGTGTGTAAAAGTGTATGTTTTGTATTTAATAAACTGTTGATGCTCTGCATGTTTAACCCTCAACACCTGTGTGGATTGTCTCGTGATTGAGGGGTTAAGGGCTGGTTATGGCGAATCTGCAGGCTGCGGGTGCGTTTGGAGGACAGGAGACACAGGTCTGGCGGATGTGCCCACCTGGGGTATTCAAGATCCGTCACAGGCAGGCATTTCTGCACCAAACTGGATTTAGTTCATCCACAGGAACAGTCACCAACACCTCATCCGCCAGGCCGTCCTGGATTCCGTGCCGGTGATCTTGTATGGTTTCGGAATTACAGAGTTTTGCCTCATTGGCTTCCTGGCATTATTGATGGACCTTTTGGACAACAAATGTACCTTGTTCGCCTGGAGAATGGCGGTTGTGTTCGAAGACAACTTTTCGCAATTGAGAAAGCGCATTTGCCTGCCAGTAGAAACAAACCCGACCTCACTTTCTACCCAACCACCAGAGTCTACTCAGGGCTCTACTGGTGACATATGGCATGGTGTCTGGCATGATCCCACAAGTTTACAACCAACCCCTGAAGCGGTTGGTCACCATATTACTGAGGAGCCCGGACATGTGCCTGGAGTTGCAGAGACTGATTTGTCTGTTGGACACCCACTGACATCTCCAGAACCTTTGACAGCCTCTACCCCTCCTGGTGCTGTGCCACTTCGTAAGTCTGCCCGCCAAAGACATCAAACTCCTCGTTGGCAAAGCACTGAAATCTTACAGGACATTTTGGAGGTAAGGAAACAGACAAAGGGCTCATAACGTAATGCGGGAGCCACAGACCTAAGTTGGAGATACTACTTGCTGAACTGATCCTGCTTGCCTTGTTATCTGATGTGTTGAGTATTTTGTTCTCTTGTTATGTTTTTTTTGTTTTTTTGTTTTTTATGGGAAAAAGAGGAGATGTGATGTTTGTGCTGGAACACTGTGACCCTTCACCCTTTTTCCTTATGCATGCTGGGCGAGGGGCCGTACCAGGAAGTAGAGAGGGTGTGTGTGTGAGACTGGAAGCAGGAGCAGCAGCATGGATGCATAGATCTGGTAATGACAGAAGCCTGTTGTATTAAGACTCCTCCATGTAACAAGTTATCATGTTTCTGAGTGAGTAATAAGTTCATCCGGCCTGTGTGTGTAACTTGCTGAGCAGATTCTGGCAGCATTGCTAGCACCCCGTGTCTAAGGGACATAACAAGGTCTCTCTCCTTCTCCGACCAGCAGGATTTCTCCAGCTCGGTAGGCCCAGACCAACACTGTAGGTCCGAACAGGCTCCAAGTTGCTGGATGGGCGATGTCCAAAGAGACCGCGCGTTGCTCCTCCTCCCCTTAAATAGACCATGCACGATGGGTGTTCAGTTGCACTGTGGGTATAGTAGTCTATGTAGTCTATGCAGTATCCTTGCCATTGGAGTCCAACTCTCCCGGTACCACAAATCCCACCATACACTTCCCCACTCATAGTCAAGCAATATTCAGCAGATCACCCAATAGGAGACAAAGGGAGATCCGGATTCACTTGGTGGAATATAGTCTCTTATGAACCTCAAAAAGTGACAACCCGCTACACTTATAATAGGTCTGACTGTGGTTTTTAATGTAAAATGATGTAATAAAATTTGATATGTTTATATTTATCTGAGCACTCCATTAATTGTGCGGGTAAAGTCTGACAAGTTGGGCCCCTTGTTCTGTAGGTGTGTTATAGATATAATGAGGATGTGACACATGAGTGGCCAATTACTGTATATTGAATACCTGCCCAAAAAAAGGCAAATTGTATATCAAATACTTACCGCAATTTTCCTTTCCTGACAAGCTCCATGTCAGCCACCACTGGGTAAGGCCCCGCCCACCCCCATGCAATCAGGGCCTAACTCATAAATCTGACCCCGATGCCCTGAACGGCGTTCCGTAACTAGAACTTTGTCCATAGGGTGGGAGTCAGCGCTGACATGGAGCTTGACAGAAAAGGAAAATTGCGGTAAGTATTTGATATACTATTTTCGTTTAATAACTAGATACAAGGGTGGGATGCTGCTAAATTAGTTAAATTATGGCCCCCGGCCACAGAAATAATAGTTTTGCCAAATTCGGCTGTGGTTAACATTGGCAGGCCAGTGCGGTATGCATGGACGACCAAGTTTCTGCCTCGCATATGACTTCTGGAGATATACCACATGCGGCTGCCCATGATGTTGAAACGCTCCCCGTGGGGTGAGCCGTTATTCTCTCTGGAGGTGCCAACCCCTTATCCTTGTATGCTATGGCGATTGTCTTACGAGCCAGGCGGTGATGATCCTGCTGGAGGCCTTATATCCCTTGCGTATTGCATTGGGACTTACGAACAGGGAGTCCAAGATTCTGACACTAGAGGTTGCTTCAAGGTACACTTTCAATGTTCTGCCCACATCCAGTGGGTCGATTTCTTGTCCATCCTATCAGAAATAGGTGGGTAGCACGATGTCCTGACTTAGGTGAAACTTAGTGGCTACCTTAGGAATAAAGTCTGGCAATGGCCTTAGAATGACCCTACCTGCCCCGAAGGATGTGTGGGGCTCTTTAGCCCCCAGAACCACTATTTCCGAGACCCTCATGGCCGAGGTTATTGTGACCAGTGAGGAAATTCAGAACTAATGGCAGGTCCCACTTGGAAAGTGCAGGTGCTCTGGGAGGCCTTAGTTTCACTACAGCCTTAAAGAACTGGATGATTAGTTCATTAGAGGCCCACTGAATTCCTGTGACTGCGGAAATGACGGACACTTTGCCTTTGAGCGTACTTGCACTTAGTCCCATTTCTAGGCCCTTCTGCCGGAACGCAAGGATGTGACAGGCTCTGAGTTCTTCAATTCCAAATCCCGCTGATGCTGCATACTCTTGGAGCTTTTGCCAGCTTCTATTGTAGACACCGTTTGTGTTATTTTTTCGGGCCTTCACGAGGGTCTGTACCACTTCCGCGGAGCACCTTAGGTTTATGAACCTCCGCCTTTCAATATCCAGGCCATTAACCTGAGTTTCTCCGGCGCTGGGTGTAGAACTGGACCCTGGCTCAGAACATCTGGCCTTGTCGGTAACATCCGCAATGCCCTGACACTCATGCATAAGCCTAGAGGATACCATGGGCGTTTTGGCCAATCTGGGATCACTGCCAGTACCGTGACGTCTTCCCGTCTCAGTCTGTTCAGAAAGAGCAGTATTAATGGCACGGGGGGAAACGTAAGCTGTCTGAAAGTCCCACTTCGCAGTCAGAGCGTCCATCAGGGCTGCCGTGGAGGAATTGAATTTGTGCAGAATCTGGGGAGCTTCGCGTTGACCGGAGATGCAAAGAGTTCCATTTCTGAGAGAAAAGACCAGGCTACCAGTTTCCTGAATACTTGTGCCAGAAGGGACCATTCGTTGTTGTGCACTGTAGTCCTGGACAAGTAGTCCACCTAGAGATGGCATGTCCGGGTATATATACTGCTGAGAGGCGAAGCAGGTTCTCTTGGGCCCAATTCATTATGGGTTCCACCTCTTCCAGGAGGGACAGACTCTGCGTGCCTCCCTGCTTCTTGATATAGGCTACAGCCATTATGTTGTCCATCTTTAGAAGGAACGAGCCCCCACCGATTACCTGTGCAAAGGCCAGAAAAGCTCGATATGCCACCCTCAGCTCCAACCTGTTTGCCACAATTTTCTTCGGTGGGTGAGACCATCTGCCTTGCGCCCACTGGTCTCCGCAATGGGCTCCCCATCCTGACTTGCTGGCGTCTGAGGTGATCACTATCCAGGATGTTGGGAGGAGGGAGTGACACTGCAGCAGATTCCACTTTTTCTTCCCACCAGGCCAGACTCTGTCTAATGGACTGTGTTAGGGATATGTTCTGATACAGATTCTGGGAGTTCCACTGTCAAGCCTCGTACACACGACCGAGTTTCTCGTCCAAAACCGGCAAGAAAAGTGCCGCGTGAGCTTTTTTGTCGAGAAAACCGTTTGTGTGTATGGTTTTACGGCGAGAAAATTGCCGTGAATCTCGACGAGAAAATAGAGAACCTGCTCTCTATTTTCTCATCAGGATTCCAGATTTCCTCGTCGTCTTTCTCGTCGGCCTGTTTTGTGACGAGAAAATGGTTCGTGTGTATGCTTTTACGACTCTTCCAAAAGCGCGCATGCTCACAAGCAACTATGAGACGGGAGCGCATCTTCTGGTAAAACAAGCCTTCGTAATGGAGATAGCACATTCGTCACGCTCAAAATTTTTGCATCATTTAAATGTTGTGCATTGAAATCTTCGTTAGAATGTGACATTAATCCAAACGAATGAACTTCTTTTGCTGCTGATATTCACACAGAGTTATGACTATCTTTTTTTAACCTTTTTCATGCTGCTCTTAAGAAGATTTATGTGTATTATATCGTGCAAGTTTTTAGGAATATTTAAAAATTAGTTATTTTTCTAACTGATGTTAATTGTAATTTCACAATGTTTTGGTAGTGATCTCCCATTGAATCTTTTAATATATATGATTTAAATTTTACACACTTTTTTGGGAAACACGATTTAGTTATTTTTTTGGGGGGTTGTTATCTGTCCCTTTTTTTGTCAGTCAAATGTATCTGCTTACTCCAAAGCTAGATTTGACATTTTTACAAATACACATAGTCAAGTATGAACTTAAAGAAAAATAACATTTATTCATGTTTGAACTAAAATAAAGAGAAGGCAGCGCTGGAGAAGCTGCTGCCATTTGTGTATCCCAGGGACCCCAGACCACACAGCAACCCTGTGTGGACACTAAAATTGGGAGCTTGAGAAGGCCAACATTTCTGAACACAATCTGATGCTGGCCTCCCAGAGGTCAGGAACAGCAGCAGGTGATATATATGTCCCAAGTGTGTGGTACTACAACAGGCTGCCATCTGTCCGACCACAATGAAGCAAGGCCATCACTTCCTCGTCTTCCTGGCAACCTTCCCTGCAACCTTTCCTGAAGCCTTCCCTGCAGCCTTCCTTCTTCGTTTGGCTGGAGGCTGGGCCACTGGAGGGGTACTCCTGTCAGGAGGAGGAGGAGGTGGAGGAGAAGGGGGTGGCGCAGAAGAACAAGGTGGAGGTGGAGGAGAAGGGGGTGGGGCGGAAGAACAAGGTGGAGGTGGAGGAGAAGGGGGTGAGGCGGAAGAACAAGGTGGAGGTGGAGGAGAAGGGGGTGGGGCGGAAGAAGAATGTGGAGGTGGAGGAGGAGGTTGAGGTTGGGACAGTTGTGCCACCTCACAAATGGCGGTATTGGTGGTAATTTTTTCCATCACCCCCTTGTTGAGCAAGGTGATGAGCAGGGGCTCGCATAAGAGGCGTTGCTCCATGCTCATCACCTTGAACTTTGCCTCCACTAGGCCGGCAATGGCCTCTTCAGGGGATGTGGGCTCTTTGAGGGTGGCATGGGCCTCTTTAATAAGGGCCATTGCTGCCTCACTGGTGGTCCTGTCCCTCCTGCCTCTTTTGGGAAGCCGGATGGGATCTGGTGCTTCTCCTTTGCCCTGCCACCTCCTGGCTGCCACTGGGCCCTGCCACCTCCTGGCTGCCACTGGGCCCTTCCTCCTCCTGCCTGACAGTTTCCAGACCCTCCTCCTGGCTGATTTCATCCTGTGTATGAAAAAGGGACATAGTTTAATATGTTGTTTTAATCTTTGCATCAAACTTTATAAACATGATTGAAGCAATTAGAATGTAAATCCAGAAATATTTTTTTATAATTTACACCTACATCAGATTGACTATTTAGCACCCAATTAAGTGCAGACTAATGTCTCGAGATCTTGATTTCACTTGTGGAACCCAAAATATTGTATGTTTCTCATCTTGACATATTTGTCAAACATTAATTTTATCCCAATACATTTTCATTTAATACTATACCTGGCTCCAGATGGCCAAATCAGGATCATCCAGGATGGCTGCCTCCTCTTGCTCCAGAGAAGGCTCAGGTTGGCTGCAGGGAAGTCTGGGGGGAAGAGTGGAGAGTGATGGCCTTGCCTCAATGTGGTCATCCAGGAAGGACATCCTGCTGTAGTACCACAAAATCGGGACATACACATCATCTGCTGCTGCTCCTGACCTCTGAGAAGCCAGGACCTTAGAGCGTTCAGTCCTGTAGGTGCCTCTCAAGCTCCCAATTTTAGTGTCCACTTGTTTTGCTGTGGCTGTGGGCACCTTGGTCTGCACAAATGGGAGCAGCTTCTCCAGCGCTGCTTTTCTCACCCCTCTTTTTTTATGGATGGGGTTTTTCGTCTCCCACAGAGCGGGCAGCTCCCTTACCCGGTCAATAAATTCCGCCAGGAACTCTTTGTCGCTAATAAAGACATTCATATTGTATCTGCAAGTTTAAGAAATAATATATAACTAATGTGAGGCAAACAGTCTAACCTCCTTAACATCGTAGTCACCATATATATCCTACAACATTCTCAAAACAGTATAGGCCAACAATTTGTACAAGTCACAAAATCACATACCTTCGTTCGCACATCCGTCACTTGAACTCCTCTCTCCGCACACCGAACGTACTATAGTCACATGTGTGTTTGCTATATACACACCACGCATGCGTCAAAATTCGAACACGTCGCTCCGCACACGTCGCCCGCCCATGACGTTCTAACATCTTTTCCCCGCCCCTTCTCTTTCGGCGCGCAGACAGATATGGCGGAGTTACAGCAGGTGTCTGATAATTCCGCAACCAACGAGGAGGAGACAAGCCCGGAGACCGAGGAAACGTCACGATCAAAGAGGAGATTCAAGGCATCGAATATGTCTTTTGCCGAGATGGCGGAGATGGTGGACATCTTGCTCAAGTCTGATTATGACGCAAAGCATGGGCCGTATAGCAAACCAAATAGAAGGAAGGACAAAATCCTCACTAAAGTCGTGAAGAGTCTGAAGACGAATTTCGGGGTGAAACGCTCAAATGAGCAGCTCAGAAAGAGGTGGTCAGACCTCAAACTGAGGGAGCCAGAGCAGTTAAGGAGCATTAAGAGAATGCTCGCTAAAAGTAAAATGTACACTTTTATGCTATTAATCCTTTTCTAAACTGACATGTTGCTGGTTTTTTTTGTTTTTCTTATTGGACTCCCTTCCAAAATGTTATATTTTGAACTTGGTTGGGCACAGTAATCGTTCGTAACGTTACAGACACTTCGTTCGGCCACTATCCGCTGTTTTGGATTATTTTACAGCCACAAAAGTAATTAGACATCTGCCATTTTTTCGCAAATTTGGGGCACAAAGTTTTAGGCTAGATGATGTGTTTTTAAAGAGAATGAAATGCAAACTTTTGTCAGTGTAAAGGAGAGGACACTCAGCAGCTGCTTCCACATCTGTACTTTGGAGCACTATAGTGTGGGCCACCAGACCCGACTTTTTTGGGTGTCCCACACAGGTGCTTCAGAGAATTTTTGTGTTGCCTACATGTCTAAAAAATGACAGACAAAGGTGAATACTAAGCATATTCTTGGTCAGAAATAATGCATTCATCTTTAACTTCCGCCCAAACACACACTTGTACCCCACTTCCAAGCAATTTAGCCTGTTTTTTTGTTTAACATAGAGAATTTCTGTGTGATAACTCTACCTTTTGTTTGATTCTCATAGGGGAGAGAAGACTGTGAGGAGGACACTCCAGGGAGCATAAGAACCCCACAGCTTCACAACAACCCCAAACTCCCAAAGACCCACAAACGAAGGATGTAGAGGAAGTTGAGGTGGAGGAAGGAGAAGTGCAGGAAGGAGAGGTGGATGACGTTGTGGAACTGGTCACCACAACAGGTCAGTATCTGTCACCACAGCTTCAGGTAAGAGAGGTAGGCCTGCAGAGTTATAATACCTTTTTATTTTGTTTTTAGGGGATGTGAATGTTGGGGTGAAGGATAGTACAGGTTTCTCTGCTGACAGTGCCCTCAGCCTCATCCAGCAAGTGATGGAATGTAGCACGGAACTGGACAAAATTAAAGAAACAATACATGTGATGGATCAAACATTTAAAGACATTCTCGATGTTTTGGGGAGAATTCAATAAGGCATCCCAACCCCCTTTTTTCTCATGTTTGTTCTTCAACTTTTAAAAAACTTTTTGACAATCAAACCAGCCAAAAATTGAATCTGCACACAGTGTGTCAACATGTGCTATCTGCCATCAGGGGATATCCATGTACGTCTTTTGGGGGTGCAACCCCTTCCTCGTATCTAAAGTAGGTGAACTGAGGAAGGGGTTGCACCCCCAAACCCGTCCATTGATCACCCCTGATGGCAGATAGCACATGTTGACAATAGGGATCAGGAGTCTAAAATCCCTATAGGAAAATAATCCCAATTGTGTGCATATTCAATTTTTGGCTGGGCAAGGGGTGGCAGGACCCCATATTAGGACGGGCACATAGAGACATATAGTTTGTGTAAGTGAATGTCTCAGATTGCTCAGAGGTATCCAATTTTGTAATTTTTGGAATGCAACTGTTGTTTTTGTATTTTCCTAAGAAAACAATTGCCGGTTTGTGGCCAGGCAAACAAAAAATGTAAAAAAAAAAAAAAAAAGGTGTGTGAATTTGCACATAGTAAAAGATTTGAATACAAACAACGTGTAGCTTCTTTTTCTAATATGCTATAACCTTATTTGGTACATTTTTTAAGGTTACATAGTGAAATGGTTGGTATTTACTAAAGGAAAATACACTTGGCACTACAAATGCACTAAGACAAACTAGGAGACAGGAAACCAAGAAAAGTTAGGAGTTTACACAAGATTTTTATTTGGATCATTAGACAGCAATCTTTAGACATAGCCTGGCATAGGAATTGCCCCCCTACCCGTGAAATAGTCCATGTATTTGTCCCGAACATCACGGGCATTTTGGGGGGGCAAGCCAGCACGGGCAGATTCCAGGCCCGGCAGGGGATTATCAGGGGAAAGTCCAGCCTCAGGCAAAACTGAGGCCATATATGAATTTGATTTGCGGCAAAGAAAATTGTGTAGCACACAGCAGCATAACACTACATAGTTTATTTTGTAGTCCGCCAAGTGGATGGGAGTCCTAAAAAGGCGGAACCGGCTGGCCATTATGCCGAAGGCAATTTCAACGACTCTTCGGCCCCTGGCCAGCCGGTAATTGAACACCCTCTTCTCTGGGGTCAGGGTCCTCTGAGGAAATGGCCTCATAAGATGTGGTCCGAGCCCGAAGGCTTCATCAGCCAAAAAAACAAAGGGGAGTCCTTCAATATTCCCTGCATCCGGTGGCAATGCAAGGTCGTCACTCTGGAGACGGAGGGCAAACTCCGTCTGGATGAAGGATCCCCCATCGGACATCCGGCCATTCTTCCCTACATCAACATAGAGGAATTCATACCGTGCTGACACCACGGCCATCAGCACAATGCTATGAAACCATTTGTAATTGAAGTAGTAGGACCCAGAACGGGGTGGCGGCACGATGCGGACGTGCTTCCCGTCTATAGCACCACCGCAGTTGGGGAAGTCCCACCGCGTGGCAAACTCCGATGCCACAGTCTGCCATTCCTGTGGCGTGGAAGGAAGCTGTGGAGTCAAACAAGATGAAAAAATATTAGAATACACAAATCAAACATTACAAGTATATTCTAAGAAAATACATTAGAGGCCAACATCAAGCAAAGTCTACGATTATTAAGGTGTTTTAAATAAGTATAATGGAAGGCTCATGTATCATATTCATCACCCCCTATGATGGTCCATTAATAAATTATAATGGGGAGGGGGGGGGGGAGATACGTTTGGCCACAGGATAGCATTGCAGTGGCGGTGCGTCCAGAGTGGGCGCTGGAGCACTGCCCCCTCTCTCCTGTGCCCGTCACTCAGAACAATACATAGGTTTATGCCTTGCATTAACCTATGTATTGTCTATGCCGCCCACTATTCAGGTGGATGGCCCCCTGTAAAGCGACCGACATATGAAGAACTGCGGCATTTATGGGCTTAAAATTGCATAGCAGAAACAGTAAGGAAAATTGTCTTGCACATTACAGCCTGAGGGATGTAATTGGCTGCAGAAAAGTTAAATAGGGGACGCAGGGGGGGGGGGCATTCCTTGGGTAAACACTGACAGGCTGCTCTGCCAATCATGTTCACCAAGTCTGTTTAATGGTAACATGATTGGCTGATGCAACATCAAGGGAAGGAGAAGACATCAAGGACAGAAGAAGGATGGCGCTGACCACAAGAAGGTAAGTGCAGGGCTGGGGGGGAACTGGCTGCATTGGAGGGGACAAAATGGCTGCATTGGAGGGGACAAAATGGCTGCATTGGAGGGGACAAATGGGGGCGTTTAATAGGCACCAGAGCAAAAAAAGGAGGAAGTTTATTTCCTAAATTGGGGTTTGAACCCCCAAACATTTGGAGCAACAGGCGCCCCTGCTGGAAAGGTTAGTGAAGGAAAATATGCATGGAGGAGAAAAAAGGGGCAATCTAAAGCATCAAGCATGCATGAGGACAAAGGGGACATTCTCAGCATATTACAATCATGGTAATTAGGGAAGGATGAAAGAAATACAATACATTAGCATACATGTAATACATAAAATGTGATGTTAATGGAGAAAACTTACCCTAATATAGTCCTCCTGCAGGACTTGTATAATGGCAGAACAGGTGTCTGGGATTATGAGGCCCAGAGCCTGGGGGGAGATGCCTGTCGTGAACTTCAAGTCCTGAAGACTTCTCCCTGTCGCCAGATAACGTAACGTGGTGATGAGCCTCTGCTCAGAACTGGTGGCTTCCCGCATAACGGTGTCCTTCCTGGTAATATAGGGGGACACCAAAGCCAACAGTTCCTGAAAAACGGGGTCAGACATTCGCAGAAAATTCCTGTAGTCCTCAGGATTATTCTCGACGATCTCCCGCAGCAAAGGCATGTGGCAGAATTGGTCCCGCTGGAGCAACCAATTCTTGGTCCATGAACTCCTCCTCACACCATTCATGGACTGGTCTTGGTCCAAAACAAGCAGACCAACACCAAGCGCACGCACAGCATGAACTCGACGACGAGAACGTCCAGGCGACATGGCTAGGAAACGGTCGTCTTATCAGAACGTACAGAACAGAACGCACTTTAGAACAGCAAGGCCTATGAATAACGAACTGAAAAACAGAAACGAACAGGCAAGAACGCACTGTAAAACAGATACGACCTGCCTAGACGCCCTGAAAGTCAAGATACGAACCCACAAGCACAAACTGAACCGCAGAAAACGATCTGAAAAGTACGAAGACTGAAAAGCGCGAATCGTCTCTTCCCAAACTTTTACTTCACACGCGGTAACACGAGATCAGCAAAAGCAGCCCAAGGGTTGGCGCCAAGAAAAAAGATCTTCCCCTTTATAGTGCCGTCGTACGTGCTGGACGTGACCGCGGAGAACAACGAGGAAATTGGGAAATGTCAGTGTGTACGCATGGAAAGCTTGACGAGAAAATCGACAAGCTTAACAAGAATCTCGTTGAAAAAAACGACGTGTTTTTTACGACAAGAAACTCGGTCGTGTGTACGAGGCTTCAGAGGAACCCATACTGGAATGGACGAGCGTGCCACTGGGACTATTTCACCATGGGCGTTACTGGTGTCATTGTGCCCAACAGCTGGAGGCAGGTCCTGGCGGGGAGACAGTTGGCCGACCTTGCAGACTTTGCCAGTTCTAAGATAGGGGGAATCTTCCCTTCCGGTAGGGACACCGTATTTTTTCGTGTGTCCAGCTCTGCGCCCAGGTAGACCAGCAGCTGGGACAGATCTAACTGGCTTTTCTCCCAGTTTATGAGCCACCTGAGTGGTTGAAGGGTTGTGATTAGGGATAAGCTCGGTGTTCGACGCGAACATCGAACGATTTGGGCCGTTCGCGCCAAATTCGAGTGACGCGAACGGCCCACAATACACTGCGCCATCGCAGTGCAATCCCGGCGCTGTGATTGGCCAAGCATGCACTGTGACCCCGCATGCTTGGCCAATCACAGCGCCGGCAGCTAGGAGCACCATAATTGGCCACAGGCAGGTTGCCTGTGGCCAATTATAGCTCAGGGGGTTTAGCACACGCCCCACACTATAAAGGCCGCCAGCGCGGCGGCCTTGTGTAGTGTGTTCCGGCGCAGGGAAAGAGAAGGTTAGGCAGGGACAGTGTGATATTCTTTGTGCTATTCTTGTGTGCAGGGAGAGAGGATAGGCAGGGAGAGTGTCAGTGTCATATTCTTTGCTAAACCTTGTGTGCAGGGAGAGAGAAGGATAGGCAGGGAGAGTGTCAGTGTCATATTCTTTGATAAACCTTGTGTGCAGGGAGAGAGAAGGATAGGCAGGGGACAGTGTCATATTCTTTGCTAAACCTTGTGTGCAGGGAGAGAGAAGGCTAGGCAGGGGACAGTGTCAGTGTCATTGTTTCTAAGCCTCCTGCACAGTATACACCTGAAGCTAGCCCTTATTGCTGTGTTTTCCTGGTGTGTTACACCAACAGGCATTTGCAGCACTTACAGCGGGCGGAGTGTGCCTCCTGCACATTATACACCTGAAGCTAGCCCGTATTGCTGTGTTTTCCTGGTGTGTTACACCAACAGGCATTTGCAGCACTTACAGCAGGCGTAGTGTGCTTCCTGCAAAATATACTCCTGAAGCTAGGCCTTATTGCTGGTTTTCCCATCTCCCTGCAGGCCATTAGAATGTCTGGAATGCAAACAAGGAGAGGCAGACAGTCAGGAGCCAATAAAAGAGGGCAAGCAGGCTCTGTGTCTAGAGACAACAGTGCTGGTCGTGGATGCGGTGCATCGCCATCAGCACGTGGCCATGGGACACGCTTGTCCTTCTTTTCGGCAGCTGGACGTGTTGAGCCGCATCATGCCCAAGACTTGGTAGAGTGGATGACCAAGCCCTCCTCATCCTCTCTCACCCAGGCTCAGGGTACTGGCAAAGCAGCTGCCAAAGCGTCCTCTTCCCTGGTATCAATGTAATCATCAGTCACTCCTTCCCTAGACCCACCATGCCCTCCTGAGGAGTCCCCCGAACTGTTTGAGCACAGTGTTGGGTACATGCTCCAGGAGGATGCCCAGCGTTTCGAAGGGTCTGATGATACCCAGCTAGAGGAAGGCAGTAGTGTGAGAGCAGAGAGAGGGGATGCTCAAGAAGGACACCAATCTAGCAGTCATGTTCCAGCAGCTGCAGCATACTGCCAGATTGGCTCCAGTGATGAGGAGGGAGGGGATGATGAGGTCACTGACTCCACGTGGGTGCCTAATAGGAGAGAGGAGGAGGAGGAGGAGGAGGCACATCTCCAACGAGGCAGGATGCCCTCGGGGGGCCAGCGTAAGGGCAGCACACCGACGGAATCACACCGCAGAGCTCCGCCTGTGCAGGGCGCTGCCTCTGCCCGTTATTCAAAAAGTTCTTTGGTGTGGGCCTTTTTTGAGTCGAGTGGCATCAGATTGCACAGCTGCTGTTTGCAACATATGTCTCAAGCGTATATATCGCGTGGCCAAAACATCAGCCGCTTGGGCACCACATGCTTGACCAGACATATGTTGACCTGCCATGCAGCTCGTTGGCAAGCCTACCTTAAAGACCCACACCAAAGAACAAAGCGGACCTCTCCTTGCACCGCATCAGCTGGGATCTCCAACCCCACTATACCTTCAGTCCTCTCTGAAACCTGCACTGAGAGGAATGAAGGTGTAGAATTAGGTGTGTCACAGCCAAGTACTTGCGGGCACTCTGCTGGCAGTACACCGACGTCCGATTATAGCAGGCAAATTTCCCTGCCCCAGCTGCTGGACCGTCAAAAGAAGTTCACTCCCAGCCATCCACATGCCCAGCGGTTGAATGCTAGCTTGGCTAAATTGCTAGCGCTTCAACTGCTGCCTTTTCAGTTGGTAGACTCGGCCCCCTTCCGTGAGTTTGTGCAATGTGCGGTTCCTCAGTGGCAGGTTCCCAAACGCCACTTTTTCTCACAGAAGGCGATTCCGGCTCTCTACCGGCATGTGGAAGGCAATGTCTTGGCCTCGCTGGACAGGGCGGTCAGCGGTAAGGTGCATATTACCGCTGACTTATGGTCCAGCAGGCATGGACAGGGACGTTACCTTTCTTTCACGGCCCATTGGGTCACTCTTTTGGCAGCTGGGAAGGATGCAGGACAAGGTGCAGTAGTGTTGGAGGTTGTTCCGCCGCCACGCCTCCAAAATGCTACTACTGTTTGTGACACACCTCTCTCCTCCACCCCCTCCTCTTCTTCTTCCTCCATGGCCTCTTCCAGTGCTTTGTCCTCGGAACCAGCGGTGCTCCGTAGGCGTTCAAGGGGCTACGCAAGTACGCAGGCAAAAAGATGCCATGCCGTGCTTGCGCTGGTGTGTTTGGGGGACAGGAGCCACACTGGGGCAGAGGTTCTGTCTGCTCTGCAGGGGCAGGCCGAGAGGTGGTTGACGCCACGCCAGCTTAAGCCAGGAATGGTGGTTTGCGACAATGGCACCAACCTCCTCTCCGCGCTCCGACAGGGACAACTGACCCATGTGCCCTGTGTGGCTCACGTCCTTAACCTGGTGGTGCAGCGGTTCTTGGGCAGGTACCCGGGCTTACAGGATGTCCTGAGGCAGGCCAGGAAAGTCTGTGTGCATTTCCGCAGATCTTATAATGCCAGTGCTCGCCTGGCTGAGCTGCAAAAGGAGTTGAACCTGCCCAAGAACCGCCTTATATGTGACATGCCCACCAGGTGGAACTCAACGTTGGCCATGCTGCAGCGGCTGCACACGCAGCAGAGGGCCATCAATGAGTACCTGTGCAACTACGGCACCAGGACAGGGTCAGGGGAGCTCGGGTTTTTTTCACCACGCCAGTGCATGCACTGTCCTGGCACCATTTGAGAAGGCCACGAGGATGGTGAGCAGTGACAGTGCATGCATCAGTGACACTGTACCTCTTGTCCACCTGTTGGAACATACGCTGCGTGAAATAATGGACAGGGCACTTGAGGCAGAACAGAGGCAGGAAGAGGAGGACTTCCTTGCCTCTCAAGGCCCCCTTTACCCAGACAGCGTTCCTTCTGTCCCACCCATCGCACAGGAAGAGGAGGAGGATTGTGTCAGCATGGAGGTGGAGCCTGGCACTCAGCATCATCATCAGTCTTTTAGGGATGATTTACAATCCCAAGAAACCCGTGGACTTGTACGTGGCTGGGAGGAGGTGGCTGCGGATCATGTCGTCCTTAGTGACCCAGAGGACTCCGGACCGAGTGCCTCAGCTAACCTACGCTGCATGGCCTCCCTGATCCTGCAAAGTCTGCAGAAGGATCCTCGTATTCTTCGGATCAAGGAGAGGGACCATTACTGGCTGGCCACTCTCCTTGATCCACGGTACAAGGGTAAGGTTGCGGACCTCATCTTACCATTGCAGAGGGAGCAGAGGATGAGACAACTCCGGGAGGCCTTGCAGAAAGGTCTGTGCAACGCGTTCCCAGAGACTGGGAGGTTACAAACTCCTGGTCCTGGACAACGAGTTGCTGAGGCTTCGGTCAAAGAAGGAGCGGTGGGGAAGGTGGCCGTCTGACTGATGCGTTCAGACAATTCTTTAGTCCGCAGCCCCAAGGTATGATCGGTTCCAGCAACCATCGCCAGCATCTGATATACATGGTGCAGGAATACCTAGGGGCAAGGTCAGACTTGGACACCTTCCCCACCGAAAATCCTCGGGCTTACTGGGTCTTGAGGATGGATCACTGGCCAGAGCTTGCACAGTATGCAATGGAGCTACTGGCCTGTCCTGCATCCAGCGTTCTTTCAGAACGCACATTCAGTGCTGCTGGAGGTAATGTCACGGATCACAGGGTGCGCCTGTCCACCCACTCGGTTGATCGACTGACTTTCATAAAGATGAACCAGTCTTGGATCACCACCAGCTACCAAACACCTGAAGCTGATATAACAGACTAATTTATTTTCAAATGTCACATCCCTTCAAGACTGATGCTGATGCTGAGTGACTGTCCTGTTATGTTGACTGACTATCTTCCTCCTCCTCCTCCTCCTCAATGATCCGATTGAGGATGATAGCTTGGAAGAACATTTTTGTTTCTGGGTGCCGCCACCAGTGCCTAAGGCCCAATTTTTCAGCCCCTGTTTAACAGGGGCATGTAATTACAATTTTTTATGCAATGCTTTGCAGCAGGGCTCATTCCTGCACTCCAACTAGAGTATCTGGGAGAGGTTGCAGTGTCGTAGCACCAGTGCCTAAGGCCCAATTTTTCAGCCCCTGTTTAACAGGGGCATGTATAATTACAATTTTTTATGCAATGCTTTGCAGCAGGGCTCATTCCTGCACTCCAACTAGAGTATCTGGGAGAGGTTGCAGTGTCGTGGCACCAGCACCAGTGCCTAAGGCCCAATTTTTCTGCCCCTGTTTAACAGGGGCGTGTAATTACAATTTTTGATGCAATACTTTGTAACATGGCTCATTGCTGTGCTCCAAGTACAGTATCTGTGAGGGGTTGCAGTGTTGTGGCACCAGTGCCTAAGGCCCAATTTTTCTGCCCCTGTTTAACAGGGGCATGTAATTACAATTCTTGATCTAATAATTCACAGCAGGGCCCATTCCTGCGCCCACCAAGAGTAACTGTGAGGCCTTACAGTGTTGTGGCAACACCAACATGTAAGGGGCAAATTTCAGCAGAGTATATACGGCAGGCCCCTACTTTCAAACATCCAACTTACAAACGACTCCTACTTGCAAACGAAAGGAGACAGACAACAGGAAGTGAGAGGAAATCTACCCCTAGGAAGGGAAATTCTCTCCTGTAAGAGTTAATATGGGAAAAGGGTGTCTCCTCTCTACTGATGCTTTATCACCAATCCTTGTTTCAATAAAAACCCCACTTTTCAAAAACATTGTCATTGGGACGGAAAGTGAGGTGAAATGTTCTGAACAGGGGCACAGACAGCAAAACAAATGTTACAGGGGTGATAACCCTTCCCTATGTTTTCCAAAAAGCTTAAAAATAGATTTTTTGGCTGGAGCTACACTTAAACAATGTACCTGTTCACAATTACAAACAGATTCTACATAAGAACAAACCTACAGTCCCTGTCTTGTATGCACCGCCTGTATACGGCTGTTCAGAGTATATAGGGCCTTTTTTATTTTGTGTGCGGGGTTCCCCTTAATATCCATACAAGACCCAAAGGGGCTGGTAACGGGCTGGGGGGGGGGGTGGTGATGGGGTAGCTATGCCATTTTTCTTAAAGATTTTCATCCATATTACCGGGACCAGACATTACATTAAAGCCGCAAGCAGTTTTAAATGGCTTTTTTTCCTTTAGAAATGTCATTTTGTGCAGGGACAATTCTAAACACGGGAAACACGTGCCACTTCACAGGCATACTTTAGACACCCCCCAGGTACGATATTTAAAGGAATATTTGACTTTTTTTTTTCACTTTATGCATCATTAAAATGACTGCTCCCAAAAAATGGCCGTTTTTAAAACTTCTTTTTGCATTGATACATGTACCCTGGTGCAGAACCCGGGTTCCCAAACCCTTTTTAGGACAATAACATGCATAATAGTCATAATTAGCACTTTAGATTTCGAACGTTCGCATTCATTGTATTTAATAGGGTTCTAACGTTCGTGCAAACTTTCGGTCCGTTCGCGGGTTCTGGTGCGAACCGAGCCCGGGGGTGTTCGGCTCATCCCTAGTTGTGATTAAGGATGAGCTCCGGCGTGTTCGCCAAACCCCACGTGCAGAGCCCGCCAGGAAGTCTGCGATGGGCTATTTACCGGCAGTGAGACATTTCCTGATCTCTGCAGCCGCGCATTGGGACAAAGTCTCACTGCCTGTGATTAGCGCAGTGCAGTGCCGACTTCCTGGTGGGCTCTGCACGTGGGCTTTGCGAACACGCTGGAGCTTACCCTAAGTTGTGATGAAACCGAGACAACAACTTGTCCCTGTCTTGGTCCAGCAGCAGGGTACCGTCCAAGTAGTGATGAATGAGAATCCTGTATCTCCTGCGCCACTACTGCCTGCAGGACTTTGGAAAATACCCTGGGTGAGGTCGTCATCCCGAATGGCAGGCAGACAAATTGGTAGTGAAAACAGTAGAAAATGCAAATTCCTAATTAGTTTGCATATTATTTACTTTGCAAAATGATAATTTTCAAAAATTACAAATTTGTGTTAAAATCTTTAACTATTTATGGTTAGGTGCTCTCTGTGTTATGCATGCAGTCAGGTTCATGTTCATGCAAAGATAATTAGGACTCTTTAAAAGCAATAGTTGTAATGTGGGTGATATTGGCTTCCCAGATAGCAAGTAATTGTGCTGCAAGTTTTGAGAATGACTTGCTAAGCTCTTGCTAGACTTGCCAGGCTTCACAAGTATGTTGCACAATTACAAGTCTGCATTGCATGACTCCAGATCAACTTTCTTTGCAAACATTCTGCAAGTCTGCTGCAAGTTCTGGTTAAATTATGTTGTGTAGTAGTTATCCCACTGTGGCTGAATTTTCATAATTGCTCCCTGCTGTGTTGGTGCTTGAATTGGTGCTGGGGCGTGGTGTTCAGAGAGGTGAGTGGTATCCATGAGCTCTGATATGGAGTTAAGAGATTAGGTAAGGAAAAGTTCTGGACAGCCGCACTCAAAATCAATTCATTTATTGTAAAAAAAAAAAGATATTCCAAAAGTACAAGCCACAGCAAAAAACAGAACACAGGAACTGACGCGTTTCACACTTTCAACAGTGCTTATTCATAACTGCAGAACCACAAACATTAACTGCAAATATATACTGATCCATATTAGACATGTGATCAAATCTGTGATTGATTAAAACTAATTGACAAATTAATTGAATTAATTAGTATATAAGGCTAACGTGTGGTTAAATGTGAGAGCACATATTGGTATTCAAATCAATAATAATAAAACCCAAAAGGTGATGGGAAAATCCATTTAGTGTAAAAAATAATTGAATACCAAGCTACTGTAATATATAAAATATAAAGTTATGTAAAATTAAATAAAGAGGAGTGTTCAATAAATGTTTATATATATTGTATTATAGTGTGAAGTGAAATAACGTAAAAATAAATATGAAATTTAATAATAATGAATAGATGTTCTTAACTTTAATGTTTGTGTACCACACAAACCTTTTTCTCGCCTGGCTCACTTGCAAGTCAAGGCACATCGTGCTATATGCCCGTACCCTCCTGTTTGAGGAGGTTAAGTGGTGTTCACAAATTTTGGGTCCTGCAGCGAGTTACCTTCTTCCACTGGTTCTCTTCCCCAGAGTATGGGGTCAAGTCTCTATTTCTTCCCCCAAAGAAGCCAATATCCAGAGACACTTTAACTCCAACAGAGAGTTTATTTTCTATTTGCTGCGTAGTAAAGAAGGAATAGTGTGAGGGATTAGATCCAGGCACAACCAGTAACCTCGTCGCCACTCGATCCCGAGTGGGTTTAGCTCACCCAGATAGTCCTCTCTCACAGTCCTAGCAGCCGGTGTGGAGCTCGAACTGTTGTCACCCTATCCCCTCCAGGAACAGGTACAGGAAATCCTCTAATCTCTGTAGACTTTTAAGAACAGGATAATGCCAATGGGCACTCTACAGGTTAGTCTTCCCAAACAAGGAATCCTTCCCTCTGACAGGTCACCAGGCCTCTCTCGAGACAGAAATCTTCCATTACTCATCTCCTTAGTGGGACCGATCCTCCCCTGGCTTCCTCGCGGTCAGAGCCGGTACCCTCACCTCGGCACCCTAGGACTCCAATGGGCGAATTGTAGACCCAGTTAAAGGTACTGGGCCTACCTGGAATGTTGCAGCCTCGGGCCAAAGGTGCCCGAGACTTCTCGGCCAGTCATCGTACCCCGAGGGGCACACCCCTCTGGCTCCTCCACTCCAACTCTCCTCCTCGACTTCCCCAAAAAAGATGGCGTCTGCCCCTTATGTACCCTCTCCCGGCATGCACCGCTGCCGAGAGAGAGGACACCCTAAGGCGCGGTAATGCCACCCATGGCTCAACCCTGACCTGATATGGCAGCGCCACCTACAGGCCACAGGGAACCACACACCAGGGAGCATCACATAGGCAGAAGCAAATACCTAGCACTCAAAATGGTCCAAGCCTGGCTACCAGCTCAGGCCAACCCCTAAATTTAAGCACATAACACCCCTAAAAAGTAAAGGGGCGCTACATTTGTTTCATAGAAACAGATAATTTTGTATGATAGATGAATTATTTTATGCAATGACACAGGGTTTATCATTTATACATGATTACTGGATTGAATGCATTTCACATGTATACAGTAAGGGATTATGTTAATAGCTGTGGGTTCACTATCACCAGATTGTGGGATTATAGATTTGCGCTGCTTGCTTCTTTTTTTCGTGCCAAAAATGAAGACTTGCATAAGATTCCTTTCACACTGGGTCGTTTTGCAGGCGCTATTGAGCTAAAAATAGTGCCTGCAAACCGACCTGAAACAGCCGTTACTGTGTCTCCAGTGTGAAAGCCCCGAGGGCTTTCACACTGGAGCGGTGCGGTAGCAGGACGGTAAAAAAAGTCCTGCTAGCAGCATCTTTGGAGCGGTGAAGGAGCGGTGTGTATACCGCTCCTCCACCGCTCCTGCCCATTGAAATCAGTGGGACACGGTGGCTATGCCGCCGGCAAAGCGCCTCTGCAGAGGCACTTTGCGGTCGCTTTTGACCCTTTCTCGGCCGTTAGCAGCCGAATAGCGCCGCAAATCAAATTTTTGCGGCGCTTTATCGCCGACGCACCTCCCTCCCCAGTGTGAAAGGGGCCTAACTCTGGCTGTAGACTTGCGGGGCTCTTGCTGGAGACTTACAGGGCTCTTGCTGGAGACTTGCAGAGCTCTTACTGGAGACTTACCACTACAACTTAGCTCTTGCTAGAGACTTGCCATGCAATTGCTACAAATTGGAAAAGTGTCAACTAGAATTTGTGCTTCAAGTGCTCTGCAAGTGTACAACTTGCCAGGGAAAGTGTGCAGAAAGTTCACAAGATTTACAATTCAATACTGCCACAAATGTGTGGCACGTTATCCTTGCTATCTGGCGTCTTATACTCAAGGTTAACTCACTGAAAGCAGCCTCTCTCCCTCTTACCTATATGTCAACATAATCGCTGTACACAGGGCCGGCCCTACCATTGGTCCCGGTGGGTCCATGTGACCCAGGTGGCCGGAAATGCCGGAAATGCAGCGTGTGTGACTGTGTGTATAAGAAGTGGTCGGCATACTCGCACAGTACCGTCTCTGCCCCCAGTCTCTTATCTCCAAACCGAGACCAGCATACAGTGTGTCTGTCAGGGACATACTGGGCTTGAACCTGGGACCTCGTCTGTGTCTGGCATTGACTCTTCCCACTGAGCTATCTGGGATGCTGGACAGCTCCCTGCCTGATCTGCTGGATAACCTATCTAATGGATTAGACTACTCTGCTTGGTGTCTTGATTGATGTTGAACCCTGAACCCCTTGCTCCTCCCATGAACTTCCTATAAAAGACGTTCCAGAGATGTTGCCCCTTGCGGTTTGATCTGCTTCTGTTCCTGACTCTGTGCCTGTATCGTGTTCCTGTGTATGACCCGGCTTCCTGACCTCCCTCCTATCTCCAGTCCTGACTCTGGCTTGTTTGACCCTGCTAAGTTACCTGTCTGATCATCTGTTGCCAAGACCCAGCCTGGACTCTGACTACTCTCTGCCTGCCGTTTATGCTGTTTACCCTGATGTGAAAGACCTGGCTTGTCTGACTGCGCTGCTCTGCATACCTACACCTGCTGACCTGCATCCGCGGTCCTGCACACCTGCACCTGCTGACCTGCATCCGCTGCTCTGCATACCTGCACCTGCTGACCTGCATCTGCTGCTCTGCATACCTGCACCTGCTGACCTGCATCCGCTGCTCCCAGTTCCAGCTTTCGCTTGGCTTTACTACACCCAGCCAAGAGGACCAAGCAGGCACCCTTACCTCACCGCGCTCTTACCACCACTGTCCCCACTCCAGTGGTCTCCGAGCCGGGGTTGTACGGGAGGTCTCCCTCTGCACGTCAGGCTCACACCAAAGGTACGTGACAGTATCAAACCGCCATGTCTGAGCCTGCAAGAGGGACCTCGCCTATGGATGATGTCAGTCAGCACCTCGCAGCCCTCAACCGGGTCGTGAAGTCTCTACAAGGCAGTTACGTTCAAGTGGATAGGCAGACGCAAACCCCGACCATCACTGCAGATGCACCTTCAGTCCCAACTTCCTCCTCTGGAACGCCACCACCTCCTGAGCCTAGGGTCCCCGTTCCCGATAAGTTTTCTGGGGATCGAAGCAAATTCCGGGCGTTTCGCAACGCATGTGAACTATACTTTTCCTTACTACCTCTGACTTTTTCATTAGAGGTCACCAAAGTAGGGTTTGTTATCGCTCTACTACAGGGGGAACCTCAGGCTTGGGCCCACCATCTGCTGGAAGTCCGCCATGAAGCTCTGGACTCTCTCTCATCTTTTCTTGATGCCATGGCTCGACTCTATGATGACCCTCAACGGACTTCCACCGCCGAGGCTGCCCTCCACGCGCTCCAGCAAGGCCGCAGAGCGGTCGAGGACTATGTGACTGATTTCAGACGCTGGAGCGCGGATGCCCAGTGGAATGATGCAGCCCTACGGCACCAGTTCCGTCTCGGTCTCTCTGAGGGACTGAAAGACGAGTTAGCCCGGGTCGGTGTTCCTGATGCCCTAGAGACTTTAATCACCCTGTCTATTCAGATAGACCGACGACTCCGGGAGCGCAGAACAGAGAGGGCTACCCAGCATCTCCGTCCAGCCTGGATGCTACCCCGGGTATCTCCTGCTGTTGCCAGTTCAGTTCCAGTTAACTCCTTACCTGCCAATCAGACTTCTGTTACCATAAAGCCGAGACAGCTTGGACTGATGAGACCTTCCCTGTCGGCCGAAGAACGACTTCGCCGGCGACAGAATGATCTTTGTTTATATTGTGGAGGAGCCGGCCATTACGTTTCCTCATGTCCTGCTAAGCTGCGCAAGGTCCCAGCTACCCCTTCTCCAAGTGGTCCACCTCCCTCTGCCAACACCACCCACCTGGCCCTACCTATCTCGTTCCAATTGCCAGGAAGGACAATACCAGTCACCGCGATAATTGACTCAGGAGCATGTAATTGTTTCATCGATCTTAACTTTGCAGCACAACAGCACATCCCACTCCAGCCAAAGACTCAGGGACTTTCCATCTTTTTAGCAGACGGGTCCCGTATTAAGTCAGGAGTAGTGACTCAAGAAACCCCTCCTTTGCTTGTAACCACCTCTACAGATCATAAGGAACTATTAAGCCTGAATGCCATTGCATCCCCTCTGTTTCCAGTCATCTTGGGTCTACCCTGGCTTCAGGCCCATAACCCTCAGATCGATTGGGGGTCCGGGAGTATTAGGTTCCAGTCGCCTTATTGCCAACACCACTGCATGCCTCCATGTCTCAGCACTTCTGGTCCTCTGTTATGCCTGGAGCCGGATTCAGAGGTACGCGCAGCTGTGCCCAAACAATACCATGGATTCCTGGACGTTTTCAGCAAACGGGGAGCTGAGACCCTTCCGCCTCATCGTCCATACGATTGTCCAATCAAGCTTCTCCCTGGGGCTGAAATTCCCTTTGGACGGATCTTCCCCTTATCTGAACGGGAGCTAGAGGTTCTGAAAGAGTATGTTGACGAAAACCTAAAGAGGGGGTTCATCCGTCCTTCCACTTCTCCAGCAGGGGCGGGAATCTTTTTTGTGGAGAAAAAGGACCATTCTCTCCGGCCCTGTGTGGACTACCGGGAATTAAATAAAATTACGGTCAAGAATCGGTACCCTCTGCCCCTGGTACCCGAACTCTTTCAGAGGCTCAGGACCTCTTCTGTGTTTACCAAGCTAGACCTGCGAGGGGCGTACAACCTGGTCCGCATCCGCGCAGGGGATGAATGGAAGACTGCTTTTCGGACCAGGTTCGGCCATTACGAATACCTAGTAATGCCCTTTGGCCTATGTAACGCCCCTGCTACTTTTCAGCATCTAGTCAATG
The DNA here is from genome assembly GCA_029206835.1 of Rana muscosa. Taxonomy (NCBI): domain Eukaryota; kingdom Metazoa; phylum Chordata; class Amphibia; order Anura; family Ranidae; genus Rana; species Rana muscosa. The sequence goes on from CM055116.1 coordinate 444,231,155, forward strand.
ACATTTTTAGGGACTGCCTGGACATTTACGTAATTGTCTATCTAGACGATATTTTGATTTTTTCCACTTCAATTGAGCAGCACCGGGAACATGTCAAGATCGTACTCTGTCGACTCCGTCAACATGGACTGTACGCAAAACCAGAAAAATGCGAATTCGAGCGACAGAGTATTCAGTTCCTCGGCTTGGTAATTTCAACAGAGGGATTCAAGATGGATCCGCAAAAAGTTTCAGCTATTCTGGATTGGCCTGCACCTTCAGACAAGAAGGGGGTGCAGCGCTTCGTTGGCTTTGCCAACTTCTACCGGAGGTTCATCAAGGGATTCTCCGCTATTATTTCCCCGATTACGCAGCTGACCAAGCAGAATGTCCGGTTTTGTTGGAATCCCGAGGCACAGGCTGCCTTCACAAATTTAAAAGGACTGTTCACGTCAGCTCCTATTCTGAGTCACCCTGACCCTGCTCTACCTTATCTACTCGAGGTAGATGCCTCAGAGACAGCGTTAGGAGCCGTTATCTCTCAACGCCAGGGTCTCAAGGACTTGATGCACCCAATAGCCTTCTTCTCTCGTAAGCTTACTCCGGCCGAGAAGAACTATGACGTGGGGGACCGGGAGCTCCTGGCCATCAAGTCCGCCCTTGAAGAATGGAGGTATCTGTTGGAAGGAGCGGCGCATCCCATACTCATTTATACAGACCACAAAAACCTGGAGTATTTGAGAGCTGCCAAGCGTCTGAGACCACGCCAGGCACGATGGGCCTTATTCTTCTCTAGGTTTTCATTTCACATAACTTACCGGCCCGGCTCAAAGAACACCAAACCAGACGCCCTTTCTCGCATGTTCGATGATCCGAAAGAAGTGTCAGCTCCTGATACCATCCTATCGGAAGGTAACTTTCTACTCTTGCAAACAAATCTAATGTCCGGCTTGAAACAAGCTTCAGCAAATATGTCAGGGCCTCCTGGGATTACCCTGTTACCCAAGGATGGGTTACTATGGAAAGACAACAAGATCTTTGTACCAGAAGATGTCAGAGTAACAGTATTAAATCTGTGCCATGATCATCCCCTGGCCGGCCACTTTGGAATGCATAAAACCCAGGAACTAATTCAACGCACATTTTGGTGGCCGGATCTTGAAAGGAACTGCAGGGAGTATGTAAATTCATGTGCCACCTGTACCCGTAGTAAGACCGCTAGAAGCAAGGCCTGGGGTCTTCTCAGACCCTTACCAGTTCCTGATCGACCCTGGCAAAGGATTGCTATGGACTTCATAGTGGAACTTCCCCCGTCAGAAGGTTGCTCAGCCATTTTTGTAGTGGTCGACCGTCTATCTAAAATGGCCCACTTCGTGCCACTGAAGAGCACGCCATCTGCCATGGAAACTGCCCAGGTCTTCATAAAAGAGATAGTAAGGTTACATGGGGTTCCAACAGACATTGTTTCAGACAGAGGGGTGCAGTTCACCTCTCACTTCTGGAAGGCTTTGTGCAAGGTCCTGAAGATCGAGCTGTCCATGTCCTCTGCCTATCACCCTCAGACCAATGGGCAAACCGAGAGGACGAACCAAACACTCGAGCAATATCTCCGATGCTTTACCACCTTTGTTCAAGATGACTGGGTAACACTACTACCCCTGGCGGAGTTTGCCTTTAATAATGCCAGTCACTCGGCTACAGGTCAGTCTCCGTTTTTCTCCAACTATGGGTTCCACCCGACCTTCCTACCTGATCTCATTTCTGATTCAACAGTCCCAGCAGTCCAGAGTACCGTTGATTTCCTGACCCGTAACAACAAAATATTACAGGAAGCCTTGACCAAGGCGCAGGCAACCAATAAAAGGATGTTTGACAGAAAGAGGAGAGGGGAGTTATGCCTTCAACAAGGCGATCAAGTATGGCTGTCTACCACCAACCTTAGGATGACCTGCCCCGCAAGGAAACTGGCACCCAAGTTCATCGGCCCCTTCCCAGTAAAACGGAGATTAAATGAAGTCTCCTATGAACTTTCTTTACCAGATTCATTGAAGGTTCACCCAGTGTTTCACGTGTCACTACTGAAACCTACAGTGCCGGATCCCTTCCCAAACAGGGGATCAGGACCGCCTGAACCTGTAATGGTTGACGGGGATGAGGAGTTTGAGGTGGAGGCCGTCTTGGACTGTAGAAGAAGGGGGAACCAACTTCAATTCCTGATTAAGTGGAAGGGGTATGGTCTGGAGGAGAACTCCTGGGAACCCCAACAGAACATTCATGCCCGAGAGTTAATCCAGGCATTTTTTCGCAGTCACCCCCAGAAAAGAGCTCTCTTGGGCACCCAGAGGTTGCCCTTAAGGGGGGGGGCACTGTCAGGGACATACTGGGCTTGAACCTGGGACCTCATCTGTGTCTGGCATTGACTCTTCCCACTGAGCTATCTGGGATGCTGGACAGCTCCCTGCCTGATCTGCTGGATAACCTATCTAATGGATTAGACTACTCTGCTTGGTGTCTTGATTGATGTTGAACCCTGAACCCCTTGCTCCTCCCATGAACTTCCTATAAAAGACGTTCCAGAGATGTTGCCCCTTGCGGTTTGATCTGCTTCTGTTCCTGACTCTGTGCCTGTATCGTGTTCCTGTGTATGACCCGGCTTCCTGACCTCCCTCCTATCTCCAGTCCTGACTCTGGCTTGTTTGACCCTGCTAAGTTACCTGTCTGATCATCTGTTGCCAAGACCCAGCCTGGACTCTGACTACTCTCTGCCTGCCGTTTATGCTGTTTACCCTGATGTGAAAGACCTGGCTTGTCTGACTGCGCTGCATACCTACACCTGCTGACCTGCATCCGCGGTCCTGCACACCTGCACCTGCTGACCTGCATCCGCTGCTCTGCATACCTGCACCTGCTGACCTGCATCCGCTGCTCTGCATACCTGCACCTGCTGACCTGCATCCACTGCTCTGCATACCTGCACCTGCTGACCTGCATCTGCTGCTCCCAGTTCCAGCTGTTCCAGCTTTCGCTTGGCTTTACTACACCCAGCCAAGAGGACCAAGCAGGCACCCTTACCTCACCGCGCTCTTACCACCACTGTCCCCACTCCAGTGGTCTCCGAGCCGGGGTTGTACGGGAGGTCTCCCTCTGCATGTCAGGCTCACACCAAAGGTACGTGACAGTGTCCGTGTCATGTCACTTCCTCTCCTCCTGTGTATATTGCTGGGGAGCGGGACGAGCGACATTGATTTGGAGCGGGTGGGCATGGCTTGTGGGCGGAGCCAGCCAGAGAGGCGCATGGGTTAGGGTGCAGAGCAGGTTTCCCAGGTGGATGGCCCGGAGTGGAGCACATCACATGACAGCATAGTACACAGGCAGCACAAGTACCTGCTCATCACTGACACCAGTGCTGCAAAACGGAATAAGAAGAGGCTCAGGTACCACTTTGCCAGCTGGTGAGTTCTATTTTCAAACTAAATCTAGGTAATGTGAGTGGCAGGCTGGCTTAATTGGTTGCTCTATGTATGTATACTCCGTTCAGGGCATGTCCTCCCACTTGCCGACCGTCGCTGCGCTGTAGCCGATTGACGGCTACAGCACGGCTGGCTAGTTCTGATAGGCCATGACAGCCTCCCAGTCCCGCACTTCTCAGAAGTGTTCGCGATGGCTGGGCCCACAGGACCCAGCGCATCACGGATCGGGGTAAAGGGCCAATGACAGCGGCCTTTTACCACTTGATCACTCTGTCCAATGACGGAGCGATCACTTGTTATCAAACCAACATCATTGCTGGTTCAGCTCACACTCCTGCGGTGTGAGGAGAGAGAAACACCGCGCAAGCTGGCATGATCCTGTGTACCATCAGTGCAATCACAGTACCTTCAGTGCAATTACAGTGCCCCATCAGTGCATTTACATTTAACTTTAGTTTTAATTATCATGATATAAAATAATGGATGTGGGGGCCTTTTGGTGGGCACTGTTTTTTTTTTGGGCTGGGGGGGCAGCATTTCATTCTTGAACCCAGGCAGCACAATGTCTTGGGCCAGCCCTGGCTGTACATGCACCTTACATCACAGGGTGTAGTGGGTAACACATTCAGTCTGCAGGCTTGGGCAGTGTACTACACCCATCACTGCTGTGTAATATTAATTACTGTTGGAATACAATGTTTATTTGTATTTTATGCAACAACTACATCAATATCAGTATTCAGTAGAGATATATTCTTCAACTAGTAGATGGCAGTGTTTACATGTTTGTAGCTGCATCTATGGTAATACTCTATGTCTTTTCTCTGTATAATAATATTTCCTGTTTCCTGTCTGCAGTTAAGCAGCAAATCCCATGTGGACTGTGCACTGTCTGTTCTGTAGGGGTATATACAGACTTTCTAACAAATAAAAACATGAATTAATCACCAGCCACCATCATTATACTGCGGCAGGTTGGCTTGTTCCCGCAAATCGCCGTAGGTGTACATCAGCTCTTTAAAGAGCTAAAGCACGAGCGCGCACCCGCTGCACAGCAAGGGGGGAGCGATGCGCGTGGCTGGTGGCCTCGATGTCTGCCAACCACCTGCGATCACTCCACAGAGAGACAGAGTGGGGATCTCTCAATGTAAACAAACAGATCCCCGTTCTGACAGGGGAGTAGAGAGTGATCGTCTGTTCCTAGTGATCAAGAACAGCGATCTCTCTCCTCCTCCAGTCAGTACACTCCCCCCACAGTTAGAAACACTTCCCAGGGAACACATTTAACCCCTTGATAACCACTAGTGTTAATACAGTAATCATTTACCAGTGTCATTTATACAGTAATCAGTGCATTTTTATAAATGTCAGTGGTCCCAAAAAAGTGTCAAAAGTGTCCGATCTGTCCTCCGCAATGTTGCAGTCCCATTAAAAATTGCTGATCCCCGCCATTACAAGTAATAAATAAATATATATATATATATATATATATATATATATATATATATATATATATAAATAAAAATGCCATAAATCTATCCCCTATTTTGTAGACGCTATAACTTTTGCGCAAACCAATCAATATATGCTTATTGTGATGTTTTTACCAAAAATATGTAGAAGAATACATATTGGCCTAAACTGGTGAAGAAATTTGTTTCTTTACATTTTTTGGGGGGGGGATATTTATTGTAGCACCCATCCCAAAAGGTTGGGACGCTATTTAAATTTAGAGGGATGTCTGAGCCAGTAGATGGGCTCAGATAGTTGATAATTACACTCAAATTCGCCTCTGTCTCAGTTATGGTTTGCAGTGGTATAGTGGGAGTGGTCAACCCGCTGTGCCTGCTGGTAGGGGATACTTAAGGGGCAGACGCCATTGATTGGGGCTCGTTCTCGCCCGCAGCTCTCTGGGCGCGAGGTGTGTGTGTGTGTGTGTGTGGTCCTGGTCTCGGGCCCACGTTGGCCCGAGGCTGCATCGCTACTTAATAGGCCCAGCTAGTCTGGCTGGGGCCTATATCCAGAGAAGGGATCCCAAGCTGTCCATTCAAATGGAGAGGAATCATCTTAATGAAGGAGACCAGGGGAGGATCTGCCCCGGAGGAGACCGGCAAAATGCTGCTGTCTTGGGTGAAGCCTGGCAATTTTATTATGGAGGGATCCATTACACTACAAGCCCTGAAGTTCGCCGGATTGGCTTAAAGGCTCTTTAACTGTAAGGCTGGAAGTTTGGGACTTTGAAATCCTGTGGCAGAGGATTCCTGGACTATCCATTGCTCAACTTCAAACAGGTCTGTGGCAGAGACTTTGTACGTTTAAACGGGTCTGTGGCAGAGACCGTCTTCACCTTGGGCAGTCTGTGGCAGAGACTGCTCTCTTGCTGATTCGTGTGTCATCCCGGCTGCTAGGCCATGTGAGAGGGGACTATATGGGTGACCAATACCCACTCTAACATTGAGAGTGGTGAGTGACTTTGAACTTCTACCTTTGTCAACTTTTGTGGCGAGTGCCTAAACCTTTCCCTACTCTTCTATACCTTCTACTTCTCAAAGTTATACTGCATAAGAAAAATAAAGCCTAACTGTTTGAGGTTTTACATCTGTGTGGACATTGCATTACTACAGACTTTCCTACCTGGACAATGCAGCTGAAGAGGTAATGTGCAAAACCCAAAACTAACCAGCAGCTCCTTCGGAGGTAGTGCTACATTATTATAGCAAAAAGTAAAAAATAGTGTTTATTGTTTTTTGTGCGGTGGACTGTTCCTAAAGTCATCACGCCCATAGCTCTAGATGTGAGGACAGCAGGAACAGTCCGCCCCTGGATGTGGGGGAACGCTGTTTTACAAAAGATCGGGTGAGTATAGCCTTTCGGCGTGCCCCTAGAAAAAACAAGTAGGTAACCCATTTAGTACGGGCACAGCATAGGAAAAAAAATAAAATTCCCAGAGTTCTGCTTTAACTGAATAATCTGAAGTTAGATGCTGATTAATTGCAATGCAGAGCTGCTACAGGTTTGATTTATTTTACCCCCCTTATGTTCCCAATTCAACTAGTATGTGGCAGTGATATATTTTCTATTCTGCAAGGAAAGGCTACTGTATATCAGGATTACATCATCTGTGCACTGAAAATTGCCAGCCTGATCTGGCTTGGGGCTTCAGTGTTTTCACTGTAAACAGGGTAACAACCTTCATAACAAAATCTATGATATTACAACACATTTTTATAACATCAGTGTGAAATACTAAGGTGTGAAGCCTGTAATAAATAGTGTAGCTTTTATGTACAGTAACAATAAGATCTATATCACTACATATTTGTTATTAAACTTGTTGGGCTCATGGATAATCTCATTTTAGTTTCCGGCTACATTTTGCCCCCCGGTGTTAAGTGCATTTCTATTTTATTTACTAAAAAAATCTATAATTGCTACAAGAGGAACAGGTATAGCAAGTTCCTGAATTATAATACCAAAGATTTTGTATAGAGGACCATAGCTGAATCAGTGCATGGAATACTGTATGTCCTAAATTAAGTGGAATGAATACTAATCAGCTATTTACATAATGGATGCTGATGTGTGCACAACTTCATATACCGTGTTTCCCCGAAAATAAGCCCAGGTCTTATATTAATTTTGGCAACAAAAGACACAGTAGGGCTTGTTTTCGGGGTAGGTCTTCTCCCCCCCCTCCCCTATATAATTGTGTTAAATACCTTCTTATAGTGGCATGAGTAAAATAATATGGGGGTAGTGGCGCTGCCTAGTCCTGAAGACTGACCTACAGGACCTATTGGGGGATCCGAGTGATGTGGCACAGGCCCCTAGGGAGATATCTGAATGTTATAATACAGTAAGAACAATCATGAACAATGACTATGCCCGCCGGATGGCTAGGGGCTATCAATGTGCCAGGGTGTTAGTAAACCTTATGTAAACAGGTGTAGACACAGTGAATTGTAAAATTCAATAATAACCATAAAAGTACTGGGTACTATAAAAGTACTTCCAAATACCCAAACATAGGTGCATATACTGTGATACAAAAGGAAAAAAGAAAAAATGTAAGGTATTTTTATACACACACACACACACACACATACATGACATATATATATATATATATATATAATGTGCTAAATTCTACAACACAAATGTGTATCCAATAATAGTGTAATGTCCATTGTCCAGCAAAAATGAATTAGTCCCAGTTATTATCCAGTTGTAGACATCCACTTTTATATGTGTGAGAAAACGAATCTGCATAGTGCTACAGTGATTAGTGCTCTGTTACAACAGGGATCTTGAAGTGACTTTGGGTGCTCCCCCACAAGGGTCCCCACTCACCAGCTCCTGTCACCCCTACAGGGGTAGTCAGCATATAGGATCAGATCCAGTTGGTATCCGGCGCTTAGTCCCGAAGCTCACCGGGTCAGTCAGCTCCAGACGTTCCCACAGAAATCAAAGGTTAAAAATGGCAACAGCAAGTCTCCAGTATCCTCAAACAAAAATAAAGTTGTCTCCCATGGTGTAGTACAAAATGTTTTTTTTATTAAAAAGCAATAGTTAAAAACAAGTACACAAACACCAGCTCCCAGTGGCGTGGTGCATAAAAATGGCATGGTACAACAGCCAGGCTGGGAATCGCAGCATGCGCTCCAACTGCATTCCACCCGACAATACCCGGAAATGACGTGATGTGCGTGGCTCCAGCTTACGCATTTCAGACGACGTCTGAAGAAACGCGCAAGGCGGAGCCACGCACATCACGTCATTTCCGGGTATATGAAAGTGGATGTCTACAACTGGGACTAATTAATTTTTGCACACACACATTGTATATATATATATATATATATATATATATATATATATATATATATATATATATATATATATATACATACACACACACATACATACATACATACATACATACATACATACATACATACATATATATATATATACACACACACACACACTATATATATATATATATACACACACACACACACACATATACATACACACACACACACACACACACACACACAAGTGTAGCGGGTATACACTTTTCTGTGTATTTAAAACTGGCAGAGACACCAGTGATGTGCAGTTCCCTGCAGCCCAGCAGGTGGCGCTGTCGCCTTGGGCTGGGGTTGAACCATTGCTGTGTGCCGTGCTCCCTTTTTGTCCTCCCTCGGCAGCGGTATGGTGGGGCGGGGAACCCGCCGTGCTTGCTGGGAGAGGGTATAAAGGGGCCGGCCATCTTTGTCACGGGGTTGAGTCCCGGGCTCCTTCAGCCTGTGGGTGGTGGTTCGTGTCGGTCCTCTAGGCGGCCTAGGCCTAGAGGACAGTTGGAGGTCGTGTTCCATCCCAGGCACCTTTGGCCTGGGGTGAGGTACTCGGATGAAGGTCTGGAGCTCAGTGCCCAACACTGAGTTCCGCGAGGGAAGGAGATCCTAGGGGACCCTGGGAGTGGGTACCCGAATCCGGAGGGCGTAATGGACCGGTGGGAGATACTTGCTTGAAGACCTGGTGCAGCATATTGCCAGTGACAGGTGAGCCTTCCATCGGAGATCGCCTGGAAGGAAATCCCCCTTCGCTTGGAGACCGCAACCCACTTTCAGGAAGGAAAGTGGAGAGTTCATTGTGCCTGGGCCTACTCGCATCCACACCCCCCCTGTCTGTTCTGTTCGTTGAGGGAGTCCAACTGTAGGTGCATTACTCTGTTATCAGAAGAATAAAGGAGTGTTGGACTTTAGTGGTGTGGGGCTCATTTACTGGCAGACACTGTTCGAGAAAACGAGGAGGAGGTCTCCGAATGCAGAACACCGACCCGAAGGTAAAAGAGGATTGTCTCTCACTGCACATACTCTGCAGGGGGACTTAGCGTGGTGACCCCGCACTCTCTCCTTCAGAGTACCCCTAGAAAAAGCCAGAGCAAGAAGATTAGAGAGGAGAGAGTGGAGGCCGCTACACGTGGGGGCTCAGGTCCGGGATGGTGTTCGTGCTACTACAGAGTTTGAACGTGTCTGCCCAGAGGAGTTCCGAGTAGGTCGGCCATTATTGGCCAAAGTGCATCCTTGCTCGAAGTCGTGGACATGACCGAGTGAAGGGAAAGGCCCGCGAAGAAGAGTGAGGAAAGGGGGAGCTAAGCCGTGTGAAGGACTACACGTGGGGGCTTCTATTTGCACTGCGCCACCAGGCACACCCCCACCGCTTTGTTCGTGGGCGTGACTCAGGAAGAAAAAGCCCACGAACTGGAGCAAAGGGGAGGAGTCCAATACGTGTGAAGGACTACACGTGGGACGTTGGCGCAAAACTTTGCAGTGCGCGATGGACCAACAGCAAGTCACCATGTTCGGACAAACAGCATGGGTTCCACTTCATCCTTCCACCACGTCTTTGACTGCTGCTGCTCCGGTGACCGATACAGGGATTCGGCTAAAGCCAAGGGGACGATTCGCCCTGTATTCATGCATGGACGTTGAGGCCCTGGGTGTGATTTGTCCCGGCTGCTCGGGACTGGTGTATCGTCTGAAGCCATTCGGGCGATGTGAAGTCTGTGGGGAGTTCCTATTCGAGGTAGATACAGTCATTGAGAAGCCAAGAACCATCTACCCCGGCCGTACCACAGGCAGCACCACTCAAGTTGGAGGAATCACTGCTTTGACAGCCATCCCTGTGCGCACTGCAGCGACCGCGGAGGAGGTCGCGAGTACTCAACGGGAGAAATCTGAGGATGCTGACTCGTTCAACACTGTCTCACAGCGTCCACCGCCGAAGAGAAAGACCGGTATGGTAGCCCCGTCCAGCGGTTGCGGTGGACCATCTCGCCTGCCTACGCCCAGCCCGGATGAATCCGGTAAGAAGAGTTCCGGACGTCCTGCCTCAAGAAAAGGCCGAGGTAAGCCAGGCGAAGGGACTTGGTGTGTGGGCGGAGGTGTCGGGGATCCACAACCCTGTGTGCTCGTGGGGGGTGATAGTCCCTGTAACGGCACCCCAAATACGAAGGGGGTTAACGCCGTATAAGATGTTCCCTCTCCTGGACACCCACTCGCTACCAATCTTCCACAGCCAAACGACCCCTTCCCATAGGAATTAATCCTTCTGAAGAACGAGACGCACTCTGTATCTTCCTAAGATCGAATGACTTTTATTGAGAAACATTGTAACTTTTATATACATCTAATACACAGTAGTTTAACATGAACAATGGCCCAGCTCCACCCACACATTACAAGACTCAACACATTACTTTGACGTCTGTTAGGAGACAACAGACTTTACACAATAGACGTAACGATCTTCAATACACATCTTCTCATGACAGGGTTGGCAGACGCTCCGTCTGCAGAGTACAATACACACAGGCATAGTGTTAACTATATCTATTCACACCAGACCTTCCAAAGTCATAATGAACAATAGAATGCAAATCACCTTAATTCCTCCCAACAATGATTACACAAAGGCAGGGGCTGGGGGTGAGGACATTAGCATCTAACAGTATGTGTCCCAACATCATGAAGGCGTCACTTTTCAATTACCCTGTTGAGGTCATAATCAAACAGTAAATAGTTCTTTGCAGATATCCTGAGGAATATGGTGGATCAATATTACAGACCCAATCTAGATACAATGTATGTGCAGCATTGAATATGGCTATCACAGACCATATTGGGGTTTTCATTCACCCTGTGCCCCTAATAGAGGCACAGGGTGGTTGACACATAAGAGGCATTGGGGGAGCTGAAGCAAGGGTATCTCATACTTTCTAAGCGATTCTGAGTTCCCCGGGCCTTCCCGTTACAGTCCCGTTTTCACTACAGGCTACATACCCGCAGAGGAGTGTGACACCTCCGACCTAGAGTCGCTCTCCGATCTGGGAGACAATGTCGCCATAGACGAACTGTTTGCTCAAAAGGGCTGGGACAAAGTACCTCTCGCCTCGTCCCGCAGAACCAGGGACCCACCCATGTCTACAGGGGATAGTACACCCCGGGTGGAGGCACCAGTGCCTGAGGAGGGGTCCCGTCCCCAGCCTACTCTTGCCTTCCCGGTGCCTCCTGCACCTAATGCCGGGGAAAAGAGACTGTTGTTGCGGGCACCTATGCCCAGACCAGATGTAATCAAGGCCCCTCGCCACCCGGACTCAATAGTTTTGCCTTGCGAAGGGGACAGAGCCACTATGCCTTCTTTGGCGAGACTACAACGCCTATTTGGCCAGAAGGTTGCTGTTGAGTATGGATGGGAGTACCCGTACTTGTCCAAGGAGCCATTGTATGAAGTGGAAGTTTGCCGGGAGCGCTGGTACAATGACTTTGTGTGGACCCACCTTCAGGTTCTACAAGCCCGCAGGTACCTTGCGTGTTCCCCCAAGGCCTCTCAGTGCTTTAAAGATTGCAAGGCAGAATGGATGCTGGGACGACATATCCACGCGGACAAGGTGCTGATCTGACGCAAGGAAGGGGAAGATGTCGAGTACCATCTGGAGACCATGGATCAGCACTTGAAGCCACTTGTCCTGCCGCACCCTCGATTCTATCTATAGGAGAAGAGAGACTCCATTTTTGTTCTTTATGCTGCTGAACTTTCCAGGGTTGTTGTTCTTGTTACCCAGAGGAAGAAGGACTGTTCCTGTTTGTTCTTCAATTCTCCAGCAAGAAATCATGGACTCTGGGGTACATAGGGCGCAAGAGAAGAAGGAAAGTTCCACGAGTGCAGTTACCGCGATGCTGTCCCCATGTGGCAGTGTTGCGCATCGATATCACTGTTCACACACACACTTTATGAAGGAAAGGATTTCTCTGCGGAGAAGTTTTTTCATTCTCACACGAATACATGCGTCAGGGTTTATGTGTGTTAACTTTCTTTTCCCCTCTGCAGGAGAGCATCCCATCAAGACCACTGAGTATGGGGTGGGTCTTAGTCAGGATGGGTGGGGAAAAGTGTAATGTGAAAATGTGATTTCAAGGTTGTTGTTAAGTGTTGTTGTTTCCCTTTCCCTCCCTTTTCATGTGAGGCTCAGGCACAACTGCTCTAACTAGTTTTGGTTTTCTAAAGTTTTTGGATTTTTTACAATTTTCAGTCGGTTTCTGGATTGGACTATTTCAGCCCTTGAGGGCATGGTTTGTTCCAGACACTGGGGACCAGTGTCAAATCACCAGGGGGAGAGTGTAGCGGGTATACACTTTTCTGTGTATTTAAAACTGGCAAAGACGCCAGTGATGTGCAGTTCCCTGCAGCCCAGCGGGTGGCGCTGTCACCTTGGGCTGGGGTTGAACCATTGCTGTGTGCCATGCTCCCTTTTTGTCCTCCCTCGGCAGTGGTATGGTGGGGCGAGGAACCCGCCGTGCTTGCTGGGAGGGGGTATAAAGGGGCCGGCCATCTTTGTCATGGGGTCGAGTCCCGGGCACCTTCAGCCTGTGGGCGGTGGTTCGCGTCGGTCCTCTAGGCGGCCTAGCCCTAGAGGACGTTCGGAAGTCGTGTTCCATCCCAGGCACCTTTGGCCTGGGGTGAGGTACACGGATGGAGGTCTGGAGCTCAGTGCCCAACACTGAGTTCCGCGAGGGAAGGAGATCCTAGGGGACCCTGGGAGTGGGTACCCGAATCCGGAGGGCGTAATGGACCGGTGGGAGATACTTGCTTGAAGACCTGGTGCAGCATATTGCCAGTGACAGGTGAGCCTTCCATCGGAGACCGCCTGGAAGGAAATCCCCCTTCGCTCGGAGACCGCAACCCACTTTCAGGAAGGAAAGTGGTGAGTTCATTGTGCCTGGGCCTACTCGCATCCACACCCCCCCTGTCTGTTCTGTTCGTTAAAGGAGTCCAACTGTCTGTGCATTACTCTGTTATCAGAAGAATAAAGGAGTGTTGGACTTTAGTGGTGTGGGGCTCATTTACTGGCAGACACTGTTCGAGAAAACCAGGAGGAGGTCTCCGGATGCAGAACACCGACCCGAAGGGGTAAAAGAGGATTGTCTCTCACTGCACATACTCTGCAGGGGGACTTGGCGTGGTGACCCCACACTCTCTCCTTCAGAGTACCCCTAGAAAAAGCCAGAGCAAGAAGATTAAAGAGGAGAGAGTGGAGGCCGCTACATATATTTATATATACATACACACACATATATACATATACACACACACACACACATACATATATATATATATATATATATATATACATACATACATACATACATACATACACACACACACACACACACACACACACACATATACATACACACCTTACATTTTTTATTTTTTCATTTTTCTTTTGTATCACAGTATATGCACCTACGTTTGGGTATTTGGAAGTACTTTTATAGTACCCAGCACTTTTATGGTTATTATTGAATTTTACAACTCACTGTGTTTTTACAGGTCCACACCTGTTTACATAAGGTTTACTAACACCCTGGCACATTGATATAGCCCCTAGCCATCCGGCGGGCATAGGTCATTGTTCATGATTGTTCTTACTGTATTATAACATTCAGATATCTCCCTAGGGGCCTGAGCCACATCACTCAGATCCCCCAATAGGTCCTGTAGGTCAGTCTTCAGGACTAGGCAGCACCACTACCCCCATATTATTTTACTCATACCTTATAGAACTTCCCTTTGGGGAGTCTCTTTTATGGGGGGCTGCAGCTTTCTGATTTCCCAAGCGTGGATTTTTTACTTCTTTCTTCTTATAGTGGTGCTCAGCACTTCCGTGACCTGCCGGACTTCTCTTCCCTGCTGAGGGGGGGGGGGGGCAGGAGATCCCACGCTGACAGCTGGGAGAAGAGGAGTTGAGCAGTGGGAGATCAGCTGAGCACAGAGCGGCGCTATAAGAAGGTATTTATAACACGATTATATTACAGAAACATACACAGTTTACATGATATAATACTGGAATAGAGTGGATTCTAGCATTTTACAAGCACTTTAAACTAGGGTTTATTTTCAGGCTTATATTGCAGCCCTCCCTGAAAATCACGCAAGGTCTTATTTTCAGGGTAGGTCTTACTTTTGGGGAAACACAGTATGTGTCATAATTAAGGAGTGGACAGTGTGTGGACTATTAAAGTACAATAGACCATAGCAAACAGACTATTTTAAAATATGCCAAAATCTGAACACATATAGCTGATCTGTTATTGCATTTTGTACTTTAGAACTGCATTTTTAAGCTACCTAATGGGCCATTTTAAAATGTTTAATATTGTGTCAAAATCTGTACTTCTCAAAAATGATAAAGCATCCAGATTGACATGCTGTGATTATCTCTTCCTCTCCCTAATTTTAAAGGTCTGGTTGAAGAATTATTTGCTATCTGGTACAAAAAGATTTGAATTCAGCTGTGTGTCAGCATCAAAGATAGCTTTTCAAATCAAAAGTATGAAACAAGCAAATGGTTTGTGGAACAAGTGGAAGAACAATTAGGCCAATTTCACACTTAATTTCATAGCCTAAAGCTTCAAAGCACTCAACATCCAAAATCCAATGCTTTTCAGTTTTGTCTGTTCACACCATCACATAGTGTCATTTGAAGCTTGAAAAAGTGCAAGTTTCTTTTGAGCTACAAGCTTCAAGAGTTTTAGACTTTCATGAGAGTACCTGAAAAATGCACAGTCACGCACAAAAATGCATATGTGAAGCATTGTTTCCCCTAGTAGGTAGCTTTTTATTGACGATACAATTTTCCATTTTTTAAAGTACTTACCATAATTTTCCTTTCCCGATGCCACATGGCAGCATACATATGATATCTATAATTTATCTATCACTATAGAGACACACACACACACACACATTATACACACACACATATATATATATATATATATATATATAATGGATTACACCCTATATTCACCCACAGGACCTGATTAGCTCTATTAAAGTCTGACTGAGAGCTACCTCCCCCGTTCTCTGTATAAAGCACAACGATCAGAGGGAGGGTGCGTATGCTGCCATGTATTGGTGTCAAGAAAGGAAAATTACAGTAAGTATTTGATACAATTTTTCATTTTCCTGACACCAACATGACAGCATACATATGATAAATAATGAGCTTTTGAGGGGAAGGGATTGATGTTGCAAACTTGGTCTTTATTTGACAAGAGACATAGAAGCTTGGAAAGTTTTCCTCCCAAACTCTACTGTAGTAAGAGCTGCTGGATCCATCCTGTAGTGTTTCAAGAACGTATGATGGGATGATCAGCTAGTCGCCTTGCAGACTGTCTCCAGAGTAGTGATGAGCTGAACACCCCCGTGTTCGGTTCGCACCAGAACCCGCGAACGGACCGAAAGTTCGTACGAACATTAGAACCCTATTAAATACAATGGATGCGAACGTTCGAATTCTAAAGTGCTAATTATAACAACTATTATGCATGTTATTGTCCTAAAAAGGGTTTGGGAACCCGGGTTGTGCACCAGGGGACATGTATCAATGCAAAAAGAAGTTTTAAAAACGGTTGTTTTTCGGGAGCAGTCATTTTAATGATGCATAAAGTGAAAAAAAAAAAGTCAAATATTCCTTTAAATATCGTACCTGGGGGGTGTCTAAAGTATGCCTGTGAAGTGCCACGTGTTTCCCGTGTTTAGAACTGTCCCTGCACAAAATGACACTTCTAAAGGAAAAAAAAAACATTTAAAACTGCTTGCGGCTTTAATGTAATGTCTGGTCCCGGTAATATGGATGAAAATCTTTAAGAAAAATGGCATAGCTACCCCATGACCCCCCCACCCCAGCCCATTACCAGATCCTTTGGGTCTTGTATGGATATTAAGGGGAACCCCGCACATAAAATAAAAAAGTCCCTATATACTCTGAACAGCCGTATACAGGCGGTGCATACAAGACAGGGACTGTAGGTTTGTTCTTATGTAGAATCTGTTTGTAATTTTGAACAGGTACATTGTTTAAGTGTAGCTCCAGCCCAAAAATCTATTTTTAAACTTTTTGGAAAACATAGGTAAGGGTTATCACCCCTGTAACATTTGTTTTGCTGTCTGTGCCCCTATTCAGAACATTTCACCTCACTTTCCGTCCCAATGACAACTGTTTTTGAAATGTGGTGTTTTTCTTGAAACAAGGATTGCTGATAAAGCATCAGTACAGAGGAGACACCTTTCTCCCATATTTATTCTTACAGGAGAGAATTTTCCTTCCTAGTGGTAGATTTCCTCTCACTTCCTGTTGTCTTCTTGCGTTTGCAAGTAGGAGTCGTTTGTAAGTTGGATGTTTGAAAGTAGGGACCTGCCGTATATACTCTGCAGAAATAGGCCCCTTAGTTGTTGGTGTTGGCACAACACTGTAAGCACTCACAGTTACTCTTGGTTGGTGCTGGAACGCCCTGCTGTCAACTATTATATCAGGAATTGTAATTACATATAATTGTTGAACAGTGGTAGTAAAAATTGGGCCTTTGATGGTGGTGCTGGTGCCACAACACTGTAAGCCCTCAGAGTTACTCTTGGTGGGTGCAGCAATGGGCCCTGCTGTGAATTATTAGATCAAGAATTGTAATTACATGCCCCTTTTGAACAGGGGCTGAAAAATTGGGCCTTTCGTGGTGGTGGTGGTGGTGGCGTTGCCACAACACTGTAAGCCCTCAGAGTTACTCTTGGTGGGTACAGCAATGGGCCCTGCTGTGAATTATTAGATCAAGAATTGTAATTGCATGCCCCTGTTGAACAGGGGCTGAAAAATTGGGCCTTAGGCACTGGTGCCACAACACTCCAACCCCTCACAGATACTGTACTTGGAGCACAGCAATGAGCCCTATGGCAAATTATTGCTTAAAAAATTGTAATTACACACCCCTGTAAAACAGGGGCTGAAAAATTGGGCCTTAGCCACTGGTGGCGGCACCCATAAACAAAAATGATCTTCCAAGCTATCATCATCAATCGTATCATTGAGGACTCGGAGGAGGAGGATAGCCAGTCAACATAACAGCACAGGCACTCAGCATCAGTCTTGAAGGGATGTGACATGTTAAAATCAATTAGTCTGTTATATCAGCATCAGGTGTGTGGTAGCTGGTGGTGATCCAAGACTGGTTCATCTTGATGAAAGTCAGTCGATCAACCGAGTCGGTGGACAGGCGCACCTTGTGATCCGTGACAAATCCTCCAGCAGCACTGAATGTGCGTTCCGAAAGAACGCTGGATGCAGGACAGGCCAGTAGCTCAATTGCATACTGTGCAAGCTCTGGCCAGTGATCCATCCTCAAGACCCAGTAAGCCAGAGGATTTTTGGTGGGGAAGGTGTCCAAGTCTGACCTTGCCCCTAGGTATTCCTGCACCATGTTTATCAGACGCTGGCGATGGTTGCTGGAACCGATCATACTTTGGGGCTGCGGACTAAAGAATTGTCTGAACGCATCGGTCAGTCCTCCTCCTCCTCCTCCTCCCTCCTCCCTCCTCCCTCCTCCCTCCTCCCTCCTCCCTCCTCCCTCCTCCCTCCTCCCTCCAGGAACACTGTCTGGGTAAAGGGGGCCTTGAGAGGCAAGGAAGTCCTCCTCTTCCTGCCTCAAGTGCCCTGTCCATTATTCCACGCAGCGTGTGCTCCAACAGGTGGACAAGAGGTACAGTGTCACTGATGCATGCACTGTCACTGCTCACCATCCTCATGGCCTCCTCAAATGGTGCCAGGACAGTGCATGCATCCATGATCATGCCCCACTGGCGTGGAGAAAAAAACCAAGCTCCCCTGACCCTGTCCTGGTGCCGTAGTCGCACAGGTACTCATTGATGGCCCTCTGCTGCGTGTGCAGCCGCTGCAGCATGGCCAACGTTGAGTTCCACCTGGTGGGCATGTCACATATAAGGCGGTTCTTGGGCAGGTTCAACTCCTTTTGCAGCTCAGCCAGGCAAGCACTGGCATTATAAGATCTGCGGAAATGCACACAGACTTTCCTGGCCTGCCTCAGGACATCCTGTAAGCCCGGGTACCTGCCCAAGAACCGCTGCACCACCAGGTTAAGGACGTGAGCCACACAGGGCACATGGGTCAGTTGTCCCTGTCGGAGGGCGGAGAGGAGGTTGGTGCCATTGTCGCAAACCACCATTCCTGGCTTAAGCTGGCGTGGCGTCAACCACCTCTCGGCCTGGCCCTGCAGAGCAGACAGGACCTCTGCCCCAGTGTGGCTTCTGTCCCCCAAACACACCAGCGCAAGCACGGCATGGCATCTTTTTGCCTGCGTACTTGCGTAGCCCCTTGAACGCCTACGGAGCACCGCTGGTTCCGAGGACAAACCACAGGAAGAGGCCATGGAGGAAGAAGAAGAGGAGGGGGTGGAGGAGAGAGGTGTGTCACAACCAGTAGTAGCATTTTGGAGGCGTGGCGGTGGAACAACCTCCAACACTACTGCACCTTGTCCTGCATCCTTCCCAGCTGCCAAAAGAGTGACCCAATGGGCCGTGAAAGAAAGGTAACGTCCCTGTCCATGCCTGCTGGACCATGAGTCAGCGGTAATATGCACCTTACCGCTGACCGCCCTGTCCAGCGAGGCCAAGACATTGCCTTCCACATGCCGGTAGAGAGCCGGAATAGCCTTCCGTGAGAAAAAGTGGCGTTTGGGAACCTGCCACTGAGGAACCGCACATTGCACAAACTCACGGAAGGGGGCCGAGTCTACCAACTGAAAAGGCAGCAGTTGAAGCGCTAGCAATTTAGCCAAGCTAGCATTCAACCACTGGGCATGTGGATGGCTGGGAGTGAACTTCTTTCGACGGTCCAGCAGCTGGGGCAGGGAAATTTGCCTGCTAGAATCGGACGTCGGTGTACTGCTAGCAGAGTGGCCGCAAGTACTTGGCTGTGACACACCTAATTCTACACCTTCATTCCTCTCAGTGCATGTTTCAGAGAGGACTGAAGTTATAGTGGGGTTGGAGATCCCAGCTGATGCGGTGCAAGGAGAGGTCCGCTTTGTTCTTTGGTGTGGGTCTTTGAGGTAGGCTTGCCAACGAGCTGCATGGCAGGTCAACATATGTCTGGTCAGGCATGTGGTACCCAAGCGGCTGATGTTTTGGCCACGCGATATACGCTTGAGACATATGTTGCAAACAGCAGCTGTGCGATCTGATGCACTAGCCTCAAAAAAGGCCCACACCAAAGAACTTTTTGAATGACGGGCAGAGGCAGCGCCCTGCACAGGCAGAGCTCTGCGGTGTGATTCCGTCGGTGTACTGCCCTTACGCTGGCCACCAAAGGGCATCCTGCCTCGTTGGAGATGTGCCTCCTCCTCATCCTCCTCCTCCTCCTCCTCTCTCCTATTAGGCACCCACGTGGAGTCAGTGACCTCATCATCCCCTCCCTCCTCATCACTGGAGCCAATCTGGCAGTATGCTGCAGCTGCTGGAACATGACTGCCAGATTGGTGTCCTTCTTGAGCATCCCCTCTGTCTGCTCTCACGCTACTGCCTTCCTGTAGCTGGGTTTCATCATCAGACCCTTCGAAACGCTGGGCATCCTCCTGGAGCATGTACCCAACACTGTGCTCAAACAGTTCGGGGGACTCCTCAGGAGGAGGACATGGTGGGTCTAGGGAAGGAGTGACTGATGATGAGTCTGACATTGATACCAGGGAAGAGGATGCTTTGGCAGCTGCTTTTCCAGTACCCTGAGCCTGGGTGAGAGAGGATGAGGAGGAGGAGGAGGGCTTGGTCATCCACTCTACCAAGTCTTCGGCATGATGTGGCTCAACATGTCCAGCTGCCGAAAAGAAGGACAAGCGTGTCCCATGGCCATGTGCTGATGACAATGCACCGCGTCCACGACCAGCACTGTTGCCCCCAGACACAGAGCCTGCTTGCCCTCTTTTATTGCCTCCTGACTGTCTGCCTCTCCTTGTTTGCCTTCCAGACATTCTAATAGATGGCCTGCAGGGAGATGGGAAAAAAGCAATAAGGGCTACCTTCAGGTGTCCTTCTCTGTCCCTTTACTTAAGGATTTCTAAATATGGTTGAGGATGATTGCTTTTGCACAGAATAGCACAACGACAATTTCCCTGACTGTCCAAAAAACAAGGATTTCAAAGATGGTTGATGAGGAATGCTTTAGCACAGTATAGCACAAGGAGAATTTCCCTCACTGTCCTTCCCTGTCCCTAGAAACAAGGATTCGCACAGTAAAAGACACTGACACTCTCCCTACCTATAGTTTTCTGTCCCTAGAAAAAATGTTTTTTTAAAGCACACTATAGCACAAGGAGAATTTCCCTCACTTTCCTTCTTTGTCCCTAGAAACAAGGATTATCACAGTGAAAGAAACTGACACTCTTCCTACCTATAGTTTTCTGTCCCTAGAAAAAATGTTTTTTTAAAGCACACTATAGCACAAGGAGAATTCCCTCACTGTCCTTCCCTGTCCCTAGAAACAAGGATTCGCACAGTAAAACACACTGACACTCTCCCTACCTATAGTTTTCTGTCCCTAGAAAAAATGTTTTTTTAAAGCACACTATAGCACAAGGAGAATTCCCTCACTGTCCTTCCCTGTCCCTAGAAACAAGGATTCGCACAGTAAAAGACACTGACACTCTCCCTACCTATAGTTTTCTGTCCCTAGAAAAAATGTTTTTTTAAAGCACACTATAGCACAAGGAGAATTCCCTCACTGTCCTTCCCTGTCCCTAGAAACAAGGATTCGCACAGTAAAACACACTGACACTCTCCCTACCTATCCTTCTCTTTCCCTAAACTAAAGGAATCCAGGTTAAGCAAGAAAAAAATAAATAAATGTCACTGTCCCTGCCTATGCTTCTCTTTCCCTGCTCCGGAACACACTACACTAGGCCGCCGTGCTGGCGGCCTTTTATAGTGTGGGGCGTGTACTAAACACCCTCAGCAATAATTGGCCACAGGCATCCTGCCTGTGGCCAATCATTGCTCTCCTCGCTGCCGGCGCTGTGATTGGCCAAGCATGCGGGGTCACAGTGCATGCTTGGCCAATCACAGCGCCTGGATGACACTGCGATGGCGTAGTGCATTGTGGGCCGTTCGCGTCACTCGAATTTGGCGCGAACGGCCCAAATCGTTCGATCTTCGTCGAACGATCGAACAGCCGATGTTCGAGTCGAACGTATGTTCGACTCGAACACGAAGCTCATCCCTACTCCAGAGACACTACTGCCCGTGCTGCCCAAGAAGAAGACATCGCTCTGGGTGAATAGTCTTTACTATCCAGGCCGAGATGGTTCTGGCTGAGGCCTCTTCCCCTTAAAATTTTCCGGTAGGTATGATGAAAAATCTGTCAGAATGTCTGACTGCAGAAGTATCCTGGAGATAGGCTTTGAGGACTTTAGGAATGTCCAAGTCATGCAGATCAGCATCTGATTCTGCTGGGAAGGCTGGAAGCACCCATCCACTGGAGAGATGAAATATCGATGCCACATTTGGGACAAAGTGCTCCAATGGTCTCAGAACAACCCTGTCTGGGAAGAACATGGTATAATGTTCGAATGTTCGAGCTGCCCCCAATGCTTGGAGTTCAGACACCTTTCCCCTGAAGTTATGGCTATTAGGAATGCCGTTTTTAGGGTGATATCCCATAGTGAACAGTCTTCCATCAGAGCACAAGGAGGGTTTGCTAGAAAATTGAGGACTACTGCCAGGTCCCATTGAGGCAACCTATTTCTCTTGGGAGGGCATAGTCTAAGTACTGCTCTCATGAAGCGCTCCACCAGCAGGTTTTCTTCTCATTTCTTTTGGGTAAAAGCCAAAATGGCTGAAATTTGCACCTTAAGCGAACTTAGGCTAAGCCCTAAATCCAGGGGTCTGTCTCTATGTGAGAAGTGATCTCAAAGCGAGTGTGAAAGAGGACCTGGTGGATGGAGAGTGGGATGAGTCTGAAGCATTATGGGTGGAACTGCATACAGATGTGCGTAGTTCAAAGTTAATCATTGGAGTTTGTTATAGACCACCCAATGTTAATGAGGAGGTGGAGACTCAGCTCCTTGCACAGATGGAAAGGGCTGCAAGGGCTGGGACGGTGATAATAATGGGGTATTTTAACTACCCAGAAATTGACTGGAGTAATGGAACTGCTGGGACAGTTAAAGGGCAAAAATTTATAAACCTATTGCAGGACAATTTTATGGTCCAGTTTATTGAGGCCCCAACTAGGAATGATGCTCTGTTGGACCTGGTAATCTCAAACCATGCAGAGGGTATTACTAATGTTCAGATAAAGGAACACCAGGGTAGCAGTGACCATAACATGATTTCATTTGATGTTAGTTGTAAGCAAAAATCACATACGGGAAAGATAAAAACACTTAATTTCAAGAGAGCAAATTTTCCAAGGATGAGGGCTGCTCTCCAGGACCTAGACTGGGAGGGAATATTGGCATCAATGGGCAAAGAACAGAAATGGGAATTCTTCAAAAAGACTGCTTGTGAACTCACTGCAAAGTATATTCCCATCGGCAATAAGTTTAAAAGGCTAAAAATAAAACCTATGTGGCTCACTGCCAAAGTTAAAAAAAGCTATAAACTCTAAGAAAAGAGCTTTTAAAAAATATAAAAATGAGGGAACACTAGTGTCATTTAAATGTTACAAAGAATATAACAGGATATGTAAAAAGGAAATCAAGGATGCAAAAATTCAAAATGAACGACGGATTGCAAACGATAGTAGGACAAACCCCAAAAAATTATTCAAATATATTAATAGTAAAAAGTTCAAGTCTGAGCATGTAGGCCCTTTACAAAATAATCTAGAGTGGGTGACTGGGGACAAAGAGAAGGCTAATTTATTAAATACTTTCTTCAGTTCTGTGTATACAAAGGAGCATGGGGGAGCTCATGTCCAAAATGGGGGTGGTAGTGACACAGCCCCAAATCCACAATGGCTCAAAGTGATATGGTCCAGAAATATTTAGATGGAATAAAAGTGGATATAGCACCTGGACCAGATGGCATACACCCATGGATCCTAAAAGAATTGAGCTCTGTAATTTCAAAGCCATTGTATTTAATTTTTAGGGACTCATTAATGACGTAGCAGAGGGCCATCAATGAGTACCTGTGCGACTACGGCACCAGGACAGGGTCAGGGGAGCTCAGGTTTTTTTCACCACGCCAGTGGGGCATGATCAGGGATGCATGCACTGTCCTGGCACCATTTGAGGAGGCCACGAGGATGGTGAGCAGTGACAGTGCATGCATCAGTGACACTGTACCTCTTGTCCACCTGTTGGAGCATACGCTGCATGGAATAATGGACAGGGCACTTGAGGCAGAACAGAGGCAGGAAGAGGAGGACTTCCTTGCCTCTCAAGGCCCCCTTTACCCAGACAGTGTTCCTTCTGTCCCACCCATCACACAGGAAGAGGACGAGGAGGAGGATTGTGTCAGCATGGAGGTGGAGCATGGCACTCAGCATCAACAGCAGCAGTCTTTTAGGGATGATTTACAGTCCCAACAAACCCGTGGACTTGTACGTGGCTGGGAGGAGGTGGCTGCGGATCATGTCGTCCTTAGTGACCCAGAGGACTCCGGACCGAATGCCTCAGCTAACCTACGCTGCATGGCCTCCCTGATCCTGAAAAGTCTGCGGAAGGATCCTCGTATTCTTCGGATCAAGGAGAGGGACCATTACTGGCTGGCCACTCTCCTTGATCCACGGTACAAGGGTAAGATTGCGGACCTTATCTTGCCGTTGCAGAGGGAGCAGAGGATGAGACATCTCCGGGAGGCCTTGCAGAAAGGTCTGTGCAACGCGTTCCCAGAGACTGGGAGGTTACAAACTCCTGGTCCTGGACAACGAGTTGCTGAGGCTTCGGTCAGTAGCAGAAAGAGCGGTGGAGAAGGTGACCGTCTGACCGATGCATTCAGACAATTTTTTAGTCTGCAGCCCCAAGGTATGATCGGTTCCAGCAACCATCGTTAGCGTCTGATATACATGGTGCAGGAATACCTAGGGGCAAAGTCAGACTTGGACACTTTTCCCACCGAAAATCCTCTGGCTTACTGGGTGTTGAGGATGGATCACTGGCCAGAGCTTGCACAGTATGCAATTGAGCTACTGGCCTGTCCTGCATCCAGCGTTCTTTCGGAACGCACATTCAGTGCTGCTGGAAGCTTTGTCACGGATCACAGGGTGCGCCTGTCCACCGACTCGGTTGATCGACTGACCTTCATAAAGATGAACCAGTCTTGGATCACCACCAGCTACCAAGCACCTGAAGCTGATATAACAGAATAATTTATTTTCAAATGTCACATCCCTTCAAGACTGATGCTGAGTGACTGTCCTGTTATGTTGACTGACTATCCTCCTCCTCCTCAATGATCCGATTCTTGATGATAGCT
This sequence comes from Rana muscosa, assembly GCA_029206835.1. Lineage (NCBI taxonomy): Eukaryota > Metazoa > Chordata > Amphibia > Anura > Ranidae > Rana > Rana muscosa. Next base: position 444,255,937 of record CM055116.1, read on the forward strand.
TGGAAGAACTTTTTTGTTTCTGGGTGCCGCCACCAGTGGCTAAGGCCCAATTTTTCAGCCCGTTTAACGGGGGCATGCAATTACAAATTTTGATGCAATGCTTTGCAGCAGGGCTCATTCCTGCACTCCAACTAGAGTATCTGGGAGAGGTTGCAGTGTCGTGGCACCAGCACCAGTGCCTAAGGCCCAATTTTTCTGCCCCTGTTTAACAGGGGCGTGTAATTACAATTTTTGATGCAATACTTTGTAACATGGCTCATTGCTGTGCTCCAAGTACAGTATCTGTGAGGGGTTGCAGTGTTGTAGCACCAGTGCCTAAGGCCCAATTTTTCTGCCCCTGTTTAACAGGGGCATGTAATTACAATTCTTGATCTAATAATTCACAGCAGGGCCCATTCATGCGCCCACCAAGAGTAACTGTGAGGGCTTACAGTGTTGTGACAACACCACCACCAAAGGCCCAATTTTTCCTACCACTGTTCAACAATGGCATGTAAATACAATTCCTGATATAATAGTTCACAGCAGGGCGTTCCAGCGCCCACCAAGAATAACTGTGAGGGCTCACAGTGTTGTGGCAACACCAACATGTAAGGGGCAAATTTCAGCAGAGTATATACGGCAGGCCCCTACTTTCAAACATCCAACTTACAAACGACTCCTACTTGCAAACGGAAGGAGACAACAGGAAGTGAGAGGAAATCTACACCTACTGTAGGAAGGGAAATTCTCTCCTGTAAGATTTAATATGGGAAAAAGGTGTCTCCTCTCTACTGATGCTTTATCACCAATTCTTGTTTCAATAAAAAACCCACTTTTCAAAAACATTCAAAAACATTTGTCATTGGGACGGAAAGTGAGGTGAAATGTTCTGAACAGGGGCACAGACAGCAAAACAAATGTTCCCCATGTTTTCCAAAAAGCTTAAAAATAGATTTTTTGGCTGGAGCTACACTTAAACAATGTACGTGTTCTAAATTACAAACAGATTCTACTTAAGAACAAACCTACAGTCCCTGTCTTGTTTGCACCGCCTGTATACTGCTGTTCAGAGTATATAGGGCCTTTTTTATTTTGTGTGCGGGGTTCCCCTTAATATGCATACAAGACCCAAAGGGGCTGGTAATGGGCTGGGGTGGGGGGGGGACTGGTGGGGTAGCCATGCCATTTTTCTCAAAGATTTTCATCCATATTACCGGGACCAGACATGACATTAAAGCCGCAAGCAGTTTAAAATGGCTTTTTTTCCCCTTTAGAAATGTCATTTTGTGCAGGGACAGTTCTAAACACGGGAAACACATGTCACTTCACAGGCATACTTTAGACACCCCCCAGGTACGATATTTAAAGTAATATTTTTCACTTTTTTTTTTCACTTTATGCATCATTAAAATGACTGCTCCCGAAAAACGGCCGTTGCATTGATACATGTCTCCTGGGGCAGAACCCGGGTCCCCAAACCCTTTTTAGGACAATAACATGCATATTAGTCGTTATAATTAGCACTTTAGATTTCGAACGTTCGCATCATTGTATTTAATGGGGTTCCAACGTTCGCGCAAACTTTCGGTCCGTTCAAAGGTTCTGGTGCAAACTGAACCGGGGGGTGTTCGGCTCATCCCTAGTCCAGACCAACAGGACTGGGCAACCCTGTATGTGAGTCAGCAAGGTGGCCAACACCATTGAATGCTGCTCGAAGTTCCAGAATATTGGAAACTAGGCCCTGAGTGGGAAATTCCCCTCTGCTCTGGATCTTAAGTTGTTCACAGGTGGCGCCCCACCCTGCTGCGCTGGCATCTGTGGTAACAATGATCCATGGCTGTGGCCCTAATGGATGATGCCGTTTAGCGTTTCTGGTCTCATCCACCACCAGAGACTCTGGCACTTCCGGCTGGTGATCCTGGTTGGCCGGGCTATACAAAATCTCTTCCACTGCATCAGGAAGCCCTGTTGGAAAACTCCTGAGTTTCCAGTAAACCCAGGGGATCATTGGGATACATGAAGCCATCGTCCCGAGAAGACCCATGCACTGGTAGGCATCCTGTAAGTCCACTGAAATCCTACAGTCTCCTGGTTGAATGACCTGGATTATGGTATGGAGAGACTCCATCTTGAGTCTCTCTACCCGGATGAATTGATTCAACCTCCTGAGGTTGTTCTGGAGGCTGCCGTTTGAACAGCCAATAATGCCCTTGCGCCACTGTGGACTGAATCCACCGATTTTGGCAGTGGTCCTGCCAGAACTGGGCCACTTTGAGAAGCCTGGCTCCCATTGCCTCCTGGGTGGTCCTGGCATTTAAAAGGGCTTCTGGGTATCTGAGGGAGTGGCAGGGGCCTTGGCTCTCTGCGATCTTACGAAGGTTGACTGTGTACCCTTTCAACCCCTTCTGGAGTCCTTCGATGGGCGAAAGCCTCCAAAATCCCCTCTGGATGGTTGCCCCCTCTGGCGTCTGGACCTTCGATCTTGGGTAGAAGACCAGATTTTCCTCTTGTAACCCTGGAAATGGCAGTCTCCAATTTTTGGCCAAACAGCGCCTTCCCATCAAAAGGCAGTTTACAGCAATTCTGCTTTGAGGATGGGTCGGCCACACAGGGTTTTAGCCACAGCGCTCTTTTGGCTGTGACTGAGCTGAGCATGGCTCTGGAGGACCATGGAATGATGTCCATAGCTGCCTCACCTACGGAGTCCGCCGAGAGTTTTATCTCATCAAGAGCCTTGATGATTTATTTCTTTTGGCAGCTGGTTTTTGATCGCATACTCCAAGTTCTGCGCCCACACTCGCATAGCACTTGCTACGGATGTTAAAGCAATGGTGGGCTTACAGGCACCACCTCCTGCAAGGTAGGACTTTAAGTCCATGTCAATGCATCTATCAAGGATATTGAGAAAGGAGAAAGTCTTCCATCGGAAGTGTCACATTGTTGGCCAGTCTGCTGACTGCCGCATCCACCGTTGGTGGGTTAGATAAAGGAGCCGCATCCTACTCCGCGCGTGGATACAACTTCTCCAACCTATTGGTTGAGGAGGATTTTCTCTCCCCTTTCTCCCATTCCTCTTGAAATGGGGCTCTTATTTCTGTCATAAGAGGAAAGGTAGCTACCTGTTTCTTTACGTGGGGATAGTAAGTTTTCTCCTTTTTTGAAGGAGGTTCTGGGTCTTCCCATTCCAGTTCAGCTTTTACTGCCTTGATGAATGGTGGAACCATTGCAAATTCAAAGCCTGAACCTTCAGGGTCCTCTGCCGAGGAGGAGGCGGTATCTTCTCCCTCTGCAATACTGGGTCTGGGGAATCAGCCTGCTGAATCCACTGGGCTGGAGCCAACCCTGAAGTGCCTGGTACCTCTCTAGCTAGAGAGGGCTGAATGGCTTGGTTTAGACCTAGTGCAGGGCCCACACTCCGCTTCTGTCCCTGGTTGTCCGAGATGACCGTAAACTCTGCTAGGGAGTCGCAGACTACTTTCTAGAGCAAGGTTGACACCTGCTGACTCTCATACTCCTGGTCTCTGGCAAGCTGCCTGAAGCAAATTAGCTTTCCTGGCATGGGGTCATCTCCACATGACCAACATTTGCCCTTCGGGAGCTGAGCCCTTGGAGGAGAAGCTGTGTGCTTTCTCTTAAGCCTACATTTGCACCCTTTGTACTGGTGTCTGCCAGGACTGGAGGAGTCACTCTCTGCTCTGGAGAATTCCTGATGATCCAGAGGGTCTCTGGACCCCCTAGAGCGGGAGTGTGAGTGGCCAGGGCTGAAATAGACAAGAAGGCACGCTCGTCAGGGCCTAGCGCACCCTTTTCATCCACATCTTCTTACTTACCCAAAGGTGGCCCTTACTTGATAGTATGGTGGTCTTGGTTGTGTGGCGGTAGGCTCATGCTGGAGGAAGAACCGAAAGGTGCAAGGGGGACTGCATGGCAACAAAAAAAAAAGTGACAAAAAAGGCAAGAGAACGGAAAGTGTGGGAGAAAACAAAAAAACACGCATAGATATACCAGTACAACTATACATACAAATATATATATTTTTTTTGTTTTGTTTTGTTATTTATTACATACAAAAGCCTAAGGAGGCATCTGGGAAAAAACCCCGCCCCCATCCTCACCATAGCCTGACTTACCTGAACTCTGCTTGCTCCTTGCTGCTTGTCTGGATGCCAAAAACAAATGGCACCAATTGCTCAGTCAGCCTGTCCTTTAAGTAGGGCGCCTTTCCTTTAAGACTTCGCCCCCTCCGCTCATCCTCCTATCCAGGAGGTCAACGTCACCAAAGGGAAGCCTTTTCCCCTATCAAAGATGGACGCCACATGTTTGCAGCGCATGGCGCATGCGCATGCATTTTGAGGCCCCAAAAACACGGCCGTCAGAGACCACTGCGCATGCGCGGAAGCCCAGAATCACCCGAGAGCGCCGCGGCCGGCTCAAAGGGAGACGAGCCGCCCGTGCCCCTAGAAACCACGAGAGGGGAGAGAAGGGAGCCAGGGGGACTCCAGAACCTAACCATACATGCCCCATATAAACAACCTTAAATGGAGAGAGAGACAGAGCTAGAAACGAAAAATGCAACAGAAGGTAAACATGAGGCAGAGCCCAAACCAGACAACAGAAGCCATGCAGTCCAAACTGCTAGATCCGGACCAATTGCGGAAGGCGGAGCGTAAAACGGAAGGCTGGGCAAGAGGCGGCGCATTGGACGCTGGAGGTTCTCCCCTTCTCCTCCCAGGAGCGCGTCATCGGTCAGCCCCAACCTGGCCCATGGTACCAAGCGGCGGCTTGAGAATGAAGGAGCGGGAGGCGGCGCCGGCAGGAGCAGAGGCGTTACAAGGTTGGCCATCGTCAGGGTGCCTTCTCCTAGGCAACGGGATGTAGGGGAGGGTGGGCACATGGGGGGACAGGGACAAAAGTAGGGGGGCCAACTTTAAAATGCAATTATATATATCCTGGGGCCCTTCACTTCTGTTTCAGGGCCCTTTATTATGGCCCCGCAATGGGACCCTTTCACATGTTCTGCAGTGAGCCCCCTTCCTACTGTATTGGGGCCCCCAGGGTGGCAGAAAACAAGAGATATGTCTCTAGCACACCAGGAAAATATAAGGGTCCAAAGTAGTGGGAGAACTACCAGGGTTGCAGAGGTTGCACTTGTGACGGGCCCTGGTGTTCTGCCACTGTGGTTCTCCAGCCTCCTCTTGCTGTCCTGCCCCTGCTATTGACAGCGCTGGTCTGACACCTGTCTCCTTGGCAGCGGCGGCAGTCTATTAGGACCTAGTGCTGGTGACACTATGGGTACATGCAGGCAAAGGCTGGCACTATTGGTTGTAGAGAGCTGATCCCCCAGATGGTCACCTAGCAGCAGTAATGCTGTATAACCATCTATGTTGACATGCCGATTGGGATGTGATCCAAGTGATGCCCCAAGTCAGATCTAGTAAACACAGTATTTATTAGAATTAAGAGTAAAATCACATATATATCTACAGTATATATCTACATATATACACACACACACACACACACACACACACACTATATATATATATATATATATATATATATATATATATATATATATATATATATATATATATATAGCGGGTATACACTTTTCTGTGTGTTAAAACTGGCAGAGACACCAGTGATGTGCAGTTGTCGCCTTGGGCTGAGTTGAACCATTGCTGTGTGCTGTGCTCCCTTTTTATCCTCCCTCGGCAGCGGTATGGTGGGGCGGGGAACCCGCCGTGCTTGCTGGGAGAGGGTATAAAGGGGCCGGCCATCTTTGTCACGGGGTTGAGTCCCGGGCACCTTCAGCCTGTGGGCGGTGGTTCGTGTCGGTCCCCTAGGCGGCCTAGGCCTAGAGGACGTTCGGAGGTCGTGTTCTATCCCAGGCACCTTTAGCCTGGGGTGAGGTACTCGGATGGAGGTCTGGAGCTCAGTGCCCACCACTGAGTTCCATGAGGGAAGGAGGTCCTAGGGAACCCCGGGAGTGGGTACCCGAATCCGGAAGGCGTAATTGACCGGTGGAGATACTCGCTTGAAAACCTGGTGCAGCATATTGCCAGTGACAGGTGGGCCTCTCATCGGAGACCGCCTGGAAGGAAATCCCCCCTCGCTCGGAGACTACATCCCACTTTCAGGAAGGAAAGTGGAGAGTTCATTGTGTCTGGGTCTACTCGCATCCACACCTCCTTGTCTGTTCTGTTCTCTAAGGGAGTCCAACTGATTGTGTTCACTTTTGCATTGAGAAGAATAAAGGAGTGTTGGACTTTAATGGTGTGGGGCTCATTTTCTGACAGACATTGTTCAAGGTAACTCTCTTTGTAGGCTCCAGGTGCAGAACACCGACCCGAAGGCAACATAAGAACTTTGCTTACACCACACAAACATCTGCGGTGAAGGCTTGGCGTGGTGACCCCGCACTCTCTCCTCTAAGGTACCCCTAGACAAGAGACAGACGAGCTGATAAAGAGGAGAGAGAGGAGGCCGCTATATATATATATATATATATATATATATATATATATATATATATATATAAAATCAACCGTATGTTCAGCAGCCACGTGGGTTCCAGGCGTGGGCTTTGATCAATGAAATCACTATCATATTTAACATTAGATTTGACTAGGAGCATCACCTGGATTGCATCCTGATCAGCATATCTGAGAAGGCTCCACTGCTGCTGAGGGGAGGGAGGGAGCTCAACTGTCTACAACCATTAGACATGGGTTCGGGTGTGTTTGAAATCCCACATGCCCGACCCCGCCGGGAAGCCGACACTGCACAACGCTAATCACAGGCAGTGAGACATTTCTTGATCTGTGCAGCTGTGGACCGGAAAATGTCTCACTGCATGCGATTAGCCGAGTGCAGTGTTGGCTTCCCGGCGGGATCAGGAATGTGGGAGTTTGAACACACCTGAGCCCATCTCTAACAACCGATTGTGCTGACCCTCTTGTGCATGAGCCCATCAGCCCCATTAAGTAACCAACACTGGGTCCTAATGCACTGCTGCCGCTGCCAAAGAGAGAGAGAGAGACCAGTGCCATCAATAGCCGGGACAGGTCCACCTTGGGAGGATTCCCCCATCCACCTGGAATGTGTAGATGGAGGAATTGGATCTTTTTTTTTATCATTCAACCTAAAAGTTGAATAATAAAAGTGATCAATGTATAGGCTGCCTAAGTGCTAAAACCAGCCAGAGACAGTTTAAATCTCGGCCGGTTCAGAAGGAACTGGCTGAGATTTGAACCATTAATAGGCAGGCTGAATGTAACAAATTGATCGATCAACTTGGGCGCAACCAGCCTGCTGGATTCTCTTATGATTATCGCTAGCGATTGCTATATCTGCTAGTGATAATCACTGTTTGTTGGGAGAATATAATTGCTCAGTGGAAAGGATTCCCCTGTCAGCACTGATTGTGTTGATGGGGGAATCATGCATATTTCTTTCCTGCAATCTGTGGTTGCAGGAAAGAAAATTTGTACCATCTATTGCCAGCCTAACTGGAAGTGAAAGTTTGTGAAGGTCTTGGAAGAACAGGAGGGGGGGGGGGGAGACAGATGGGGGAGAGAACGGAGAGGGATGGAAATAGGGACAGTTCAGTGATCAGTGTACTGCAGTGTACACACTCACCCACGGGTCCAGGCTGGAAGCAGAAATCATTGTCACACAGAGGAATCTGCAGCTTCTGATTTTCATATTACCCGCCCACACATCCCCTCTCTTCAGAAATAGCTGCACGCCGGGAATAGTGTGGGCGGGACTGGAAGACACAGGAGGAACTGTTGGGAGGAGCTGTATTCCTCTCCTGTCCATGAGGGGACCCAGGGGGTGGGTGTGTTCACTGGGCTGTGTAAGAGTGTCACAGACACACGGCTCAGCCTGCAGTCATCTCAACAGTCAAAATCAGCCTGTTTTCTTCACGGTCTCTGAGATAATGGAAGGCTTGCCCCCCCCCCAACCCCACAGTACTGGTGGAGTCCTTCCTGCAACTTGCTCTCCTCACTGCCAATGAGGATGCAGGTGGAGGGAGAAGATCGGGCAGCCGTGGCTATGCGAGCGCTGCTCACACTATGCATTGCACAGTGTCAGTGAGCAGAGGGAGGGGGAGAAATCCCTCGCAGAAGCTGCCAGGGATGCTCTCCCTCTCAGGAGAACCTGTGTCAACTTGGCACCAGGCTCCAGCAAGATGCGGGACACCCGCATCTACATATACAAGCTGTGTTTTAATTAAGGGGGGGCACATGGTGGGGCACAGTATAATTTTGGGGGGTCATGGCCCCCTGTTGCCCCCTCCCCTAGTGACGTCACTGGGTTTGGCTAAATTTTTTGGTTCGTTTTAAAGGAAAAGCAATCTGGCAAGAAGAATTTATATTAGATAGTTTGTTCACAGATTCTGCTGGATCATGAGGAGAAGAAGTTGTCTGGACTGCCGCACTCTGGTTAAACGCTTTATTAATGAAGAAAATTAAAATGCCAAAAAATCCAAAAAGAAATAAACAAAATCCATCCAAAAGCAATCAAAGGTGAAGGGACATGCAGGGTAACGGCTAACACGTTTCACATCAGGGTATGATGCTTACTCATCAGCTATGAGTAAGCATCATACCCTGATGTGAAACGCGTTTCACATCATTTTTGGCATTTTAATTTTCTTCATTAATAAAGCGTTTAACCAGAGTGCGGCAGTCCAGACAAATTCTTCTCCTCATGCATTAGAGCATAGCCAGCACCTGGGAGTGGAGCAGGGCGGGAGCTAATTGAAGGAACCTGGAACCTTCGAGCGGTACACCTTTATTTCATTCTGCTGGATCAGTTGTGTTTGGAGCCATTTGGGGCACGCATTGGTGTTCTTCTACATGGTCAGCTGATTTGATAGGCAGGGGTCTTTGTTAGCACTGATAACAAGGGTGTCATATTAGCTGCAACTGCCTCTCCTCAAAGTCATAGTTATTTCCCTTCTGCGCTACCTGGTGTAGAAGTGTCTTTGCTTAGATATCTGGATCAAGGCACAGTATATTCCATGTAAGTTGAATACAGTGGCAGATGCACTTTCGCATTCGTTCTTTCATGTTGCCCACAGTGGATTCCCAAGGATCCCCCTGCCCCTAGCATCTATGAGAAATCATCTAGTTTCTGACTGCATTAAAAAATTGCTAGCTTCTTCATCATGGGTTGGTTACAAATCTTCTTGGATGTTATGGTTACAATTCTTGAATACCAATATGTGGAAATGTTTTCTTGTTCTGAGCATATAGTATTGCTATTCTTGGAGTTTGACGGGTTAGAAATATGGAGGCTTGGGACTCCCAGACTTTTGGTCATACTATTTAGCAGCTAGATGGTCACAGATAGCCCAATGGCACATTCTCAACCCTAAGATTCCATGGGTCAGATCCGAAAAAGACTCAATACTATCTTATTCCATAACTGGATTTTTATGGGGCAATAAAGTTTCTAACCATACCTTAGAAAAGCTTAACCAATTAGTCGCACATTCATATCAATTATGGAAACTACACAGTAAGAAATTTACACCGATTTCTCCCACACCTCTTCACGCCTCCTTTTTAAGAGACCCCAAATTCTTATGAAGCCATCAAGACACAGGAGAATTCACATGGTGGATTAACAACAACTTAACCACCCTCAAACAATTTAGAGAGAAAGTTTCATTTACCTCCTCAGCATTAAAAACCAAATATAAAACATCCCCAATATTGAACATTCCTCCAATTAGAAACTTTTACAACACATTTCCTAATATCAGATATTGAATCACCCACATTTTATGAAAACATATGTACCAGATCTCCAAGAGGAGCAGGTTTAATATCGGAGATATACTCAAACCTGATTAACATAAATAATCAAGATAAACTTCGTATATGAATGAGGGAAAGGGAAGCACTCACAATGCCACATCCGTTGGATAACTTGGAAAAGCGTGAAAAGATAGCTCAAGAATGGAGATACCTGGGGGTCGGACTTTGAAGGCAAAGACACATGAGATAAACAAAAAAATATTTTATTTATAAAAGAAAAGACAGTAACTATAGTAGAAAAAATTGATTAAAACACTGTATACGAGATGATTGTACAGATGTGGTCCCTGTGTGCGTCTACGCGTTTCGCCGTGAGGCTTCTTCAGGACGAACAGAGATAGTAGGAAAACACGCCTTACTATCTTGGGAGCAGGAGGGTATAATGTATATTATCCCTTGGTCAAAAAGTTTTTTGTATATAATATTTTATAAGCAGGCCCAGAACAATTCACATCTCGCAGAAAAACAGGATGAAATTTCTTCAGGTGCTTCTTAGAGCAAAAGGCAGCTAGAGACGAAGACCTCAAGACTCAGCGTACCAGCTGAAATAGCAGTCTGTATGCAGAAAAAGACTGCATGGGGACATCAGTGAGCAAAATTGAGGCTAAGTAATGCAACCAAGAATGTATGGGAAACAAGTAGATCCCTTAGATCCAGCCAGAATTATAAGCAGAAAGCAGACCAAGCCCTAGTGGCCGCAGATAATATAACACGCAGATGTCCCCAGGAGACAGCAGGATGCTGTACACGTATCCATTATACCCTCCTGCTCCCAAGATAGTAAGGCGTGTTTTCCTACTATCTCTGTTCATCCTGAAGAAGCCTCACGGCGAAACGCATAGATGCACACAGGGACCACATCTGTACAATCATCTCGTATACAGTGTTTTAATCAATTTTTTCTACTATAGTTACTGTCTTGTCTTTTATAAATAAAATATTTTTTTGTTTATCTCATGTGTCTTTGCCTTCAAAGTCCGACCCCCAGGTATCTCTATTCTTGAGCTATCTTTTCACGCTTTTTCAAGATAAACTTCCTTACATGCTCAAAATGTGATATCTCACTTCCCTCAGAAAAATGGTCTGACTGCATTAACAACCTAATCAAATGCACTAGATCACTCACAATTAGAGAAACTGCAAAAAATGTGTTCTTAAGATGGTATTATACACCAGCAAAACTTCAAGCTATTTTCCCTTCGGTTCCTCAAACATGCTTCAGAGGCTGCATTTCCATCGGATCATTTTCTCACATTTTCTGGGAATGTGAGGAGGGTATCTCAGATATGAAAGCAACTTGAAATTTTTTCATCCAAAATTTCTGAAAACAACATAAGACTTACCCTTCCCAATTGTCTATTATTCACCCCAATGCCAGGATTAACCACTCATCACTTGAGACTAGTTCATACAATCTGTCACCTTTCTTTGGCTTGTCGCTTACCATTGGAAATCTCCATCGTTACCTATAACCCAACTAAAAAATAGAATTAATAATATTTACCTCATGGAACAAAAATTGTCACACCTTACACAATAACACACATCTACTTGGGGAAAAAAAAAAGGAACCCATGGTTAACACACTCAAATCATTTCTTAAACCCAGCATAAAGAATCTTCTTCTCAACCTAAATGACTCAGGAAAGAAAATGCGTCCATTTTTTTCAACTACCACCTGATTATTTGATCAATAGTTGAATAAATCAAAAGCAATATTCGGTCTATCGATTGTATTTTTTTTCTTAACTCTCAATAATGATCATTCCAATACTCTGTATTTCTCTGGATATATAATATAATGACTTGTACTATTGTTTTGTACCTAATAAAAAGTTTGTAAACAAAAAAATAATAATTTTTTCAAAAAATTATTAATTTAACATCTTGTTTGAGTTATTTTTTTACAGTTCGTCAAGCGTTGAAAGGATAAAAGTACCACCAATTTTTCCCAGATGACAGAAGTCCTAACACCCCTGATACTTTTACTTCTCTATGCATGATGCAAGCTCAAATTTGTTTTTCTTTTCAGGAGGCTATACTGTTTAGCGCCGTTTTTACTCTAGCTTTTTTCGTAGCATTGCGCATTTCTGAAATGATTTCCATTAGTAAGCAGAACCCTTCTGTGTTGCAAAAACGGCGTGTGATTTTGGAAGACGGACAGTTAAAGCTTTTTATTCGCTCCCGTAAAACGGATCAGTTGGGCAAAGGTATTTGGTTACAATTATCTAATGTGGAGAACAGCGGCGCTGTGTAGTCACAGCCTGAAGAAAGAGCATGCGCCGAATGTCAGCCCAGGGAGACGAATGTCAGCTTGACTCGGAGCCTTGGAAACCCCTGCAGCTAGCGAGACAGCAGCAGCACCCCACACCGCTGGCTATCTGGATCAGGAATACACAGCGAGCCCCGCCCCCTTGTGACTAGCCTTTTTAACCCTAACCCTGTGAGTTAATGCTTATTTAAATTTGTTATCTTTATAAATTCATCATTAATCATTTTAACCACTTAAGCCCCGGACCATTTGGTAGCTAGAGGACCAGAGGTGAATTCAGAATTTTGCACTGCGCTGCTTTAACTGTAAATTGTGCGGACATGCAATGTTGTACCCAAACGAAATTTGCGTCCTTTTCTTCCCACAAATAGAGCTTTCTTTTAATGGTATTTGATTGCCTCTGTGATTTTTATTTTTTGCGATATAAACGGAAAAAGACCGAAAATTTTGAAAAAAAATGATATTTTCTACTTTTTGTTATAAGAAAAATCGAATAAACTCAATTGTAGTCATACATTTAGGCCAAAATGTATTCAGCCACATGTTTTTAGTAAAAAAAAATGTCAATAAGCGTATATTTATTGGTTTGCGCAAAAGTTATAGAGTTTACAAACTAGGGTACATTTTCTGAAATTTACACAGCTTTAAATTTATGACTGCCTATCTCATTTCTTGAGGTGCTAAAATGACAGGGCAGTACAAAACCCCCCCAAATGACCCCATTTTGGAAAGTAGACACCCCAAGGAAATTGCTGAGAGGCATGTTGAGCCCATTGAATTTTTTATTTTTTTGTCCCAAGTGATTGAATAATGACTAAAAAAAAAAAAAAAAAAAAAAATTACAAAAAGTTGTCACTAAATGATATATTGCTCACACATGCCATGGTTATATGTGGAATTTCACCCCAAAATACATTTTGCTGCTTCTCCTGAGTACGGGGATACCACATGTGTGGGACTTTTTGGGAGCCTAGCCGCGTACGGGACCCCGGAAACCAAGCACCGCCTTCAGGATTTCTAAGGGCGCAAATTTTTGATTTCACTCCTCACTACCTATCACAGTTTCGAAGGCCATAAAATGCCAAAATCGCACAAAACCCCCCCAAATGACCCCATTTTGGAATATAGACACCCCAAGCTATTTGCTGAGAGGAATGGCGAGTATTTTACAGCTCTCATTTGTTTTTGAAAATGAAGAAAGAATATATATATATATATATATATATATATATATATATATATATTTTTTCAATTTTCAAAACTTTGTGACAAAAAGCGAGATCTGCAAAATACTCACAATACCTCTCAGCAAATAGCTTGGGGTGTCTACTTTCCAAAATGGGGTCATTTGGGGGGGTTTTGTGCTATCTGGGCATTCCATGGCCTCCGAAACTGTGATAGGCAGTGAGAAGTGAAATCAAAAATTTACACCCTTAGAAAGCCTGAAGGCGGTGCTTGGTTTTTGGGGTCCCGTACATGGCTAGGCTCCCAAAAAGTCTCACACATGTGATATCCCCGTACTCAGGAGAAGCAACAGAATGTATTTTGGGGTGTAATTCCACATATGCCCATGGCATGTTTGAGCAATATATCATTTAGTGACAACTTTGTGCAAAAAAAAAAAAAAAAATTGTCGTTTTTCCGCAACTTGTGTCAACATATAAAATATTCCATGGACTCGACATGCCTCTCAGTATATAGCTTGGGGTGTCTACTTTCCAAAATGGGGTCATTTGGGGGGGTTTTGAACTGTTCTGGCATTTTATACACAACATTAGGAAGCTTACATCCACTCTTCTAACCACTTGAAGACAAAGCCCTTTTTGACACTTTTTGTTTACATGAAAACATTTTTTTTTTTTGCAAGAAAATTATGTTGAACCCCCAAACATTATATATATATTTTTAAAGCAAAGGCCCTACAGATTAAAATGGTGGGTGTTGCATTTTTTTTTCTACACAGTATTTGCGCAGCGATTTTTCAAACGCATTTTTTGGGTTAAAAAATACACTTTTTTTAATTTTAATGCACTAAAACACACTATATTGCCCAAATGTTTGATGAAATAAAAAAGATGATCTTTGGCCGAGTACATAGATACCAAACACGACATGCTTTAAAATTTCGCACAAACGCGCATTGGCGACAAACTACATAACATTTTTAAAAGCCTTTACAGGTTACCCCAGTAGATTTACAAGTATTTTTTTTTTTATCATTTTTATTGTTATCTCAGGGAATGTAAATATCCCCTATGATAGCAATAGGTAGTGACAGGTACTCTTTTTTTGAAAAAACTGTGGTCTTCTAGACCCTAGATTTTTCCTCTGCCCTCAAAGCATCTGACCACACCAAGATCGGTGTGATAAAATGCTTTCCCAATTTCCCAATGGCGCTTTTTATATCCGGGGGGGGCATTCCCTCCCACTGCTTGTAAAAGCAGTCCAGAGGCTAATTAGCCGCTAGGATTGCTTTTACATGAAAGCCGGCCGCAGGCTGAAAAGAATGATACCAAGATGATACCTAAACCCGCAGGCATCATTCTGGTATAAACATTCAAAGTCCAGCAACATACCAGTACGTTGCTGGTCCTTGTTGGACATGTATTGTAATCTTTTTATTTCATGCAGCCAGTTGGCTGAACGAAAAAAGAGATTGATCGGTGGGTATGCCCACCATTAGAATACCGCCCTTCATCCACCCACTTCCAATGATGGGCATACACGCACCATTTATATATGCCGAAGCATGGGGGCATCCTCCCGCAAAAAAGTTATGCCGCACACACATGGTCGGACTTTTCCACGGGCAAGCCTCCATCGGAATTTCGACCGTATGTACGCGGCATTAGGAGCAAAATCGCTCCTCCGCCCCTGCTGCCCCAATGCTTCGGCATATTTGCTTTTTTTTTTTTAAACTGTGGTGGTGAAATCACCTCCTACAGCACTGGAGTCGCAGGGATCAGGCCTGTCTCTGCGAACGCTGCAGTTATGTGTGTTTTTGTTTTGTAAGTGACAGTGATCGATCGATACTGCACTTGGGTGGCCTGGGCTGGACGGAGGGGCAAAACGCAGGTGCTAGCAGGTATCTGGGCTGATCCCGCTAACACTGCGTTTTTGGGAACCCTAAACTGCTGGGGACGCTAGTATAGATCTGATCAGATCAGATATTGATCTGTTCAGATACTATACCACTAAGGGGGGTGTATGCTTCACGCGTGGGTGTTAGCGTTACTGGCACTAACCTGACGCTGCCTGGGGTGTGACTCAGACCCTCTCTGACGCTAAAACCTAATTGATATCACCCGCCGGGCGATCAGGGGGTTAAACCTTTATTGGGTTATATACACGGCGGGTGCCCTGACACTATAAAAAGCAAACTAACTAACCAGCGTCACCCGTAACACTTATATGGTGATCACTGGTGAAAGGGTTAACTAGGGGCAATCAGGGGGTTAAAACCTTTATTAGTTAATATATGGGGGTACCTGACGCTATAAAAACCTGCGGCGAACCTAAAAAAAATTACCAGCTACCGATCTGCATCACCGACACTAAGACAGCGTTTAGAAAAACGATTGCTTAGCGACAGTGGTGATGGGGGTGAAAGGGTTACCTGGGGGGGCGATCAAGGGGGTTAAACCTTTATTAGATAATATATTGGGGTACCTGACGCTATAAAAACATGCGGCAAACCTAAAAAAAAATACTGGCTACGATCTGCATCACCGACACTAAGACAGCGTTTAGAAAAACAATTGCTTAGCGACAGTGGTGATAGGGGGTGAAAGGGTTACCTGGGGGGCGATCAAGGGGGTTAAACCTTTATTAGATAATATATTGGGGTACCTAAAGCTATAAAAACCTGCGGCGAACCTAAAAAAAAATTACTGGCTGCTGATCGGCATCACTGACGCTAAGACAGCGATCAGAAAAATGATCGCTAAGCGACAGTGGTGATAGGCGGTGAAAGGGTTATCTGGGGGGTGATCAGGGGGTTAAACCTTTATTAGGGGGGGGTTAGGGGGCTACACTGGACCTAAGACTAAACTTTGGTGACACTTTTACAGTCACAAATGTCACTGATTGCAGTGATCACTAAATAAATGGTCACTGCAATCAGTGACACTGTGACTGGGGGCTGGGGGGGTGATCTGGGGGGTGATCTGGGGTGTCTGGGGGGGCGATTTATGTCCCTATGTGTCCTGGTGTCAGTGTAGTGTTGTGTGCACTGACCTGATATCTTCTCTTGTACGGCGCTCGGTATATGTGAGCGCCGCACCAAAGATGACATCACTTCCTCCTGCTCCCTCTGTCTGACACAGACAGAGGGGGCATTTCTATTCGCCGGGAGCGATCGCGAGGGGGTGGCCAGAAACGAATGGCTGCCCCCTCATCCCGGAACGCTCCCGGACACTTAGCCACCGCTCACTGTATAGAAGGGGGGTCCGATTGGACCCCCCAACTGTACAAAGGCAATCACGTACACTCTACGTGATTGTGCCTGTCGGTGCCATTCTGCCGACGTATATATACAGTGAGCGGTCGTTAAGTGGTTAATATACTGCACTCAGATGAGTGCCACTCTAGTCCACATTATATACAGTGGGTACGGAAAGTATTCATAATACAGATAACGGCGCAAAAAGAAGGAACAACCACCTAACTGATAAAAATAAATCAGATGAAAATCAATTTCCGGAGTATGACACTAGATTGATGGTTCCGTCCGGTGGAACGCATATAATACCGACAGCTTCTATTGCCTATCAGATCCGAGGAAAATGCGGAAGCATTGAAACGCGTCATCAGTTAGCGTCTGCTATTGACGTCACGTCCGGTTGCCGAAGCTGACTGCGCTCCAGCGTGAACCGCACGCCGTACGCCGTGTGGGAACCGGTGTCCACACTGGCATAGAGGGACAGCTCTTCTCGCATCTACCGTTCTTCTGCCATCTCCCCATCCCTGCAGCAACACCGCAGTGCACTACCTCTTCATCTTGGCAGTATTCCACCACCGGGAGACTACAGACACACGGAGTGACTCATGCCCTCCGCAGACAACTTAGAAGGATATCTATTTATGCTTTTACTCCACTTCCATCCTGTGAGTAGCCATTTGGCTGTTATTTTAATTATTCTCGAATAAATTTCTAACATACTGCACTTAGTAGGCGCATTTGTTTTTTCCTTTTTTTTCTTTTCTTTGCCATATATAGAGTCTGCTTCGCTCTACAATTGCTGCCAACGGTGCATATGTTCATATGACTTGCTTTCAATATTACATGGACTTCCAAAGAGAAAGACTTTTATACTTTAAATCCTATTGATTTTCATCTGATTTATTTTTATCAGGTAGGTTGTTGTTCCTTCTTTTTGCGCCGTTATCTGTATTATAATTTATGTATTTGGAGCTTCTGTATGTGCTGCATTGCAGGAACACTAACATACTGTTATTACACATCCAAAAATCCTTTTTTTTTTTTTTTCCTATATTGATTGATTTGATATTACTCCATGCCTAACATGGATTTCTTACACCTTTTGGAAGACGCCAAATATGGCACATTAGATAAACTATACACTCTATTTCCTAATGAGTTTTTTTCATCTACTATACACTCACGATATTGGCCAGAAACTAAATTTAAAGATACATGTACGAGAATGAGACGCCTGGAGGACCAGATAAATTCAGCCAATCAGCAATGGTGGGATGGTTTTTTCCTTCAGCAATATTTTGACACAAAAATTTCCCCACGTGGCCTGCGCGTACTCAAAGGCTGTTCATTTCTGGATGCTGACCTCCGTCAGGAATGGAAGGGTATTGCGGAGTTCTGCACCCAGAAATGGATCCAGGTGCTCACCATACATAGAGACAAGAGATTTCAATTCCTTTGCGATAAAATTAAGAACAACATCAGTGAATTACATAATAAATACCGTCACTTACCTATGGAATGGTTGAAGACCCTCAAACGAAACACCAAAAAAAGTGAAGATACTCTGATCAGTATCAAACTCAATAAATTTAAAAGGGATTTAGATGATTATAATCATAAAAAAGTATTTTATTGGAAAAGACCAAAACCCTCATTTCCATTAATGCCTCTTATGTCACCCAGATTTATGGCTAATTATAAAAGAGTAAGATTCCCAAAGAATCTCTAAAAATATCATCCTCCCTACATATTAACGATTCGTCTATTTTACATCCCAAGACCACCGAAAGAACAGATACACAATTATCAATTTCCAATACAGTCTTGGTGGATAATATAGATGCCATTATAATTAATACACCGACTAAGGCTATTACTTCAGCCCAACATACCCCTATTAATAACACAGAGACTGCCATCAGACACTCCTCTGGAAATACTGTAGCAAAAGCTAATCCTACTCCATCCATAAACAAGGACAATGTCACATCCACTGCGGTTTTCCAACAGTCTAAGATAGACACCCAGGTCACCTCACCTAGAACATTTGGGGCAACTACTATGGACAATATTGACACTTTTTTAGTGCAGACCCCCCGCTCCAGCCCACCCACAACAAAAAGAAAACTTTCAGAAGAGGAAGGAGAGGGGGAAGAAATAAATTTAAATCTAACCAGACCAGAGAAACTGCGAAAAGTGTAAAGATTTTCAATTTATCTAACCAATCTCTAAGTGACCAAGAACTCTCACTATTGGCACGGGGCCTTAATTTTGCCCCAGCCATAGCCCCTAATTCTTTTGTCATGTTTAAAGACCTCAATAGGTTTGTCAGAAACCTAACTTTGAGGCGTCATTATAATATAAAAGACAAAAAAACATCTACTGTGGACATAGAGACCGATCTCCAGACCGACAACTCTCCAACCTTAGATTCATCTATGGAACAACAAGCATTATTAGATTTATGTGAACTATGGAATGCCGATGAAGAAGATGATATCGTTGCCTGGTCCCAACATTCAGAACTACCGCCACCAGTCATCCATACTACTTTCCGACCCAAATCTACATTTAATCCTACGCAATCCAAGGGCCCATACTTACAAACATTTTATCAGGTAGTACTTTCAGAACTTACCAAACTTTGTGAGACAACATCCACCAAACCTAATTATTTTAAGAACAACTTGAGTCCACAAGAAAATATTGCTTTAAAAACATTGAGCCAGAATGACAACATAATTATAAGACCGGCTGATAAAGGTGGGAGCATTATCATACAAGACAAAGCAGATTACATGAGAGAAGCCCTCAGGCTTCTCTCAGACAATGCTACTTATGAAATATTGAAAAAGGATCCATTGCCTGCGTTTATAGAAGTCTCCAATTCTTTAGTAGAGAAGGCCCATATAGAAGGAATACTATCCAAACAGGAGAAGGCCTTCTTTCGAAAATCCTTTTTTCAGGTACCATACTTTTACCATCTGCCCAAAATACACAAAAACTCTATCAACCCACCAGGACGCCCCATTGTTGCCTCCATGGAGAGTATCATCTCCAGTTTTTCGCTATATGTAGACCATTTCCTTCAACCTCTAGCTCAGGCTCTTCCTTCCTATATTAGAGATGGAACAGATCTAATTGAACAAATGCGCCCCTATACATGGGAATCCACCTATCAATGGATCTCTCTAGATGTCTGCTCCTTATATACATCTATTCCTCATAACATAGGCATACAAGCCGTTACTCATTTCCTCAAAAATGACCCTCATCTTAACACTCATCAAATAGATTTCATACTTCAAGCCACTCTCTTTTGTTTAGATCATAATTATTTTCTTTTTGATGGAACCTACTATCGCCAAAAACAGGGCACCGCTATGGGTGCTAATTTCGCTCCCAGCTATGCTAACCTAACTATGGGTTTCTGGGAAGAAAAATACATTTGGGCCAATAATCCTTTCACTATGCACCTCATTTTTTACAGACGATACATAGATGATATCATAATCATCTGGGACGGCCCTACCGATCTCATTCATAGCTTTGTCTCGTATTGTAATGCTAACCCCTATGGACTCACCTTTACTTCAGAATCCAACACTTTATCCATATGCTTTTTAGATTTGGAACTATCATATACCAATAAGGAGATAACAACTAAAAGTTATACAAAACCTACAGCTGGTAATTCTTTTTTACATTATACCAGCTGTCATCACCCACGATGGATTCAAAATATCCCAGAGCCAATTTCATCGTCTCAGACGAAATTGCACTAGATTGGATGATTATGTGACACAGAGTATACCTCTAAAAACCAAGTTCACAGATAAGGGGTATCCAGTACATCTTATTGATGACGCTTGCTCCTTATATTGTACAGACCACATAGCATCAAAACCCAAGCAGGCATCTATGCCAGTGATGAGGTTTATTACACAATATCACCATAGTCATAAGCAAATGGAAAACATCTTCCGTAAACACTGGTCTATTTTACAACAGGACCCACTTTTAAAAAAAAAAAAATCACTTTCTCTTCACCCTAAATTTGCATACCGCAAGGCGCCGAACATAAAAGGTAAAATTGCACCTAGCAAAATGAAAATCAATGCTAAAAATACCACATCTAGACAGCTAACATTAATACCCTTAGTAGGTATGTATAGATGTAATAAGGCCTCGTGCCTCACCTGTTCCCATGTGACTCATGGTCAAAAAAACTACTCCGCTAACAGTAAACTGTATACTTTTACTTCCTTCTACAATTGTTCCACCATGTTCGTCATCTACTGCATAACCTGCCCATGCGGTTTGTTGTATGTGGGTAGGACTATACGCACATTGCGAGCTAGATTTGGTGAACACCGCCGAGCAGTTAAGGATGGCAGTCCACAATATAGTGTTTCCAGACACTTTAACATTCACCATTCTAAAGACACCTCTGCACTTCGAGTATGGATCTTGGAATCCATACCCGACAAATATACATCAGCAGAGAGATTCCAACGTCTGTGTAAACAAGAAACATACTGGATTTATATCCTGAACACACTTACACCCTTTGGACTTAACAAGGAGATTGAGGTTAATACAGTCATGTGATAGAGACATATTCATGTACACACGTGCACATACATTTTGTGTGGGTGTATGTTTGTATTCATCTACACACATCCCCATCTCCTCTACCTTTTTCCTCTTTTCCTTTTTGACCATTAAGAACCAATAGGAACCCTTATTCCACTATGTTGTGTTTTATTACATCCTCATTTGTACATATATTCCTGCTATTTATATATTCCTTCCTTGATGGTAAAAGATTTTTATTTATTGATTTTTTATCAATTGGCTGTTTATCAATTGGTCCTTTATCAATGATCGTTATATAATTTTTATCATTAAACCCCTTTTTTTATTGTGAGCACAATATCCATACACAATGGATTGGACGCATGCATGTGCGGATGTGTGCATATGCATGCTTGCGATCCCCATCATTATAAATTAGATATCTGTATTATTGAGATTATGAGTTTCTCAATAACAGCTCTCCATAACTGTCTCTTGGATATTATTGGCTACTATTATTATTTTTATTTTTATATTTATTTATTTTTATTATTTTTATTTCCAATTTTATTTTTATTTTTATTTTTTGCATCCAGCATTTTTAGAGAAATATATATTTTTTGCATCCAGCATTTTTATTTTTGATATATTTTTTAGTGCATTTTCTATGCACTTTTTAAGATATTTTTTTGTAAGCCCCTCTCATGCATTTCTTCCATGCATTGATGTCAATATATATATCTCCTGTCAAAATATAAAATTTCTTGCCATATATACATTCATTATAGGGCAAGTCTTCTAAAGGTTTCTATCAACTCAATCAATTGTATATTGTATGTTTTTTAAATCTACGAATTCCTATGTATATGCTATTGTTAGGCCTATGTATCCATTCCTTCCAGCCTACAGCACTTCATTTCCGGAGTATGACACTAGATTGATGGTTCCGTCCGGTGGAACGCATATAATACCGACAGCTTCTATTGCCTATCAGATCCGAGGAAAATGCGGAAGCATTGAAACGCGTCATCAGTTAGCGTCTGCTATTGACGTCACGTCCGGTTGCCGAAGCTGACTGCGCTCCAGCGTGAACCGCACGCCGTACGCCGTGTGGGAACCAGTGTCCACACTGGCATAGAGGGACAGCTCTTCTCGCATCTACCGTTCTTCTGCCATCTCCCCATCCCTGCAGCAACACCGCAGTGCACTACCTCTTCATCTTGGCAGTATTCCACCACCGGGAGACTACAGACACACGGAGTGACTCATGCCCTCCGCAGACAACTTAGAAGGATATCTATTTATGCTTTTACTCCACTTCCATCCTGTGAGTAGCCATTTGGCTGTTATTTTAATTATTCTCGAATAAATTTCTAACATACTGCACTTAGTAGGCGCATTTGTTTTTTCTTTTCTTCACGGAAAGTATTCAGACCCCTTTAAATTTTTTACTCTGTTGTATTGCAGCCATTTGCTAAAATCATTTAAGCTCATTTTTTTTCCTCAATGTACACACAGCACCCCATATTGGCAGAAAAACACAGAAGTGTTAACTTTTTGCAGATTTATTAAAGAAAAAAAACTGAAATATCACATGGTCCCAAGTATTCAGACCCTTTGCTGTGACACTCATATTTAACTCAGGTGCTGTCCATTTCTTCTGATCATCCTTGAGATGGTTCTACACCTTCATTTGAGTCCAGCTCTGTTTGATTATACTGATTGGACTTGATTAGGAAAGCCACACACCTGTCTATATAAGACCTTACAGCTCACAGTGCATGTCAGAGCAAACGAGAATCATGAGGTCAAAAGGAACTGCCCAAAGAGCTCAGAGACAGAATTGTGGCAAGGCACAGATCTGGCCAAGGTTACAAACAAATTTCTTCTGCACTTACGGTTCTTAAGAGCACAGTGGCCTCCATAATTCTTAAATGGAAGACGTTTGGGACGACCAGAACCCTTCCTAGAGCTGGCCGTCTGGCCAAACTGAGCTATCGAGGGAGAAGAGCCTTGGTGAGAGAGGTAAAGAAGAACCCAAAGAGGACTGTGACTGAGCTCCAGAGATGCAGTTGGGAGAAAGTTGTAGAAAGTCAACCATCACTGCAGCCCTCCACCAGTCGAGGCTTTATGGCAGTGTGGCCCGACGGAAGCCTCTCCTCAGTGCAAGACACATGAAAGCCCGCATGGAGTTTGCTAAAAACACCTGAAGGACTCCAAGATGGTGAGAAATAAGATTCTCTGGTCTGATGAGACCAAGATAGAACTTTTTGGCCTTAATTCTAAGCGGTATGTGTGGAGAAAACCAGGCACTGCTCATCACCTGTCCAATACAGTCCCAACAGTGAAGCATGGTGGTGGCAGCATCATGCTGTGGGGGTGTTTTTCAGCTGCAGGGACAGGACGACTGGTTGCAATCGAGGGAAAGATGAATGCAGCCAAGTACAGGGATATCCTGGACGAAAACCTTCTCCAGAGTGCTCAGGACCTCAGACTGGGCCGAAGGTTTACCTTCCAACAAGACAATGACCCTAAGCACGCAGCTAAAATAATGAAGGAGTGGCTTCACAACAACTCTGACTGTTCTTGAATGGCCCAGCAAGAGCCCTGACTTAAACCCAATTGAGCATCTCTGCAGAGACCTAAAAATGGCTGTCCACCAACGTTTACCATCCAACCTGACAGAACTGGAGAGGATCTGCAAGGAGGAATGGCAGGAGGATCCCAAAATCCAGGTGTGAAAAACTTGTTGCATCTTTCCCAAAAAGACTCATGGCTGTATTAGATCAAAAGGGTGCTTCTACTAAATACTGAGCAAAGGGTCTGAATACTTAGGACCATGTGATATTTCAGTTTTTATTTTTTAATAAATCTGCAAAAATGTCAACAATTCTGTGTTTTTCTGTCAATATGCGATACATTGAGGAAAAAAATGAACTTAAATGATTTTAGAAAATGGCTGCAATATAACAGTGAAAAATTTAAGGGGGTCTGAACAATTTCCGTACCCACTGTATCTACAAGGCTGCTTCCTCTTCCATAGCCGGCTGCACCTCTAGAGCGCTATATACATCTTTAACCCATCAAACTTGTTCTTAACCCAGTCAAGCCTGAACTGAACTTTTCCAGGGTCTAAGCCACCCCTAACCACTGGATTTTAGTCTCATAACCACTTTTAGCTAATGTTTTGTTTCCCACCCATCTGTCTCTCTCCAAGCGCCACTATACTCCCCCTCCTCTTGGTTACAATTATCTTCCTGCCCTGGCTCGCCAATATGCCCAGTTATGCATACTTACCTAGCTAGTCGCCCTGATATTGGGAATCATTTATTCATCCATATGGATGGGTCACCGCTAATAAAATTCCAATTTAATAGTGTTTTAGCCAAATGTTGCAAGTCTTTGCGGTTAGGTTTTACTTTTATATTTCATTGCATTCTTTCATAATTGGCGCGGTTATGGAAGCTGCTAGACTTGGTTTTGATTCTAGGGGCATAAAAAAATTGGGCAGATGGAAATCAGATACCTAGAAGTTATATGTTCATCCTAACTCTTTTATTTGATTGTTATAGGTTGCCCGAGAGTGGTCTGGCTGATTGGACACTTGTTAGTTTACTGGGCGCACAAGAGCTTCTTCTCGTTCATACACCAATTTAGGATTGGATTCTTCGTTTCAAGTTTATTGGTTTGGGAGACTGGGTATGTTGTGGGAGGAATTGCGGTTTAAATTTGGTAGACTTCTGTTAGTTTGGTCAGCCCCTGTTATCCTACTAGTGCATTTGGGTGGAAATGATGTGGGTCAACAAGAAAACTTGAGTTCATTTTAAACATTAAGCAAACCATTCATTGTATTAAAATTTCTTACCCAAATATAGTGATAATATTTTCAGAGATTATACCTAGTTTATGGTGGATTGAGTTTTTGATTCAATTGGACACATTGAAATCATTGGAAAAAGTACGTAAGAGGGTCAATAAAGCCATTGAAAAATGTATTTACCCTGTCTATGGTTTGTCGTTGAGACATATAAACTTGAAGGGTGGTCTTCCAGGTTTGTAACGGGACGATGGGGTGCATTTATCGGAAATTGGCCTAGACATACTAAATTTTGAATTTCAAACTTGTATTGAACTGGCCGCAAGCTGTTGGGGTAGTGCGACAGATGGTTGGCGACAGTTGTTTAAAAATAAAATATACATTTTAAGTTCATTTCAACTTGAGTTGGAGTGGCTGAGCTGGGTTTTAAAAAATTGTGTTATACGAATTTTAATGCTGGTTAAAAATTACTTAAAAGTTATATTGTCTTTTGAAATAATAAAAAACAATGATAATAGCTACGGCCAAAATATTAATCCAAAAAAAATAATTATATAATAAAATTGTTGACTTAAGAAAAGATTATTTTGGTGTTGTGTTTTTTATTTATGTTTAGACCATACTGTCTACGATCCCATAGATCTGTTTATAAAAATGTGCCAAAGTTGTAGCATTTATCATCTGTACTGCAAAATTAAATTATGAAATACTCATTTAAAGTCCAACTCATAAACTGATCCAGTGATATGTTGGATAGCAATATTTTCTTACAGAGCACGTTTGAAATGTCAAAGTGCACCCCCGCTGTTTACCAAGAGTGGAAACTGAGGCAAAAGAAAGAATTATTTGTCCCCTTCTGAAATTCCAGTTGGTTAACAGACGAAATCAAATGCCAGAAGACATGCTTAAAAGGGACACTGCTCCCAAAATAGAACTGGATCATATGAGGACAAGGTGGAAACAAACAAGCTAATACTCTTCAGAGTTATGGAAAAATTCGAACCCAAAAAGGAAGACGAGTTGCACACTCCACCAGTGTTAAGAAAACACCTGCAGTGAAAACGAAGGATAGGGAATGTAGACACTCATTACTTGCTAGAAATGTGGTGTTATACCCCAATTATAAGGACATGCCATTGTTTTAAAAAGCTCCACCCATTTTGCATGTTGAATGTAAAATGGTTAGTTTGTGGAATAGGTGGTGACACAAACATTCTGAGATGCTAAAAGAAAACAGAGCCAGTCACACCTTTCTATAGTCATTCATGGTGTACTGTAATGGTAACAAACAGTATGGCACCACACAGGAGTGTAATAGACATTTTTTTTATTTCAACATTAAAGTGGAGTTCCACCCTGAAAAATAGTTTTTTACCAAAAATCAAAACATAAATAAAAATAATGTTTTACTTACCAGAAATAGCGGTTGCTATGCGGAAGTTCCTAATCTGCCTCTTCATCCTGCGCGGCTGGTCTTCTTCCTCGTCCTACTCGCGGTGTCTTCTGGTGAATGGGGCGCGCTGCCTTCTGGGAACTGTGTGTATCCCAGAGAGCAGCCGGCCCATTCACAAAGCGTGGCGCAACTTGCGCATGCACAGTAGGAAACGGGCAGTGAAGCCGCAAGGCTTCACTGCCTGTTTCCCTTAGTGAGGATGGCGGTGCGAGGACCTGCCGCGATTGAGCGATCGGCCTCGGAGGGGGGGGGGGGAGGGGGGCGGCGGCTTTGTGGGCGCCTAGGACAGGTAAGTGTCCTTATTAAAAGTCAGCAGCTACAGTGTTTGTAGCTGCTGACTTTAAAAAAAAAAAGAAGAAGTGCGCATGCGCGGGATCTCGGAGGTAGACGTGCTCTAGCCGAGCTCCGCACGCTCTGACCCTACACAGCGAACGGCAGAGTAGGCAGCGGGGATTCCAGCCTGGAAGTGCCGCTGCCGGGTCCCGGATGAGGTCATGAATAGGCGGGCACAGGGTCAGCCAAGAAGAGGACAGCGCAGAAGGCCCAGATCGAACGGCGGAGCGGGGCCTTCCCCAGGCATTGCACAGCAATCCAAGATGGCGTCCGGGCACCACCACACACGAGGCAGTACAGCCTCCAGGAGTAATGCCGTGGCCCAGAAGGGGGATGAAGCCGATCACCCGGAGCTGATGAGGGACCCGTTCTCATCCCAATCATCGGGAGACTATGAAGCAGACCAGAGGGGTGAGTCCGCACTACAGTCCCAGTCCCCGGGCACCTTTCCTGTCCTGCAGAAACCAATAGACTCCCCGACATCCTCCATGGACGGGGATATGGCGGAGGCCTTATTCAGCCAGCCCAGCCAGGAGATAGCAGCTGCTCCCCAGCTAGCCCCTTACTCCCCTGATGCACTGCTTTTAGCACGCTTTTCCACTATGCTGCAGCAGGAGCTTTCTAAAGCCTGCACCTTAATTACAACAGATCTCAAGAGGGAAATTCACAACCTGGGGGAACGTTTTGAACACATAGAAACTAAAGGTGGACAATACAGTAAAAAAGGTCAATCAAAATGCCCGCTTGATAACTGACCTCCATGATAGGCTAGAGGAGGCAAACTCTAAAATTGAAGATTTGGAGAACCGTTCTCGTAGGTACAATATACGCATACGAGGCCTCCCTGAGACATGTACCGATCTGGAAGAGGTCATGTACGAGTTGATGAAAGAACTGATCCCCGATATTTCCCCTCATCACATGGAGACTGACTGCCCCTAGATCTGATGGACTGCCACGTGATGTAATAGTAAAACCGCATTTTTACCGGGTTAAGGAGAAAATGATGTTAGCGGCCCGTAACAGACAGGATCTACAAATCCATGGGACCTCAATCCAGCTTTTTACAGATTTGGCCCCTTCTACGGTCCAGAAACGCAGAAATTTAAGACCACTACTCCAGCAGCTGATGGCAAAACAAATTAAATACCGATGGGCCTTCCCCTTTAAATTATCCTTCACCTATAAAGGACGATCCCATTCATTCTCAATGTTCCAAACGGGTGAAGAACTTCTGATTGATTTTGGCATCGTGACTCATGATTCTACGGCACTGTCCCCCCAAAGTGAAGAACATCGTCCTCTCTCTCCGCTCTGGCAAGACCGCAAACAATCTCAGTCTAGGAAATCGCAACGAAAGACATGACTACTATATAGGCCCCCATTGATACCTTTTGGGACTGGCTAAAGTCCCGTTGTAGGGAAGGGCCTCCTGTTCATTGCCTCCCTGGGTCCCGGATGGGACACATTTGTTACACCCTTGCGGTGCTGTTCATCAACCTTTATTGCGAGTAGGACGGCTACTTAGTTGAATGTTAAGCTGGTGCCCCCCTTTTTTTTTTTTTCTTCTTTCTCTGGAAAGATTTAGCTGGGGGCACTGTTTGGTGAGTTTTGGCCGGTCGGAGGGGGCTGATTGATCCCCCTGAGGTGGGGACTCTGGGGCGGGGGTAACCGATGGGGGACCTGTCTGTCCCGGGGTCTTGACCCTGACCGCGATCAGAGATTACAGCTAGCCTATAGCAATGTTCATAAATGGTAATTACATTTAGGTTATATGTTTATTTCCAGCTGCCTGCACAAGGAAGCATATATGTTTTGGGTCGGGGCGGCATTACATGCCGCTCACTAGCAAGACTATATATCCTCTGTGGAGGATGATACCCTTGCAAACTTCGGTCCGGAAATTTGATCCGGAGGGGATCACGCCCCATGCAGTTACTATTTTACTCAGGAACTTTGAGTTTATATGTTACGGCCTAAGGCCGATCTGTTATTGCTATGCTCTTTATTGGTATCTTTTTTTCTCCTTTTTTGTTCTCCCCCTCCCCTCCCAACGAGCTCCGGTCCAGGGTCCCCCACCTACAGCATGGTTCAGACACTCGAGGAAGTGGTCAAACCCAATCTCAAGAGCTTTTTTGAATCATCTTGTGCTTCAAGGTAAGAGTTCTCTGCCCTACCACGATGGCTAAGCCATATTCTACTGACTATTCGGTGATTACGCACAATGTACACGGTTTCAACTCCCCTATCAAGAGGACCAAAGCCTTTCAATTCTACCATAGGCAGAGGGCTGACGTTCTCTTGATACAGGAAACTCATTACTCTAAGTCCTCAGCCCCCAGATATCTAAACGCGAGATACCCTCAATTTTTCCTTGCTTGTGGCCCACAAAAAAAGGGGGGAGTGGCGATCTGTTTTTCTAAGCAGATCCCCTTTACACCCATTACGATAAATTAAAGATAAGGGTGGTAGATACCTCATGGCGGTGGGTCGTCTCCATGATCAATTAGTTTCGTTCGTTTCGTACTACGCACCAAACACAGGTCAGCCTGAATTTTTTAAGAACATGCTCAATGTTCTTATGCCAAAGGTCCAAGGGCAAATAGTCATGGGAGGTGATAGTAATATCCCTATGGATAGGACAATGGATAAATCCGATCATACGAAACCACTCTTACGGCGCCCACCTAAAGACAGTAGTAAGGTTTCACGCCTATTTCACCTCCATGATTTGATTGACACTTGGCGAGAATACAACCCCACAGTTAGAGATTTCACGCATTTCTCGCAGGTGCATCACACCTATTCCAGGATAGATAATCTCTTGGTGCGTACCCCTCTACTCCCATATATAACGTCGGTTAAGATCCTGGCTACCCCCTGGTCTGATCATTCGCCGGTTAAACTCGTCACCAAATGGCTTTGGACTAAAGCCACCCCCTCCCCATGGCGACTTAATGTTAGCCTACTGAACGACCCTATTATATATGTGGAAATTCAGAAAGAACTCCAGGCGTACTTCGACACTAATAAATCCACTGACACCTCGACTACAATTAACTGGGCCGCTCACAAAGAAACGATTCGCGGTAATCTGATACAAATAGCGGCTAGACGTAAACGGGAGCGAGGGCAGGTAATTAAAGGCCTAGAGGCGGATCTGGAGGCGTTACTAGCGGAACAGCGACAAAATCCCCTGATTGATATTAGCCATAAAATAGATGAAGCAAGACTTACATTGAATCTTAGCCTAACCACGCAAGCTGAAAAACACATCAGCTGGTCCAAACATAAATTTTATACCATGGGCGACAAACCCACCACTATGTTAGCTAGGAAGCTGGTACCCCAACCCTATGTGCCAACTTTACCTAAACTAAGACTACCAAACGGTCACCTTACTCAAAATCCCGAATTAATAATCAAGGAATTCCATACCTTTTATTCCAAATTATATAGCCAACAGACAGTATTTGAGCCGTCAAGGGCTGAAGCGTTTTTTCACAACGTCCAATTACCCAAATTAACTCGAGACCACGCAGACTTGATGGACGAGGCATTTACTGAACCTGAGCTTAGGGCAGCCATAAAAACGCTCCACCCGTCCAAGGCCCCTGGGCCGGATGGTTACCCCGGCCATTATTATAGGAAATACATAGATATCCTCTCACCTCACATGTGCGCATACTTTAATGATCTGAGAGGGGGCAATAAACTCCTGGGACAGGAAAATGCGGCCTTTAATGTCATACCGAAACCAGGTAAGGATCATGGAGATTGCGCAAATTACCGCCCGATCTCCCTGATCAATACTGATTTGAAGATTTTAACCAAAATCCTGGCCATCAGACTGAACACATTCCTCCCATCATATATCCACCCCGACCAGACTGGGTTTATTCCTAATAGACAGGCGTCTGACCAAACCCGCAGATTAATAAACCAGATATCGGCAGTGCAGTCTGACTGGGATGGTGGGGGTAGCAGACCTAGCATGTTTCTCTCGTTGGACGTCCAGAAGGCGTTCGATTCCCTATCCTGGGAGTACCTATTTGACGTACTAAATCGCTTTGGCGAGCGCTTTCTGGATCTCCTTAAAAGGACTGTACGATTCTCCAACTGCCACACTAATACTAAGGGGATACTCCTCTCAACCCATTTCTATTAGACGGGGGACTAGGCAGGGGTGCCCGCTATCACCAATTTTGTTCGCCCTAGCAATAGAACCGCTGGCGATTAAAATTCGCACTTGCCAGGATATCAAGGGGATTGTTTGCGGAGGCTATGAACATAAGTGTCTGCTTTTTGCAGATTACTTGCTGCTCACCTTGACCTCCCCGATCACTTCACTCCCTAACCTCTACGCGGTATTGCACCCATTTTCGGACATTTCGGGACTGTACATTAATCATGGTAAGTCGAGGGCACTGAATGTAACACTACCAAGCTCCACCCAGAAGACAATTGAGCTATCCCACCAATTTGTATGGGAAGCTGAGGCTCTTCCTTACCTCGGAATCAATTTGACCTCCTCTATTCAAACACTATATAAAAGGAACTACCCTGCTCTTATTAAAAGATTAACGGAAGATATGGCAAAATGGCAGATTCACCCCCCGTCGTGGTTTGGCAGACTTCACTCGATAAAAATGAATATCCTACCTAGGCTGTTATATTTTTTTCGCACCTTACCTATAGCATTGCAAGGCAGCAACCTGCAAATGTTCCAACGGAAAGTACTCCAGTTTGTCTGGGGAGATAAGAGGCCTAGGGTGAACAAAAACACAATGTATGCCCCTAAACGGATGGGTGGACTTGGACTACCTGATCTGCAGAAGTATTTCTATGCGGCTCAGGTGGCCCACCTATCTAGGTTTCACTCACAATCACCACCCGCAATATGGAGGACGATGGAATCCTATTCCTGCCATCCGGACCCGATATCCCACTTAATGTGGCTCCCGCCTGCAGACAGGCCGACGATACTATGTCCTTCCTTATCCTTCTCACTGGATATTTGGGACAGATTGTCCAGGTCCAAGAAATTTAAATCGCCCCATACTCCCTTAGCACCTATTTTAAAGAACAGATTGTTCACCCCGGGTCTCACTCCACTTGCTTTTTCGTGGTGGACCAATAAGGGATTACTACGTATTGCAGACCTATGTGACCATAAGGGTATGATATCGGAACGCTTTATGGCTGAGAAACATCAAATGCCACCAATAGAATGCTATAGATATACTCAATTACAACACTTTGTCCAAACATTAGCTCGTAAGGGCGACCTAGCGAAGCTGACCCCCATGGAACATATGTGTAAGCACTATGATAGACTTAAAGGATTTATATCTACTATATATACAATACTGATGGCTGTTACGAATAAGCTGAATTACATGCTTCTATGGGAAAGTGATTTTCAGGAAACGTTGGACTTGGACAATTGGTTGGCAATTGCAGACACAGCGTCCCCCATTCACTCCTGAATACCTCAATCATAGAAGCTAATTACAAGGTTCTACTACGATGGTATATGGAACCAGCCAGACTGGCCACCTTTGTGCAGGGGGCCACCTCTAGATGTTTTAGAGGATGTGGTCAGGTGGGAACCACCTATCATATCTGGTGGTCATGCCCTAAGGTTAGGAGGTTCTGGATCAGGGTCTACAATTTTATATATACCCTTACACAGATCAATTTAAAGAAATCGCCCAAACAGGCTCTCCTGGGCGACAGGGTGGCGGAAATCTCCAAGTCCCAAAGGAGGCTACTAAATTTCATTTTTCTGTCGGCTAGAATAACTATAGCCAGGAATTGGAGATCGGCTGCCCTGCCATTCGGCCAGCTGAAAAGCAAATTGTCCTGGTTAATGCTGAACGAAAGATTGACGGCCCTGGTCCAGGACAAGATGGAACTATTTCATAAGGTTTGGGACCCATGGTTCGATTTTCTTACCAATGACCCGAGGACACTGGCTACTTAGTTATCCTCACTAGTGCTGGGTGCTTGGGCTCTGGACCGCAGCTCCTCCTTATCCCCCTCTCCTGACTCTCACATCCCAACCCCCCCCCCCCTATATTATTTTACCTGTTTTTTTTGTTTTTGTTTTTTTTTCTTCCCCTCTCTCTTTTTCTTCCTTTCCTTCTTGTTCCGCGTTTCTTTTTCTCTATTACGTCTTCTTTTCCCCTTACGTTCTCACATTAGAGTACTTATTAAAATGTTGCAGTATATCCTCATTAGTGATGAGCCGAACACCCCCGGGTTCGGTTCGCACCAGAACCCGCGAACGGACCGAAAGTTCGAACGAACATTAGAACCCTATTAAATACAATGGATGCGAACGTTCGAATTCTAAAGTGCTAATTATAAAAACTATTATGCATGTTATTGTCCTAAAAAGGGTTTGGGAACCCGGGTTCTGCACCAGGGGACATGTATCAATGCAAAAATAAGTTTTAAAAACGGTCGTTTTCCGGGAGCAGTCATTTTAATGATGCATAAAGTGAAAAAAAAAAGTCAAATATTCCTTTAAATATCGTACCTGGGGGGTGTCTAAAGTATGCCTGTGAAGTGCCACGTGTTTCCCGTGTTTAGAACTGTCCCTGCACAAAATGACACTTCTAAAGGAAAAAAAAGCCATTTAAAACTGCTTGCGGCTTTAATGTAATGTCTGGTCCCGGTAATATGGATGAAAATCTTTAAGAAAAATGGCATAGCTACCCCATGACCCCCCCCCCTACCCCAGCCCATTACCAGCCCCTTTGGGTCTTGTATGGATATTAAGGGGAACCCCGCACATAAAATAAAAAAGGCCCTATATACTCTGAACAGCCGTATACAGGCGGTGCATACAAGACAGGGACTGTAGGTTTGTTCTTATGTAGAATCTGTTTGTAATTTTGAACAGGTACATTGTTGAAGTGTAGCTCCAGACCAAAAATCTATTTTTAAACTTTTTGGAAAACATAGGTAAGGGTTATCACCCCTGTAACATTTGTTTTGCTGTCTGTGCCCCTGTTCAGAACATTTCACCTCACTTTCCGTCCTAATGACAACTGTTTTTGAAATGTGGTGTTTTTCTTGAAACAAGGATTGCTGATAAAGCATCAGTACAGAGGAGACACCTTTCTCCCATATTTATTCTTACAGGAGAGAATTTTCCTTCCTAGTGGTAGATTTCCTCTCACTTCCTGTTGTCTTCTTGCGTTTGCAAGTAGGAGTCGTTTGTAAGTTGGATGTTTGAAAGTAGGGACCTGCCGTATATACTCTGCAGAAATAGGCCCCTTAGTTGTTGGTGTTGGCACAACACTGTAAGCACTCACAGTTACTCTTGGTTGGTGCTGGAACGCCCTGCTGTCAACTATTATATCAGGAATTTTAATTACATATAATTGTTGAACAGTGGTAGTAAAAATTGGGCCTTTGATGGTGGTGCTGGTGCCACAACACTGTAAGCCCTGACAGTTACTCTTGGTGGGTGCAGCAATGGGCCCTGCTGTGAATTATTAGATCAAGAATTGTAATTACATGCCCCTGTTGAACAGGGGCTGAAAAATTGGGCCTTAGGCACTGGTGGCACAACACTGCAACCCTTCACAGATACTGTACTTGGAGCACAGCAATGAGCCCTGTTGCAAAGTATTGCTTCAAAAATTGTAATGACACGCCCCTGTTAAACAGGGGCTGAAAAATTGGGCCTTAGGCACTGGTGGCACAACACTGCAACTCCTCACAGATACTGTACTTGGAGCACAGCAATGAGCCCTGTTGCAAAGTATTGCTTCAAAAATTGTAATTACACGCCCCTGTTAAACAGGGGCTGAAAAATTGGGCGTTAGGCACTGGTGGCGGCACCCATAAACAAAAATGATCTTCCAAGCTATCATCATCAATCGTATCATTGAGGACTCGGAGGAGGAGGATAGCCAGTCAACATAACAGCACAGGCACTCAGCATCAGCATCAGTCTTGAAGGGATGTGACATTTTAAAATCAATTAGTCTGTTATATCAGCATCAGGTGTGTGGTAGCTGGTGGTGATCCAAGACTGGTTCATCTTGATGAAAGTCAGTCGATCAACCGAGTCGGTGGACAGGCGCACCCTGTGATCCGTGACAAATCCTCCAGCAGCACTGAATGTGCGTTCCGAAAGAACGCTGGATGCAGGACAGGCCAGTAGCTCAATTGCATACTGTGCAAGCTCTGGCCAGTGATCCATCCTCAAGACCCAGTAAGCCAGAGGATTTTCGGTGGGGAAGGTGTCCAAGTCTGACCTTGCCCCTAGATATTCCTGCACCATGTTTATCAGACGCTGGCGATGGTTGCTGGAACCGATCATACTTTGGGGCTGCGGACTAAAGAATTGTCTGAACGCATCGGTCAGACGGCCACCTTCCCCACCGCTCCTTCTTTGACTGGCCGAAGCCTCAGCAACTCGTTGTCCAGGACCAGGAGTTTGCAACCTCCCAGTCTCTGGGAACGCGTTGCACAGACCTTTCTGCAAGGCCTCCCGGAGTTGTCTCATCCTCTGCTCCCTCTGCGACGGTAACATAAGGTCCGCAACCTTACCCTTGTACCGTGGATCAAGGAGAGTGGCCAGCCAGTAATGGTCCCTCTCCTTGATCCGAAGAATACGAGGATCCTTCCGCAGACTTTGCAGGATCAGGGAGGCCATGCAGCGTAGGTTTGCTGAGGCATTCGCTCCGGAGTCCTCTGGGTCACTAAGGACGACATGATCCGCAGCCACCTCCTCCCAGCCACGTACAAGTCCACTGGTTTCTTGGGACTGTAAATCATCCCTAAAAGACTGCTGCTGATGATGCTGAGTGCCAGCCTCCACCTCCATGCTGACACAATCCTCCTCCTCCTCCTCCTCCTCCTCCTCCTCTTCCTGTGCGATGGGTGGGACAGAAGGAACACTGTCTGGGTAAAGGGGGCCTTGAGAGGCAAGGAAGTCCTCCTCTTCCTGCCTCTGTTCTGCCTCAAGTGCCCTGTCCATTATTCCACGCAGCGTGTGCTCCAACAGGTGGACAAGAGGTACAGTGTCACTGATGCATGCACTGTCACTGCTCACCATCCTCGTGGCCTCCTCAAATGGTGCCAGGACAGTGCATGCATCCCTGATCATGCCCCACTGGCGTGGAGAAAAAAAACCAAGCTCCCCTGACCCTGTCCTGGTGCCGTAGTCGCACAGGTACTCATTGATGGCCCTCTGCTGCGTGTGCAGCCGCTGCAGCATGGCCAACGTTGAGTTCCACCTGGTGGGCATGTCACATATAAGGCGGTTCTTGGGCAGGTTCAACTCCTTTTGCAGCTCAGCCAGGCGAGCACTGGCATTATAAGATCTGCGGAAATGCACACAGACTTTCCTGGCCTGCCTCAGGACATCCTGTAAGCCCGGGTACCTGCCCAAGAAGCGCTGCACCACCAGGTTAAGGACGTGAGCCACACAGGGCACATGGGTCAGTTGTCCCTGTCGGAGGGCGGAGAGGAGGTTGGTGCCATTGTCGCAAACCACCATTCCTGGCTTAAGCTGGCGTGGCGTCAACCACCTCTCGGCCTGGCCCTGCAGAGCAGACAGGACCTCTGCCCCAGTGTGGCTTCTGTCCCCCAAACACACCAGCGCAAGCACGGCATGGCATCTTTTTGCCTGCGTACTTGCGTAGCCCCGTGAACGGCTACGGAGCACCGCTGGTTCATAGGACAAACCACAGGAAGAGGCCATGGAGGAAGAAGAAGAGGAGGGGGTGGAGGAGAGAGGTGTGTCACAACCAGTAGTAGCATTTTGGAGGCGTGGCGGTGGGACAACCTCCAACACTACTGCACCTTGTCCTGAATCCTTCCCAGCTGCCAAAAGAGTGACCCAATGGGCCGTGAAAGAAAGGTAACGTCCCTGTCCATGCCTGCTGGACCATGAGTCAGCGGTAATATGCACCTTACCGCTGACCGCCCTGTCCAGCGAGGCCAAGACATTGCCTTCCACATGCCGGTAGAGAGCCGGAATAGCCTTCCGTGAGAAAAAGTGGCGTTTGGGAACCTGCCACTGAGGAACCGCACATTGCACAAACTCACGGAAGGGGGCCGAGTCTACCAACTGAAAAGGCAGCAGTTGAAGCGCTAGCAATTTAGCCAAGCTAGCATTCAACCGCTGGGCATGTGGATGGCTGGGAGTGAACTTCTTTCGACGGTCCAGCAGCTGGGGCAGGGAAATTTGCCTGCTAGAATCGGACGTCGGTGTACTGCTAGCAGAGTGGGCGCAAGTACTTGGCTGTGACACACCTAATTCTACACCTTCATTCCTCTCAGTGCATGTTTCAGAGAGGACTGAAGTTATAGTGGGGTTGGAGATCCCAGCTGATGCGGTGCAAGGAGAGGTCCGCTTTGTTCTTTGGTGTGGGTCTTTGAGGTAGGCTTGCCAACGAGCTGCATGGCAGGTCAACATATGTCTGGTCAGGCATGTGGTACCCAAGCGGCTGATGTTTTGGCCACGCGATATACGCTTGAGACATATGTTGCAAACAGCAGCTGTGCGATCTGATGCACTAGCCTCAAAAAAGGCCCACACCAAAGAACTTTTTGAATGACGGGCAGAGGCAGCGCCCTGCACAGGCGGAGCTCTGCGGTGTGATTCCGTCGGTGTACTGCCCTTACGCTGGCCACCAAAGGGCATCCTGCCTCGTTGGAGATGTGCCTCCTCCTCATCCTCCTCCTCCTCCTCTCTCCTATTAGGCACCCACGTGGAGTCATTGACCTCATCATCCCCTCCCTCCTCATCACTGGAGCCAATCTGGCAGTATGCTGCAGCTGCTGGAACATGACTGCCAGATTGGTGTCCTTCTTGAGCATCCCCTCTGTCTGCTCTCACGCTACTGCCTTCCTCTAGCTGGGTTTCATCATCAGACCCTTCGAAACGCTGGGC
The DNA here is from genome assembly GCA_029206835.1 of Rana muscosa. Lineage (NCBI taxonomy): Eukaryota > Metazoa > Chordata > Amphibia > Anura > Ranidae > Rana > Rana muscosa. The sequence continues at coordinate 444,293,567 of CM055116.1, forward strand.
ATCCTCCTGGAGCATGTACCCAACACTGTGCTGAAACAGTTCGGGGGACTCCTCAGGAGGAGGACATGGTGGGTCTAGGGAAGGAGTGACTGATGATTTGTCTGACATTGATACCAGGGAAGACGACGCTTTGGCAGCTGCTTTTCCAGTACCCTGAGCCTGGGTGAGAGAGGATGAGGAGGAGGAGGAGGGCTTGGTCATCCACTCTACCAAGTCTTCGGCATGATGTGGCTCAACATGTCCAGCTGCCGAAAACAAGGACAAGCGTGTCCCATGGCCATGTGCTGATGACAATGCACCGCGTCCACGACCAGCACTGTTGCCCCCAGACACAGAGCCTGCTTGCCCTCTTTTATTGCCTCCTGACTGTCTGCCTCTCCTTGTTTGCCTTCCAGACATTCTAATAGATGGCCTGCAGGGAGATGGGAAAAAAGCAATAAGGGCTACCTTCAGGTGTCCTTCTCTGTCCCTTGAAACAAGGACTTTCACAGTGAAAGAAACTGACACTGTCCCTACCTAGAGTTTTCTGTCCCTAGAATAAATGTTTTTTTTAATCACAATATAGCACAAGGACAATTCACTCAATGTCTCTCCAGGTCCCTGGAAACAAGGACTTGCAGAGTGAAAGAAACTGACACTGTCCCTACCTAGAGTTTTCTGTCCCTAGAATAAATGTTTTTTTTAAGCACAATATAGCACAAGGACAATTAACTCACTGTCCTTACAGGTCCCTGGAAACAAGGACTTGCAGAGTGAAAAAAAAAACTCTCCCTACCTACAGTTTTCTGTCCCTAGAAAAAATGTTTTTTTTAAGCACAATATAGCACAAGGACAATTAACTCACTGTCCTTACAGGTCCCTGGAAACAAGGACTTGCAGAGTGAAAGAAAAAAAACACTCTCCCTACCTACAGTTTTCTGTCCCTAGAAAAAATGTTTTTTTTAATCACAATATAGCACAAGGAAAATTAACTCACTGTCCTTACAGGTCCCTGGAAACAAGGACTTGCAGAGTGAAAGAAACTGACACTGTCCCTACCTAGAGTTTTCTGTCCCTAGAATAAATGTTTTTTTTAATCACAATATAGCACAAGGAAAATTAACTCACTGTCCTTACAGGTCCCTGGAAACAAGGACTTGCAGAGTGAAAGAAACTGACACTGTCCCTACCTAGAGTTTTCTGTCCCTAGAATAAATGTTTTTTTTAAGCACAATATAGCACAAGGACAATTAACTCACTGTCCTTACAGGTCCCTGGAAACAAGGACTTGCAGAGTGAAAGAAAAAAAACACTCTCCCTACCTACAGTTTTCTGTCCCTAGAAAAAATGTTTTTTTTAATCACAATATAGCACAAGGAAAATTAACTCACTGTCCTTACAGGTCCCTGGAAACAAGGACTTGCAGAGTGAAAGAAACTGACACTGTCCCTACCTAGAGTTTTCTGTCCCTAGAATAAATGTTTTTTTTAATCACAATATAGCACAAGGAAAATTAACTCACTGTCCTTACAGGTCCCTGGAAACAAGGACTTGCAGAGTGAAAGAAACTGACACTGTCCCTACCTAGAGTTTTCTGTCCCTAGAATAAATGTTTTTTTTAAGCACAATATAGCACAAGGACAATTAACTCACTGTCCTTACAGGTCCCTGGAAACAAGGACTTGCAGAGTGAAAGAAAAAAAACACTCTCCCTACCTACAGTTTTCTGTCCCTAGAAAAAATGTTTTTTTTAATCACAATATAGCACAAGGAAAATTAACTCACTGTCCTTACAGGTCCCTGGAAACAAGGACTTGCAGAGTGAAAGAAACTGACACTGTCCCTACCTAGAGTTTTCTGTCCCTAGAATAAATGTTTTTTTTAATCACAATATAGCACAAGGACAATTAACTCACTGTCCTTACAGGTCCCTGGAAACAAGGACTTGCAGAGTGAAAGAAACTGACACTGTCCCTACCTAGAGTTTTCTGTCCCTAGAATAAATGTTTTTTTTAATCACAATATAGCACAAGGAAAATTAACTCACTGTCCTTACAGGTCCCTGGAAACAAGGACTTGCAGAGTGAAAGAAACTGACACTGTCCCTACCTAGAGTTTTCTGTCCCTAGAATAAATGTTTTTTTTAATCACAATATAGCACAAGGAAAATTAACTCACTGTCCTTACAGGTCCCTGGAAACAAGGACTTGCAGAGTGAAAGAAACTGACACTGTCCCTACCTAGAGTTTTCTGTCCCTAGAATAAATGTTTTTTTTAAGCACAATATAGCACAAGGACAATTAACTCACTGTCCTTACAGGTCCCTGGAAACAAGGACTTGCAGAGTGAAAGAAAAAAAACACTCTCCCTACCTACAGTTTTCTGTCCCTAGAAAAAATGTTTTTTTTAATCACAATATAGCACAAGGAAAATTAACTCACTGTCCTTACAGGTCCCTGGAAACAAGGACTTGCAGAGTGAAAGAAACTGACACTGTCCCTACCTAGAGTTTTCTGTCCCTAGAATAAATGTTTTTTTTAATCACAATATAGCACAAGGAAAATTAACTCACTGTCCTTACAGGTCCCTGGAAACAAGGACTTGCAGAGTGAAAGAAACTGACACTGTCCCTACCTAGAGTTTTCTGTCCCTAGAATAAATGTTTTTTTTAAGCACAATATAGCACAAGGACAATTAACTCACTGTCCTTACAGGTCCCTGGAAACAAGGACTTGCAGAGTGAAAGAAACTGACACTGTCCCTACCTAGAGTTTTCTGTCCCTAGAATAAATGTTTTTTTTAAGCACAATATAGCACAAGGACAATTAACTCACTGTCCTTACAGGTCCCTGGAAACAAGGACTTGCAGAGTGAAAGAAACTGACACTGTCCCTACCTAGAGTTTTCTGTCCCTAGAATAAATGTTTTTTTTAAGCACAATATAGCACAAGGACAATTAACTCACTGTCCTTACAGGTCCCTGGAAACAAGGACTTGCAGAGTGAAAGAAAAAAAACACTCTCCCTACCTACAGTTTTCTGTCCCTAGAAAAAATGTTTTTTTTAATCACAATATAGCACAAGGAAAATTAACTCACTGTCCTTACAGGTCCCTGGAAACAAGGACTTGCAGAGTGAAAGAAACTGACACTGTCCCTACCTAGAGTTTTCTGTCCCTAGAATAAATGTTTTTTTTAATCACAATATAGCACAAGGACAATTAACTCACTGTCCTTACAGGTCCCTGGAAACAAGGACTTGCAGAGTGAAAGAAACTGACACTGTCCCTACCTAGAGTTTTCTGTCCCTAGAATAAATGTTTTTTTTAAGCACAATATAGCACAAGGACAATTAACTCACTGTCCTTACAGGTCCCTGGAAACAAGGACTTGCAGAGTGAAAGAAACTGACACTGTCCCTACCTAGAGTTTTCTGTCCCTAGAATAAATGTTTTTTTTAAGCACACTATAGCAGAAGCACAAAACACACTGACACTCTCCCTACCTATCCTTCTCTTTCCCTAAACTAAAGGAATCCAGGTTAAGCAAGAAAGAAATAACAGTCACTGTCCCTGCCTATGCTACTCTATCCCTGCTCCGGAACACACTACACTAGGCCGCCGTGCTGGCGGCCTTTTATAGTGTGGGGCGTGTACTAAACACCCTCAGCAATAATTGGCCACAGGCATCCTGCCTGTGGCCAATCATTGCTCTCCTCGCTGCCGGCGCTGTGATTGGCCAAGCATGCGGGGTCACAGTGCATGCTTGGCCAATCACAGCGCCTGGATGACACTGCGATGGCGTAGTGCATTGTGGGCCGTTCGCGTCACTCGAATTTGGCGCGAACGGCCCAAATCGTTCGATCTTCGTCGAACGATCGAACAGCCAATGTTCGAGTCGAACGTATGTTCGACTCGAACACGAAGCTCATCCCTAATCCTCATACGGGTTCGAGAAGTTTGAACAGCGAGTGGTCTGGCCCTTGGGGGGATCGCTCCCGTGGGGGGTAGGCAGCCTCCCCCATTTGTTGGGTGGGGGGTGGGCTCTCCCTGGGGGGAGGGGTTCGCTTGTCAGGCCGGTATTATGTGCTATAATGTGTGAACCCATGATAGAGGTGGCTTGCACAAGACTGGTTACTTTGGTCTAGTCGACTGATCCCCATAATGGGATATTATTAGCTAATATTTATAGGACGGGATAGGTCTGTGTTATACAATGAGCAATAGCAAGTTACCCTCCAGAGGTTTTCTATTACTGTACGATAATGCACTGTGATACTCTTGCATTTGTTCTGAAAAATTTCTTTAATAAACATCATTGAAACATAAAAAAAAAAAAAAAAAAAAATCGTGGGTGGAACCCCGCTTTAACTAAAAAGCTTAATTAGGCAAGGAACCATGTATGGTGTGTCAGCTCCTGTTATTTACTTAAAGAGGAGCGCCAGGGTCCTTCAGCAGTGAAATTTATATACATTTTTTTCACACAAAAATATATTTTTTTGGTGGTATTTGATGACCACTAGGTTTTTTTTTTTTTCAGATAAAAACCCCCAAAAATTTGAAAAAAAATAAACGGATTTTCATTTCCTGTTATAATATACATCAGATAATAAAACAAAATCTAATTTCTTTATAAATGTAGGCCAAAATGGATTTTGCTAAATGTCTTTGGTAAAAAAAAAAATCCAGTAAGTGTACATTAATTGGTTTGTGCAAAGGTTATAGCGTCTACAAACTATGGTAAAATATTGGATTTTTTATTTCTTTTTTTTAGACTAGTAATGGGGTTGATCAGCAACTTATAGTGGGACTGTGATAGTTGTTGGAACTAACTGCCATTGACATCTCCAGTGACCTCAATACAGTGATCAATGCCAATAAAATACACGGTCACTGTACTAATAATACTGGCTGGGAAGGGGTTAACATCTCAGGTGATCAAGGGATTAAATGTGTACTGCTTTTTACTAAATTTCTGTTTTCTTATCCCTTGCAGATTGATCAGTCCCTCTGTACAGAGAACTGTGTTGATTGTCAACACAGGGATCTGGGCTGTGATTGGACAGCTGATCAGCAGGTCCCGGACATGACTCATATGCCGGGACGTGCTGACTAAGTCCCGCTGTGTTCAATCACGGCAACGACGGCAAAGAAAGCCACAACGTACAGGTATGTTACAGTGCCTGTGCGAGGCACTCTGCTGCAGTATATGTACTGCGGTGGGTCAGCAAGTAGTTAAAGACAACTGTGAGGCGGCAGGTAATTTTATTTTACAGCCCCAATGCCAGTTGGGCACTGTGTACAATCTACATAAAACAGAATGCAATACATTAGCAAATCTCATAAAGCCATATTTTATTCACAATAGAAAACATTTTACATTTTTCAACTGAGAAAATGTACAATTTTAGGAAAAAATAAGGTCATTTTGAAACCAATAACTGCAACATGGTGATCTAAACAAAAAACTTGCAGTGGTGTTATAAGCTGAGACAGATCTCCCCACAGGTTGCAGTGAAGGGAGATGGCGTCAGTATACCATCACAGATCCCAAAAGACAATGGGACCATTCACAAGGTGCAGCGTGACTTGCGCATGTGCAGTAAACTAGCCTTCTCTTCCTGTTTCCCTTACTACAGATACCGCCACCGGCACCCAAAGCTGACTGAAGAATCGGCTTGGGTGAGTATATCATGAAGTCCCTGGACAGGCAAGTGTCCTTATATTAAAAGTCAGCAGCTACAGTATTTGTATAGCTGCTCAATAAAAGAGAATATTCAGCGCAAGAACACACATTAACCATTGATACCATTAAGCCACTTGATCACTCCCTTGTCTCTCGCTTAGACTATTGTAACTCCCTCCTCATTGGCCTACTTCTCCACAAGTTATCCCCTCTTTAGTCTATCATCACGAATGCTGCTGCCAGACTAATCCACCTCACTAACCGTTCAGTGTCCGCCACTCCTCTCTACTAATCCCTCCACTGGCTTCCCATTGCCCAACGAATAAAATTCAAAACACTAACAATAACATACAAAGCCATTCACAATACTGCCCCGAGCTACATCAATTTCATCTCCAAATAGCACCAAAACTGTCCTCTCCGCTCCTCCCAAGACCTTCTACTCCCTAGCTCCCTTGTCTCCTCCTCCCATGCTTGTCTCTAGGACTTCTTCAGAGCCTCTCCCATCCTCTGGAACTCACTACCACAATCTGTTTGGTTATCTCCTTCTCTGTCCACTTTTAGGTGATCCCTGAAAACTCATCTCTACAGGGAGACCTATCCTGCCCCCAGCTTACAACCGAATCTTCCACTCCCCTCATCAGTTCATCTCTCAGTCACTAACTTTTGTTTCACCAGCCCCTCCCTGTTAGATTGTAAGCTTGCAGGAGCAGGGCTCCTCTAACCCTCTTGTTTTGAATTGTACTGTTGGTGTATTGTCTCTCTTTATACTGTAAAGCACTGTGCAAACAGTTGGTGCTATATAAATCCTGTATAATAACAATCATAATCTTTGACCCACAGGTCTAAATGGTAATCCATAGGTCAGTGATACCAGAGATCATCACTTTACAGTCGATGATAAAAGCATATCTCCCCAAAAAAAAAAAAAAAAAAAGTCGTGTGCCCTCTGTAATCGTCAATTTAATAAAAAAAAAACATAAAACACTTACAAGCAAAGCACTTAAAAATTAACAAAAAAACAAACAAATTGTAGCGCTAAAACATATATGAATACAACACCCAGTGATGAAAGTGATGCTAAATCAAAAAATCATATAACAAAAGTCCTTAGGAAATTCTGATAATGAAAAAAAAAAAAAAAAAGTCTCCGATATATGAAATCAAAACAAATTCTTGACAAATGTGTGATAATCCCAAAATTTTGAGGGAAGTGAAGATGACCACCACCGATATAAAAAGGAGGCTTACCAGAATCTGTGGACCCAAACAGACTTACGTCTGGAGGGTCACATCAAGCTTGGAGTGTACATCACCCTGATGACTCAATCCTCTGTAGATGAATCCACTGGAACGTCACTCACAGCAAGTAAGATAGGAGGGTAGGTGAAAGCTTGGAAGATGGTAGCCCAATGATGGTAAACCAGGACATGAATTAAATGGCTCGGCTGGCACGTGTCCCCTCTATTGATGTCGGTGGAGATTGGCAGGTGCACCCAGTAAATGTTGCCTCTAAACTTAAAAGCCCTCTACGCAGTCCGCACGTCAACTGCTGTCATCAGCTAGTGTCACAGTGGACTGCAATTGGAGCAAAGCAAAGCACTTAAGCAAAGCCCATGCACCGAGCGCTCAGGTTACAAATAAAACCAATAAGATGGCCACGGGTGACGTCAGTGCTTAGCTCCTCCCCCGTACACGTTACCTCCATAGGCGGGACTTCGTGAGCAGGAATGGAGCTACAAGGTCAACCCACATTGGCAGTCCCTAGTATACTTGAAGGAGTAATAGTTAATGTTTCTAGAAGCTGATTGATGTTTTCGGTCTTTAAAATAGGCTTCTGTTTTAGTTACCAGGGGTTGAAGAAAAATCTTTTTTGTAAGCGTTTTATCGTTGTTTATTAAAATTGAGGATTACAGAAAGCACTAGATATCTGATGTCTGTGATGGATGCATGCTTAAAGTTTGGATGCACTTCCTCAACATTGTGGCACATCTTATGTTCATCATGATATATTTATGGATTTTTAAAAGGACATTTTATATTGATTGGTTATTTTGCACTGCACTGTCTTGAGCTATTTATATAGCTGCTGACCTTTTTTTCTGAAGAAGCCTGGAGCTCCTCTTTAGGTAACAACCATGCTTTAATGCTGTGAACCTGATTTACTTATGTACGAATGTGAATTGAGCTGAAGAGCCAATCATGTGCAGGGGATAGTCAATGTTTGAAGTGAACATGGGCATATTTCCCCATACTTCGCAAATTACATGCTGTGTGTTTAATCCACGAGGCCTCGTTAGGCATGTTAACATGCAGAGCATGGTTACAGTGTATGGGGGGGGGGGGGGGGGGGTTGTAGAGTAGACTATACAATAGTGCTAAAGAGTGGAAATACAGTACATTATTATAGCAGAAGGAGGTGTAGTAAGGCAGGCTTTCAGGTAGAAATGTCCTAGAAACACAGGATTCTAAAAGCTAGCCATAGACACCAGAGGGCTATTAGACATGCAATCATTATCCGACTACCCATAGGGATCTGTGCCACTCAGCACATCCTGGATCCTCAGGCAACCATTTGTGTTTTGGTATAAAGAGCAGGTGGGCATGCTGCAGACACCTTTGCCACCAGCTTATCAGTAAGACAAAAAGATTTCTAACCCTCTTTGCCTTAGGCAAAAACACTGCTCTGCAGAAGGTTGCATTAGTTCCACTGCCTTACAGATATGACCTGGTGAAAACAATTATTGAAGGCCGATGGCCCAGTCTTGAAGCCACAAAATGTTTTACCTAATGTTGTGCATTTCCAATGCTACCAAGAGAGAATGATCTGTAGCCCATCCACTTTCTGTCATCTAGAATTTGTCCTGTCCGGATTTAAACTGAGGCATACCTTCACACTGACATTACAATTGGATATAACCACCATATAGAATCACAACCTTAAAAATAAATACAGGCCCCCGTAACAAATTGTTTGCCGAATAAATATTTATTATAAAAGGAATCTTCAACAAAATAAAGTTATTATTAACTATTGCTAAATTCCTTGCTTGCAATGAAAAACTATTTTGAAGGAACAAAGAAAAAAAAAAAAAAAAAAAAAAACAGGTTTTATCCAGTTTAATGGAAATGCATCATCTGATGGAGTTTTTTTGTACTTAGTTTTTTTTTATTAAAAGAAACCCTTGACGAATGATATATGAAAGCTGCCATAAACTGACTTGTTTTTAAATTGCCTGTTCTAGAGCAGACAACAGTACAGTTCTTTCACCATTTGGTTAGCCACTGCCCCTGAAACAATATATCAGTAGATCATACGCACATCCTCATCATAGGTTGGGGATTAAAAAGACGTTACTTTGTCCATTCAGGGAAAAGGGACAGTGTCTGGTGATAGCCAACCTACCACCCAAGAGGTTATACTAACCAATCCATTCTAGACAGTGCTCTGTTGTTGGAGCTAATCTTGGTGGATAGAGTCATGGTCCCTTCTCAAGCAATAGTGGCGAAGATAACCCTAAAGCATGCACCTTTAAAAACAAAGCTGTAATGGCATTCTCAATTCATTCCAGGCAGGTCCCCTTAAAGAGACCCTGTCATCATCACATGTCAATTAAGATTAGCATCTCAAGTTAAAGTACTCACTTAAACAAATACTAGGCAGTACTTGGTTGAAAATTATTTGTCCATGCTGTGCTGAAAATAGCACACCCCTGACAACGTCATCGTGTGACAAAACACGTAGGGTGAAGCTTTGGACGTATGACGTCATCACACTATGAACCATAGCCATTGTGTTGGTGATGTTTGGAAATCCTCTGATATGCCCATTTTAATCTTGTTCTATGCAAGTGTATACGGTTTTAAATAAATGCGAGTTCCTTTTATACTACACCATGAGGTGGTTCTTTGCCCTTTTATGATTTATGTCTATGAGAAACGATCAACTATTACTGGTGGAGTGGAGTGTTTTTGTGGCTTGTGGGGGTGCTCAGAGTGTCCAGTGAGTCTAGTATATAGCAGACCGAGGTGGATGGATGCGGCGATTTACAACATAAGTGCTATTTAACCGCTCAGGGGGATCAACACCATGCTGGTCCAGGTTCTTGCTGATGGCTGAAGGAGCAGTTTTTACATCACATCTTCCTAATGACAGCATATCTTCTGGGCACGTTTGAGGTTGTTCTGGCTACATTCCTGTGGACTCTTTCTAGACTTTTATTGTGTTAGAAATTTTTATTGGAAACACTACACTTTTCCTTATATGCATTTATGATTTGTTGCCCACGAATGGCGTTAGCTGCTGTTGTGAATTTTTATACCTCAATAATTTATTAAATATTTTGTGCTAAAATCTAACCTCTTCTTTTTAAACACCTCTGACACTCTGTGTTCCAGATGCATGCAGCTGCTCCACTCCAAAGCCCTGGAGGCTAGCCAAAAGGTCCTGATGGGCTGGAGAAGCCTCACACAATCTGAAAACAGTTAATGCAGATCTTGCCTGCCAGGACCTCTGCTGACAGGGAGCAGCTGCATGCCTCTGGAAATTGTAGGAAGCGAGTACAACAAATTTTCAGCACAGTGGGGAAAAGCGTTATCTATAAAATACAGCCGAGCATATGCTTACGTGAGTACTCTAACTAGAAAGGTTTACCTTAATAGGCATGGGTTGGTGTCAGGGTCTCCACTCTGTTCTTCAGTGTCAGCCACATACCAATGGCTGCAGAAAGGCTCAACTGTTAATTTCAAATGCATTTTAGGGCAGGTACAAATTATTATTTGAACAGAATACACCAAACAGGTGTCCTGCAGTAGTTCCACAATTGAAAATGGAAATCAAGCTGCAGTAGTCTAGTTCAAAGACAGGGAACCTGCAAGGTGACCAATCATTTAAAGAGATACTCCACCTTTGCCTCTATTCTCTGGATAGTCAGTTTCCACTAACTCTCACAGACTGCTAATGGTCTGCCTGCTATAATCTGTCCTGCATTTTTATAAAAAGAAAACTAGCATCCCAGTGTCCCTTCATACATGCAGTACTCTTGGCATTATCTCACCAAAAACTAAAGGCTCCCTGCAGCAAACATTAGCACAGAATTGACAAAGCTTCAGAATTCACCTCAAACTTTGTGCAAATATTGGGGAAAGCAGTGAACCAGTTATGCATGCGGGTAATGAGATTTCAGAACTGTTTTCACACAAACAGCATGCTAAATTTCCCAATGGTTGCCAAAGAGGTACTGTAAATTTGAATTGCTTAGCAGATCATAGCTGAGTGCAGATTGAAACAGAAGAGTCGTTTTGAATATTGTTAAGTAACAAGATCGCATGTGTAGCAATATATTGCATAATAATGTAAAAAACAAAAAATAGTTTTCCTTTAATTGGAACTTACAGGAACACAATACCCATATACCCATATTAGTGCAGCATTTAACAATCTCAGAGTCAATTTTGCAGGGTCTGGCTTCAGATTTAGTGTACAGGGGCATGAAAGATTAGTTAAAAGAAAATTTTTAGTTTTTTTTTAGCTAATCATACTTACCTTGGTGAATGCAGCATCAGACTGATGCTGTATCTGTCCCCCAGTGTCTCTGCACTGACAACCGAGCCACCGAACACCGCCGATGGCTCGGTTCTCACTCCTCCCCGAGCAGAACGATGCCGACTGTCAGTCAGCATCCCTTCTGCTCTACTTCTCAGCGTTTATTGGAGCGCTGAGCAGTGGAGGGGCGGAGAGCAGCCATCTCAGGGCAGCTGGCAGATCCCGACTTGGAAGTCGTGATGACGCGCTGCCCCGACTGATGGCAGTGACGTCAGCGGAGAGCGGACTTCAGACCGCTCTCTGCTGAAAACAGGTCACAGGAGTGCAAAACGAATTGCACTCCTATGACCCAGAGGAGAAGCCCAGCCTAAAACGCTCAGGCTGGACTTCTCCTTTAAGTGTATATAGTTCCTTAAGATCCTATTCAAAACTGAAACACTGCATTACATGTCTGATGTTAAAAGCAAACCATAGGCCCGTGTGCACTAGCCCTTACTTTGGACTCTACATCTACTAGTATTCTTTACTAATACTTTGCAACAATCAGTTTATTTGTTCTAACTATATTGCCAAGCTCTTATCTTATACATCTCCTTCCTCCTGTGATTTATCCTATTTATTTATTTTTGTTCTGATTATGATAAAAAGTCAGATGCTCTTTTGCCTCTTGAAAACATGGGTGGTTACAGTCCTCCGGGATTAAACATAGCAGAACTTTGCAACTGGCAACAATTAAAACTATTAATCTTCTTTCAGCCACATACTCAACTGAGAGATCTGTATAACCAATAGTTTCCTTATTGTTTTCAATGTTCTCGGAGGACTAAAGTTTAGATGCTATAGCAATCTGTCCTTAAACAGCAGAACAAGGTTTGAGGTTATGGAGTTGCGGACTGTGATAGAAGTTTCCCTTCTTGTGTGGTATTGTACGACTTGCAGCTCTCGCATTTCATCCCCAGAACGTGAAAGGGCGCCGTAGATCTTTTACTGCAGTCATTGCAAAGAATCTGTGTGGGGGAAAAATGTATATTAGTGAAAATAGATCTCCCAGATGCAAGTACACTGAATGTTTAATGTGGAGAATCAAATGAAGAAGAATAAACTGTCCTTTGCAACCCAAGCTTATCTACATAAATATTTTATGTAGAAACTGCAATAAGCAAACATTTAAGGTACATGAACCTCTAACAATGAGCTATTCCTAAAAATGTTCCCTTTTCTTCTGTTTGCTCTGCTGCAATGTTTTGTACACGTGTTAATTGTACATTTTAGGCCACAAGATTGCTTCAAACCCCCAAACAACATATACATTTCTGAAAGCAGAGACCCTGTAGAATAAAAAACAGTGGTAGTTTCAATTTTTTAATGTCACAAGATATTTGTGCTACTTTTTATCAGTTATATTTTCAGTAAAATAAAAAATAAATGGGCAAGGCCGGCATGGCGGACTGAGTGGACGTGCTTTCTGAGCTCTGCTGGACAAAGATCAGTTTCCGACTCCGTTCCTGGGTGGATTTCCTAATATTTTGGATCCACTGCACCTGTATGCCTTCCAGAGCCTCCGGAGGCCCAAAGAGGGGCAAAAAGCTGAAGTTTCCCTTGGTTGTCGCGGCCAGAGAATCCGGCCTCTTCACTGCCGGGTGAGCCTGCTCGTCAACACAATATGGCGTCGCAGACGGACCAGGAGGGAAGCGTGGCGGCCTCCCCGCCTGGAATACCGGAGGTTATGGCGGCTATCACGACCTGCCAGGCAGCCATTACCACCTGCCAGACGACGCTCACGAATAAGATCGAGGCGGTACAGCTGGACGTGGGCTTGCTGAGGCAGGATCTGGACAAAATTTGCTCCAGACTCACGGAAGCTGAGCAGCGGGTCGGTGATGTGGAGGACACGGTGTCCAATCATGATGCCTCCATCCGGACCTTGCTCACCAAGGTAAAGGCACTCGAGTACCGCACGGAGGATGCCGAGAACCAAAGCAGGCGCAACAACATCCGCATTGTCGGCCTCCCGGAGGGGGTGGAGGGGCGCAATCCTGCGACTTTCATAGAGGATCTCCTCAAAACCCTGCTGCCTGTGGCCCAACTCTCCCCTCATTTCACGATTGAACGGGCACATTGTGTGCTGCCGAGGCCGGGTCCGGAGGGGCCCCCCCCGTACCTTTATCCTTCGGCTGCTGAATTTCCGGGATAGGGATGAGCTGCTCGGTGCCGCCCGCATGGCGGGTAATCTCCCGTACCGCAACACCAGGCTGAAGTTCTTCCCGGATTACACCATGGAGACGCAGAGGCAGCGGCGCTCCTTTGATGGCGTGAAAGGGTCTCTCCGAATGAAGGGAATCAGCTACAGCATCATGTTCCCGGCTAAACTGCGGCTGGTTGACGGTGAAACTGTGCGGATCTTTACCAATCCTAAAAGATGCGGGTGGCATGGCTGGAGACACTGCCTCCATGAGGATCCTACCTTCCCTCAACGTATATGGCGGTGTTGGGTTTTTAGCTGGGATACTCAGGTATGTGACTGTGGGGGGGGGGTCTTTCTATTCTGTCTGGACTACCGTTACACCCCAGTGCCCTCCCCATGCATACTGCCTGAAGTTGCACTGGAACTCCCCTGCCCATTTAACCTGCTGACTGGCCCGCCATGTGCCTTACTTTTCTCTACCCAGGAGTTTTGTTTGACTAAGCTGGCAAGTCGTGCTTCTCACTCCAGCATCTCACATGTGATTGCAAACTTTTTTTGTTTGTTTAATGTTCATCGTTCACTGGTGACTGGATGGGCCGGTCTGCTGCGGCTCACGCCTCCCAATCTCTTTGAGATAGAGATCGGACAAGTTCTGTTAGGGAATAGATGTGCTCCTCCATGTTCAGAGGACACGGGGTGGGGGGTAGGGGTTGGATAGCCGTTGCTGTACGTACTGATGTTGTTCTATGGGTTGTTCTGTTTATTGCCTTTACTATCAATTGGTTGGTCTTAGAGATCATTTTTTCAGGGTCTGTCCTTCAGGTGTGTCCTCCGGCGTCGGCTGGGGGGGGGGGGTGCAGTGCTTCATGGACTTCCAATTCTTGGCAACTGCATTCCCTGGTGCGGGGGCGCTGCAACCCCTCAGGGGACCTTGGCTGGGCGACATGAGATGCTCTCCTTCATTTATGTCTCACCTACATGATGGCTAATTTTACATGTCGTGGAATATCAGGGGCCTCAATTCTGCTATTAGGGGGTCACTAGTGTTTAAATTCATTCAGCAGCATAATCCGAAAATTTGTATATTACAGGAGACGCACTTGGTGGGCTCTAGAGTCCTGGGGCTGAGACGGGCCTGGGTGGGTGCACACTATCATGCCTCCTATTCGAATTATGTCCAGTCACCTGGTTCGGACGCCTATTACGTCTGGCAGCACACCCTTTAGGGAGTTGTCCATGATGAGAGTGGACATCACTAAGAAGTCCATGCTAGATAGGGCTCAGAGAGTCTTCGAGTTTGGGGACAAAAATGGCAAGCTCTTGGCTTGGTTGGCCAGGGGACAGCGAGCTTCTACACATGTGGGCAGGCTTAGAGACGCAGACGGCTTGTTGCTTACTACCCCGGAATCCATTTGCTCTAGATTTTTCCGCTTCTATCAGGACCTCTACTCATCCAAGGTGACTTATACTGATGCGGATCTCTGACTTTTTGGACAGGGTCCCCTTCCCCACGCTTGACCCGGACAGAAGCCTGGACTTAGATAAGGACATCACTTTAGAGGAGGTGCAGAAGGCGCTGAGTGATGCTATGGTGGTGTTGGTGCCCAAACCTGGTAAGGATCCAGAGGAATGTGGCTCATATTATAGGCCCATTTCTCTCATTAATGCTGATGCCAAGTTATTGGCCAAAATCCTTGCCCTTCGTCTAATTACAGTGATGGAGGATTTAATCCACCCGGATCAAAACGGGATTCATGCCGGGTAAGGGCACAGACATCAACATTCGAAGGTTGTTCTTTAATCTAGACACCTCCCATGACAATGGTGGTAACCGAGTCATAGCCTCTCTCGATGCAGAGAAGGCTTTTGACTCGGTGGAATGGGATTATCTTTGGGAGGTTTTGAAACGATTCGGGTTTGGGCCTAGGTTTCGCAGGTGGTTGGGTATGCTGTATGACTTCCCCAGAGCTAGTGTCCGGGCTAACGACAGGCTGTCTGAGTTTTTTCTCCTCCAGAGGGGCACCCGGCAGGGATGTCTCTTATCGCCCAGCTTGTTTGCCCTGGCCCTGGAGCCGTTGGCCATCTTGATCAGAGAGTCTTCCGCGGTTCGAGGACTGCGGGTTGGCCCTTTGGAGGAGAAAATTTCCCTTTATGCGGATGATGCCTTACTCTTCCTTCAGGATGCTGATGGTTCATTGCAGGCAGCTCTGCAGATATTTGAGGAATTCGGCCGCTTTTCTGGGGTCAGGATCAACTGGTCAAAATCAGTCTTGTTCCCGCTGGATCCTCGGCCCCGGAGCGGGGTCTCTTGTACCCCGCTGCTTTGGGTCGAGGAGTTTAAATACCCGGGAAATGTGGTATTGAGGGACCTTCAGGACTCTCAATCTGAAGCCCCTGGTGATGAGGCTTAAAGAACATTGCTTCAGGTGGAAAGACTTACCCCTCAACCTGCTCGGACGCATTAATGTGCTAAAAAGGATGTTTCTGCCCAGATTCACTTATGTGTTTCAGAACTGTCCGGTTTGGCTCCCTAGCTCTTTTTTCAAAGGAGTTGGATGTCTGTATAGGCTCCTTTATCTGGAGGGGCTCCTCGCCTAGGCTTGCGAGATCCACCTTACAACTCCCTGTCCATTGTGGGGGTCTCGCGCTCCCCTGCCTCCTGGTGTATTACTGGGTGGCGATTCTGGTCACAGTACATTGGTGGTTTATGCAGTCCAAGTTGAACGCGGCCACCTGCTTGGAGGCTGCTGTCTTGGGTTCGCTTCGTGAGTTGGAGGACCTGGTGTATAGGGGGGTGGCTGCGTACTCGTCTCTTCCGGGACCAACCAGGGCTACCCTTAAGGTGTAGACCATTGCTCGGAAGAGATTTAACCGTCCGAACCAAATTTCTCCCTACTGCCCGCTGTGGGGTAATCCCTCCCTCCCTCACTTTAGGACGATCCCTAACCCACAGCTATGGGCTGGGTATGGCATTAAAACCCTCCGGGATGTCTTTCGCTCTGGTAGGCTATTGTCTTTCCAGCAGTTGCTTGATCAGTATGGGCTGCCAGAGCAGATGCTCTTCCGATACTTCCAGTTGAGACATGCTGCCAGGGCTCAGTTCCCCCAGACTATTCGTTTAGTAGCGGATCCTATTGAGAGGTTACTAGCTCAGGAGGATCTTGAGAAAACGCGCTCTGCTCTTTACCTTGCCCTCTTGGTAGTTGACTCGCCTAAAATAGACACTCTTTGGGAGAAATGGCCGATTGATGTTCCCAGCCTAGACAGGGCTACTTGGGAGGAATGTTTTGAAGATGGGTCTAAGTTGATGATATCCTCTAGAGATAAAATTAAATGCAGACTAAATTTATTCACCGTATTTACTACACACACCTCAGAGACTGCACAGAATTTACCCGGATAGATCCCCTAGCTGCCCGAAATGTCACATGTTCTGGGCTTGTCCCTTGGTGGAGAAGTTTTGGGCCGAGGTCTTTGAATGTATAAATATCCGTCTCGCATTGTCTATCCCAACATCACCCGAACCAGCTCTGCTTGGGGTACACGATGATGACCAGAGGCCCAGATACACAAAGTTACTTGTATCTATGCTACTGTTCTACGCTAAAAAATAAATCCTCAAACAATGGTCCTCCCCTGCCCCCCCCAAAATTGACTCTTGGGACTCCTCTGTTAATGCGGTCATACCGATGTATAAGTTGACGTATGTTAGCAGGGGCTGTCCCAAGAAATTAGACCGGGTATGGCTTCCTTGGACCCAATAGCCTTGAGATGCTGTTTTCTCATGTTATTGCTTTATTTTCCCTTTTTTAGTTTTGATAGTGTATTTTGGGTCGGATTGACACTGATCTATGTATTGCTGTTATGTATGGACTTCTGAATTGTACTGTGTACAGGACATGTCTGTATCTCTTGTTCTTTGATATCTTCTCAATAAAGACAAACCTTTTCTTGTAAAAAAATAAATAAAAAATAAAATACAGAAACACAATGTAAGATCCAATTTTTGATTAAATATAAATATTGCGCTGAGTAAATAAATGCCAAAGATGCCAAGTCTTAAAATTGCGCACACTCGTGAAACTGGAAAAAAAACTATGGTACTCAAAAGTGTCTATAGGAAATGCTTCAGCTTAGAGTTAACAATGACAGTCCTGGAATTATTGGTCTTACTTCAGAATGTGGTACAGTTGTAGTTTTCGTATGCTCAGCACCTAATGCATGTGTATGTGGAGGGCTGTTAAATTTTTTTGGAGTTTGTTTTATTAAACTTTGTTTTCTAACTTCACTTTATTGCTAACAGAAGGTGGCTGACAAGCTCCCAATGTGACAGCATAGGCAAGGTGACAGTTCCTTTTAAAAACAAAAAAACATCAGGGTGCTATTAGACTGCTAATACCACTTCTGCGCTTTGTTAAAAACTGCTCAATCCAGGTTTGGCAGCTTTGAACCTGGAAGTGCTCAGAGCTGAGTGCCAGGACATGTTGCGTGGTGGGTGGATGTAGGTGGGGGCCAGAAGTCATACAGATGTAAAACAATTGGACGGCAGTAAAATAATTTCTACTACAAAGCCAACAGCTCAGTGTAAAAAGGCAAACAAACTCCTGACTGCCATCATGGCCAGTAGTTTGTTTACAAATTGGTGCTGGTGCCAAAATGACATAATGCTTACAATGTAAGGAATAAAAGTGGTTGTAAACCTCGGACATGAAATATGAACAAAGCATATCCCTCTATAGTGTGTACTTGTCTCAGTTCAGAGCACTAAGTGTCATTTGTGTGTGCTGCCTTGTTCCTCTGCTATCAGCTCAACATTTCTGACAAGTTTTTCTGACACCGAGAAAAATGGTGACAGAGGAGGGATCTCCAGCTGATTTACAGCCTCAGATCTGTTCCTGTGAGCTGTGTGGAGAGGGGTGTGTCTGTTCCCTCCAATCAGCTCCCAGAGCTGCCCTTACTGAGGTATAAAGTATGTAATTTCAGCTCTCCGCCCCTTTTTTCATGAACGCTCAAGCAAGCTTTATAAATCCTCGACTTTGAATGGATGTAGAGAAGAGAAGACTGCAGATAAACAGGTACAACCCATCTAGGAGGATTTGTTTAATCTCTGTGTATCATCTGAGGCCAGGCACTTCACTGGATATATGCAATGTATATTTGTTCCATTGGCATAAAAAATACCTGTTGATCTTGCAAGAAATCTTGTCAACTAAAAACATTCTGTGCTCTCTGCCTGTGCTGCACTCTTTTCAGTTATATTGTTCAAAGGACTGTAAGACCCGGTCTTGTCTAGGGTATATAAAAGAGGATGGGGGGGGGGTCCCCAGTAGTCCTGTCGTCATCCTATGATTGGATGTCAGAATCACCAAATTATAATAAAAACTACATGGATACTGAAAGCTTTAGACGCTGCTTTAGCCACTTTTGGACCGCCTGTTATTTTGAAGAGGGATATTGTTGTTATGGCAGCAGATAGCTGCCATAACCCAGGTATCCTCTTGTTCAGCAGGTGGTCCGCTTTCAGGAAAAAAAGTGGTCTCTGTGGCAAATTCGCCGCAAGATCTATTTTAAATCGGCGGTGGGAGAGGCCCGCCCTCCCGCTGCCCTCCACCGCTTACCAGAGCCGTAGGCAGCAGCGGAGGCGATCGGGTCCTCTTCCGTGTGTGGTATCGAGAGGAGTGAGGGGAAGATGGCCCCACCCTGTCTTCATATCATTGCAGGGCGGAAGCAATGTCAAAACTTCACTTACGCCCATAGCTCCTAAAGAGACTTTTTTTTCAAATGACATTTAATTTATTTTTTATTGCATTTTAGTGTAAATATGAGATCTGAGGTATTTTTGACCCCAGCTCTCATATTTAAGGAGGCGCTGTCATGCTTTTTTTTCTATTACAAGGGATGTAGAATTTTTTTAAATGTCACCTAGAGAGATTTTTAAGGGTAAAAGTTTGTCGCCTTTGCACGAGGGGGCGCAATTTTGAAGCATGACATTTTATCATTTTGGGCTAACTTTACCGTCTTATATTTTAATTAAAAAAAGTATTTTTTCCAAAAAAAGTGCACTTGTAAAACCGCTGTGCAAATACGGTGTGACAGAAAGTATTGCAACGACCGCCATTTTATTCTATAGGGCGTTAGAAAAAGTAATTTCTAGCAAAAAAAAAACAAAATGTTTTTTAACTTGTAAACACCAAATCTCAGAAAGAGGTTCGGTCCTTAAGTGGTTAATGGACGTCTGGCATTTTTTTATTTCTGCCTCTAAACACCCCTGCACGTTAGCCTATGTGTAAGTTGAAGGAGAGGGATCAGTACTTGTAAATAGTATCATGTGACCCCTCGTATAGGCTGGATACAGTGTCTGTTCTGTCAGCTTTCTAGTAACAGCTCAGGACACAGAAATCACCCGGCAGATCGGCCGCCAAATGGCTATTTATTCAGTTGCGGCCATGAACAGGAACGGTTAAACAAAGGGCCAACGATCCATCGTTGAAAAACATACATTGGTGTGTAAGCAGTTAAGAGGAATTGAGTCAAATTACTCCACTAAAATATTATTCTTAAACTTGTAGTGCTGCATCTTTTTTTATAGAGATAAACCCAATATGTTCTCCCACTGCCACAGTAGAGCAGACAAGCAATTTTAGGACGAAACCAAGTCCAATTTTAGTCACAATTTAATGGCAAAAAATCCAGTTGCCAAGTCCAGCCCAGAGTTATCTAGGGCTGAAAAAACATTCGGCCAGCTTACGCAGCCTCCAGCTGACACATTAGGGATAGGTTGGAGTCCTGCTGTTTTGTACCACAGCAGGAATTAAGAACTTTTCCAACAGGCAATAAAGAGTTGCAGACATACAGTAAGGCCCCTTTCACACTGGGGTGGGGAGGTGCGCTGGTGGTATAGCGGCGCTATTTTTAACGCCGCTATACCGTTTTTACCGCGATATTCGGCCGCTAGCGGGGTGATTTTAACCCCCGCTAGTGGCCGAAAAAGGGTTAATACAATCTGCAGAGGCGCATTGCCGGCAGTATTACCGCAGTTTCCCATTGCTTTCAATGGGCAGCAGCGGTAAACACACCGCTCCTTTACCACTGCAAATATGCAGCTAGCAGGACTTTTGGAGCGGTTCTGCTAGCGCACCGCTTCAGTGTGAGAGCCTTCAGGCTTTCACACTGAAGGACTGCAGGGCACGATTTTTTCAGTCGGTATAGCAACGCTATTTTTAGCGCTAAACCGCCTGAAAAACGTGTCAGTGTGAAAGGGGCCTAAGGGTGAACTCCACTGCCTTGGGCTAGCGCCCATTTTACATCTTTAGATCCCTTTCACATGGGGCAGATTCTGTTTTGATCAGAAAGGGGTCACATCACATATCCCCTGCTGAGCAGAGCAGGTGGATGATACATCTGTGTCCGCTCAGTTTGTCGAGTGGACAAGGACACAAGGTGCGTTTACACCCGCCTGTTCATAGAGATGAATGGGCCTTCCGAACAGGTCTGCCTGAAAAACTGACAGGTGAAACAGATCAGAACGGCCATGTGAAAGAGGCCTCAGATAGCCGAGCCAAATGTGCATTTTTAACATGCACCAATAAAATGAACAGTAAACTAAGGCCTCCTCAAACCATATATTTTGTGAAAGCAGAAGACCTGTACATGAAAAAAAGGAGTATCCTTGTGCTTATATATCCTATCATACATGTCCAAATGTAAAAAAACCAAAAAAAAAAACCAAACCCTCCCTTGTAAGTACATACAAGCACAATTTAATACCCATACTACCTACTAAATGATACATTTGTCGCCTTGTGGGCGTGTGCCGCGGGGAGCGTGCCTGCGGGTCCTGCAAACTCTATGTTCGCTGGCAACCCACGATCGTGAGACAGAGGCAGAACGGGGAGATGCCTATGTAAACAACGCATTTCCCTGTTCTGCCTAGTGACATGACAGGGATCTACTGCTCTCTGTCATCGGGAGCAGTGATCGCTGTCGGGTCAGTGGCAGCCCGTCTCCCCACAGTTAGAATCACTCCCTAGGACACACTTAACACCTTGATCGCCCCCAACGTTTAACCCCTTCCCTGCCAGTGTCATTTATACAGTAATCAGCGGCTATTTAAAGCACTGATCGCTGTATAAATGACAATGGTCCCAAAATAGTTTCAAAAGTGTCTGATGTGTCCGCCATAATGTCGCAGTCCCGATAAAAATTGCAGATCGCCGCCATTACTAGTAAAAAAAAAACAAAAACAAAAAAAAAAAATATTCCATAAATCCCCTATTTTGTAGACGCTACAACTTTTGCGCAAACCAATCAATATACGCTCATTGCAATTTTGTTTACCAAAATTATGTAGAAGATAACAGATCGGCCTAAACTGAGGAAAAAAACATTTTTATACATATATATAAATAATTTTTTTGGGGGATATTATAGCAAAAAGTTAAAAAATATTGCTTTTATTTTCTCGAAATTGTCGCCGTTTTTTTTTATAGCGCAAAAAATTGCCAAATACCACTAAAAGAAAGCTCCATTTGTGGAAAAAAAAAAAAAAGGATGGCAATTTTGTTTGGGTACGTCGCACAATTGTCAGCTAAAGCAACGCAGTGCCGAATCGCAAAAAATGCTCTAGTCAGGAATGGGATAAATTCTTCCGGGGCTGAAGTGGTTATAAAAAAATATAAAAAATAAAATATATGAAACATTGAGATAGATAGATATATCTATCTATCTATCAAAAATGTTGTTCCCCCTTACTGTTCTCGGGGGGGGGGGGGGGAATCATCTCTCCATGCTCCCGTATTGCCCTCCATGCTCTTCTCTGTTGCCGATTGCCTCCTTGCTTGAACAACACGCAACAAATACAAATACCATTAAAAATGATTATTCAGTAATACAATTTTAGAGCTGAAGTGAACGCCATGCACTATTCTTTTGTCCAATTTATATTGGACTACAAAAGAGTGTAATGTCTTTGTCCACATTAGTGATTATTCTCACATATTTTGAAAGCTTATCACCAATCTCTATATAAAAAGGCAGCAATAGACGACAATATGTTGATGGCATGGTTAAAAAAAAAAAAAAATTTGGAGATCTACAGCATGTAAATCAAAATAGAGTAATCAAATTGCTTACGTTGACAGTCATATTTTGATATTCAGTGGGCATTGGTGTTTGAGCAACTTCTTCATCCAGTCGTCGCCAGTACTGCGTCATGTCCAATACAGAACGCATGCACAGTGGACACCGGTATCCTCTGTAAAGAAATATGGAAAATGCAGATGAGTATCCCAACTAAAGGTTTCATTAGTAGTGGAAAAAAGCATTTCATTAGTGCCAAGGATCATTAGGCTTAAAGAATCAGTCCACTCAAGATAGACATATGTTTCTGGGAGATGCTGGGAATTAAGATGGTCAAGCACCAGTAGAATTTTGTTGGAAAATGTTTGTTTTCCAAATATTCTTTCAATTTTCCAATGATTAGTGGGGTCAAATCGACAGACCAAAGTGATGAGAAAAGGAGCAGGTTGTAAAGTTTTTCTCTAACAATCCACATGCATTTCTCTTTTCACAATTAGTTATCATTTAGCACCGCCCCTATTCCTTTACATAACACAAAGAAATACATCAACGCCGGCCAAGGGCGGAACGAGCGGCGTGCTGACGTCACCCTCCACTGCTCGGTCTACACGGACGGATTTGTGTGCCAACGTCTGGCCGGCCGGCGTTGATGTACTTATAAGCTGTCTTTTATTTTGCTCAATGTGAGTATGTTTTTATGTTTTACTTAATAAATATCCCGAAGATTTTACACGATCCAGCTATTCCTTTGCTTTTTATGTGCTTCAAATTGGTGTGGAAAGTGCTGACATCTAATTGAGGATACACGATTGGTGTGGCTAAACCAGCTGGGATTCATTATATGCCTGTTGAGGTCCTCCGTTACAGGGGACCAACTCCTTCTGGTAAGCAGGACTATTTACTAGTGGTGGTGGATCTCACTTTTTGTTACCAGCCTCTAATGAAGATTGGAGGGTTTTGCTCTAGATATCTGCACGGGTGTTTTTTCTTTTTTGGATTGTATTACATGGACTCTTTTTGAAATTTGACTTTTGATTTTTGTTTCCCTTTTTTCAATAAGCGGACTTTATATATCATATTGTTGGGGGATCATTTCACTATTTGTTTATTGCTTTCATTTAGCATGTAACAATTATTTATAAATTTCATCACTGATGCACTTTTTATTGGTCAATTCCAAGATCAGCGCAACTATTCATATTTTTTCCACCTAAAGTGGAATAAATATTCTTAAAAAACATTCCCTTCCCACCCCTCACGCACACACTGTATAACAACAGGGGTATTAACCACTTAAGCCCCGGACCAATACGGGCCATTATGACCAGGCCCCTTTTTGCGATTCGGCACTGCGTCGCTTTGACAATTGCGCGGTCGTGCGACGTAGCTTCCAAACAAAATTGGCATCCTTTTTTCCCCACAAATAGAGCTTTCTTTTGGTGGTATTTAATCACCTCTGCGGTTTTTATTTTTTGCGCTATAAACAAAAAATAGAGCGAAAATTTTGAAAAAAAATGAAATTTTTGACTTGTTATAATAAATATCCCCCAAAAAATATATAAAAAAACATTTTTTTTCCTTAGTTTAGGCCGATACGTATTCTGCTACATATTTTTGGTAAAAAAAAATAAAAAATACCGCAAATCGGCGTTTATTGATTGGTTTGCGCAAAAATTATAGCGTTTACAAAATAGGGGGTAGTTTTAAGGCATTTTTATAATTTTTTTTTTTTTTTTACTAGTAATGGTGGCGATCAGCAATTTTTTTTGTGACTGCGACATTATGGTGGACACAGACACTTGACACATTTTTGGGACCATTGTCATTTTCACAGCGATCAGTGCAATAAAAATGCACTGGTTACTGTGAAAATGACACTGGCAGTGAAGGGGTTAACCACTAGGGGCGCTGGAGGGGATAAGTGTGTCTAGGGGGAGTGTTTACTACTGTGTGGGGGCGTGGCTACGACTGACACTTCACCGATCTCCGCTCTGATTACACAGAGCGGAGATCGCTGACATTGTCAGTAGAGGAGCGGGGAGATGTGTTTACACACACATCTCCCCGCTTCGAGCCTCCGTGAGATGATCGCGGGGATCCCCGCGGCGATAGAGTCCGTGGGACCCGCGGTCCCACTCACGGGGAAGGCAGGGGGGTCGCGACCCCAACGTCGGCAGTTAAAGGGCCACGTACAGGTACGTGATTGTGCCTGTACGAGCCATTCTGCCGACGTATATATACCGTGAGCGGTCGGCAAGTGGGTAAATAAAAATTCATGGAGGTTCAGTCAATAAAATTTTCTTCTGGCAGAGGTCCGAATCTCATATTTGATTCTTAATGGCACCTCGGAGGATTGGCAAGTGTCGAACGTGCATCGCAATTTAAAAAGAGGGTCAGGGACTTATTTTCCTGCATGCAAGACAGCCCATTGAAATTAATGGACTGCCTACACAGAACACAGGTAGCAATGATGTCAACCTCCCCTTTACATCACTTCTTCACATTCCTGTCCTCTGCGCCATTTGTCACCCCCCCCCTCTTCAGATTCCTGTTCTCTGCCCCCCTTGATATCAGCCTCCTCCTCCCTCACATTCCTGTCCTCACCCCCCCCTTTACATACCTGTCCTCAGCTCCTCCCCTTTATATCAACCCCCTCCTCCTCCAGATTCCTGTCCTCGTCCCCCTTCACATCATCCTCAGCTTCCCCCCCATTCTTCACAGCAGTGACATACTGTAGCTCCCTTCCACCCAATACCTACAAAGGGCAGAGGGCGAGAGGCACATCAGTCTAGAGTGAACATTGAAGGCAGGACAGCTCCAGATAGACGGCGGGAAACACATCAGTCTACAGCTGACATCGGAGGCAGGACAACTACTCAGACGGTGGGAGCTGCACAACTTTGTGGTAACCAGCAGGTAAATGTTTGCCTAGCTCCCAACCTTGTGAACCTGGATGCCGAGCTCCCAACCTTGTGAACCTGGATGCCGAGCTCCCAACCTTGTGAACCTGGATGCCGAGCTCCCAACCTTGTGAACCTGGATGCCGAGCTCCCAACCTTGTGAACCTGGATGCCGAGCTCCCAACCTTGTGAACCTGGATGCCGAGCTCCCAACCTTGTGAACCTGGATGCCGAGCTCCCAACCTTGTGAACCTGGATGCCGAGCTCCCAACCTTGTGAACCTGGATGCCGAGCTCCCAACCTTGTGAACCTGGATGCCGAGCTCCCAACCTTGTGAACCTGGATGCCGAGCTCCCAACCTTGTGAACCTGGATGCCGAGCTCCCAACCTTGTGAACCTGGATGCCGAGCTCCCAACCTTGTGAACCTGGATGCCGAGCTCCCAACCTTGTGAACCTGGATGCCGAGCTCCCAACCTTGTGAACCTGGATGCCGAGCTCCCAACCTTGTGAACCTGGATGCCGAGCTCCCAACCTTGTGAACCTGGATGCCGAGCTCCCAACCTTGTGAACCTGGATGCCGAGCCCCCAACCTTGTGAACCTGGATGCCGAGCTCCCAACCTTGTGAACCTGGATGCCGAGCTCCCAACCTTGTGAACCTGGATGCCGAGCTCCCAACCTTGTGAACCTGGATGCCGAGCTCCCAACAGCTGAGCTCACAACCTTGTGAACCTGGATGCCGAGCTCCCAACAGCTGAGCTCACAACCTTGTGAACCTGGATGCCGAGCTCACAACCTTGTGAACCTGGATGCGGAGTTTAAAACATTGTGAACCTGGATGCTGAGCTCAAAACATTGTGAACCTGGATGCTGAGCTCAAAACATTGTGAACCTGGATGCTGAGCTCAAAACATTGTGAACCTGGATGCTGAGCTCAAAACATTGTGAACCTGGATGCTGAGCTCACAACACTTTAAAGATATATATATTGGTTTACTGCATAAAATTCCGAAGTTACAGTAATAATGCAGTATCATCTGATGCTCTGGCCTCTGGAAATTATCTGCCGTCCAAGGAAGCCAAATAAAAAGGTCATCTCCTCCAAATAAAGTCTGAAGCCAGCAGGAATGAGACTTTAAAATCAGATTATGAAAATAATATTTTATTGTTTAGGCATATAGAGAAGAGCCAAATTAAAATATAGGCATGTATAGCAGTATGCATTTGCTCATTGTTGGCTTCGTTTTGAATCAACAAAACAATACTACAATTACATTCAGCTAGGATGCACAAATTAGATTAGTGTAATGTACTTACTGTTTTAGCATGTCCTCGTAGCATGGACTGGAGGAAAGCAGAGTACAACACATTAGAATTTATATAATAAATGTCCATGTAAAATGTATCAATCTGATCATATATAAACAGTTTAAAGAAAACATGATTAGTACACCAAGCTGCAGAGATACCCACAGAAGTTGGATGACTGATGTCAAAAAGACACAACAGACTTTAAAGAGACCTGGTCACCAAACCATTTATTTTTACAACATTCTCCCATAAGAAAGTATGTGCACTTGCCTGTAAAAGTCTCCCTTTTTTTAGACATCCAAAAGACCTGAGAATTCTGCTGGGCACTGCCGTCTCGGATTTATCAGTAGCACCAGCAGACTCAGAAATGTCAAAGCAATTGACATTATATAATATTCCCCTTTGCTCCTCCCCAGCTGTTGCATAAAAGATTAGGTGGAGGAGGTGAATAGAGGGGCAAAGGAGTATGGCCAGAACAAACAATTATTAGACACTCCCAGAAGAGGAGTGGGCTGTGCTTGAGAATAGACTTTTCTTAGTAGTCAGATTTGCTAGCAAGTTTAGAGGAACATTGCAAAAGAATAAAAAAAAGCATTCAGATATTTCTGTGTTTTTTCCTGCAATTTTTTAAAGTTCCTTACAGGGTCTCTAACAAATATAATCAAATATTTACTGAGTGCCCGCTTCTTCATCTCTCTATATGGGCTGATTAGGGAACATGCCCCCCAACATCCAATCTTCTACGTGTGTATGACAAACTTGATTGGGCTTCTTGCATCTCCTATTTTGTAAGCTATTTACTCCTACGCAACAGAATGCTGGAAAAAATGATTCTTCTTTCATTTCACCTTAGCAGCACAGAGCAATCATGCTGCAACAGTGAATGTCATCAGGTACTGTATGTAAATACAAATGTGTAGATTTCTGCAAAATTCGAAGGCAGCATTCAAGGTCCCCAGGATCGGGCAGCAACAAATTTTTGTCTGTGGGTACCTTTAGGACGTACTTCAGTTTAGATACTTAAATATATGGTCACAGCATACACTTTCATTTTATAACATCCACATTGTAATAGCACTACAAAGAATCGTTTTAAAGAATAGAATCGTGTTTTTTTACATTCAAATATCAACTTTACTTGATAAATCTTCTTTTATGTTGTGCTGCCTGTCTGCTGGCCATCTCATTCCAGAACTTCCTGCATGCTTTGCAGCTTCTCCTCTGCCGTTTACTTTCCATTGTCTAAGAACTATATATCCCAAGATAACTTACTGTCTGCAAGCAGAGATTCCTGTACTGACTCCGCCTCCTGAAACTCCTATCAGCTCCTCTGTAGCTCAGAAGGCAGGCTCTGTGAAATGTGTGACATAGCAGTGCCTACCCAAAGGGCATAGTGAATACGTGTCACAGAATACAAAGACGTAAATATGTGGGGATCTTCACAAAGTAAGTTTACAGACTTTAAGATCGCACTGATTAGGAGTAGGCTAGAAATATTTGAAATACAATGTTGAATATATGATTTTACATTTTGACACTACAGTGCCTTATAAAGTATTTATACAAGTAAAGAATATAAAGCTGCGCAAAACAGACCAAAGACAATGTGCCCAAATCTCAGTCTCTAGTGCAAAAAGTGAACAATTGGCTATGAAAAGATCCAGAATGACACCAGACCAATTGTTCTCTATGAGGACAAAGTTTTGTAGAAAAATAGAGTCACTGAAGAAAAAAAAACAGCAAAAGATGTAGATGTAAATCTCCTTATTGGTCATCGGTGACTTCAAACATCCAAACACCCAAAGAAAAGTGCAGATTATCCGATAAAGATTCCACCACCTCTAGTATTGTTGCCACTTACCAGAAGGACTGATCCCATCCAGAGATCAGTATAAGCAGATGGCTGTAAGTGTATTTTTATATTCGATTAAAATGTTTTTGTAACTGGATTACACTATGGTGGCTTTTTCCATTGGCCTTGGGATATCTTGACTATATGGGAAGGACTGGCGTATTTCCTAGTGGAGAAGTTGAGATTGTCTGATTAATCTCAAGACCCTGGCAGGGGATAACAGCCATCTGCTTATACTGATCTCTGGATGGGATCAGTCCTTCTGGAAAGCGGCAACAATACTAGAGGTGGTGGAATCTTTACGATCGGATAATCTGCACTTTTCTTTGGGTGTTTGAAGTCACCGATGACCAATAAGGAGATTCACATCTACATCTTTTGCTGTTTTTTTTTTTCTTCAGCGACTCTTTTCTACAAAACTTTGTTTTCATGTCATCATAGAGAACAAATGGTCTGGTGTCATTCTGGATCTTTTCGTAGCCAATTGTTCACTTTTTGCACTAGAGACTGAGATTTGGGCACATTGTCTTTGGTCATCATAGATTTGCTTTTCACTGTTTTGCGCAGCTTTATTTTTTTTACATTTATTCTTATTGTGTGTGTCTCACATTTAAGTTGCAGCAATTATTATTAGTACTGGTTTAATTGGACTAACCCATATAAATTAGGTTTGTTCCCCACTAGACAGCGCAGTATACACACACTTAAAGTATTTATACCCCTTGAAATGTTCCACATTTTGTCATGTTTACAACCAAAAATGTAAATGTATTTTATTGGAATTTTATATTATAGACCAGCCGTCACTAAAGGTCGGCCCGCACGACGCCCCTGCCCGGACCGTCCCGGCGTGACTTCACGTGCGCCTTGCCCCCCTACTGCTCATGGCTCCCTGCTTCTGGCTCTCACTTGCAAGGTATATCTCACAGCTTCCGCCCCCTCTAAAGCTTTCCGAATGTGCCGACTCCTACCCTCAATGTATGTGGGGCAGAATTTGTTAAGGGGCTCACTGATGGGCACGTTTTAAACATAAAATGTGCCCATCAGCATGCCCCTTATTTTTATGTCAAAAGGTTCACGCTCATGGGGACCACCTGATGTAAGGGGGCACTCTGATGGTGGCAACCTATTATTAATGGGGGTAGTCTAATGGGGGCACCCAGTGTAATAAATTACGCTGGTAGGGGCACCTGTTGTAAGGGGGAAGGGGGATGTAAGGGGGAACACTATTGTGGACATTTACAGAATATGTGGAGAAAAAAAATAAGAAAAGCCCCAGAGAGTGCAGCTTGCGGCAAAAAATGAAAGACGACGCGTACAATCTTTCATGGCACAGACTTTTAAAAATCATTAAGTTATTATCGAACCTCCTTGAATTTTAATTCACTACCCCTGTGATAGACAAAGTGGCACATGTATGTGAAGTGGAAGGAAAATGATTTTCAATTCTTTTTTACAAATAAATATCTGAAAAGTGTGGCATGCATTTGTATTCAGCCCCCTTTACTCTGATACCCCTAACTAAAATCTAGTGGAACCAATTACCTTCAGAAGTCACTAAACTAGTAAATAGAGTCCACCTGTGTGTAATTTAATCTTAGTATAAATCAGCTGTTCTGTGAAGCCCTCAGAGGTTTGTTAAAGAACCTTAGTGAACAAACAGCATCATGAAGGCTAAGGAACACACCAGACAGGTCAGGAATAACGTTGTGGAGAAGTTTAAAGCAGGGTTAAGTTAAAAAAAAAAAAAATATCCCAAGCTTTGAACATCTCGCGCAGCTGAGCTAAAATCAGAGAAGCAGTCAAGAGGCCCATGGTAAGTCCGGAGGAGCTGCAGAGATCCACACCTCAGGTGGGAGAATCTGTCCACAGGACAACTATTAGTCGTGCACTCCACAAATCTGGCCTTTATGGAAAAAGAAAGCCATTGTTGAAAGAAAGCCGTAAGAAATCCCATTTGCAGTTTGTAAGAAGCCATGTGGGGGACACAGCCAACATGTGGAAGAAGGTGCTCTGGTCAGATGAGAGTAAAATTTAACTTTTTGGTCTAAAACCAAAATAACATGTGTGGACAGAAAACTAACACTGCACATAACCCTGAACGCATCATCCCCACCATGAAACATAGTGGTGGCAGCATCATGTTGTGGGGATGCTTTTCTTCAGCAGGGACAGGGAAGCTGGTCAGAGATGATGGGAAGATAGATGGAGCCAAAAACAGGGCAATCTTAGAAGAAAACCTGTTAGGGTCTGCAAAAGACTTGAGACTGGGGCGGAGGTTCACCTTCCATCAGGACAACGACTCTAAAACGTACAGCCAGAACTACAATAGAATGGTTTAGATTAAAGCATATTCATAAATTAGAATGGCCCAGTGTTTCTCAACTCCAGTCCTCAAGGCGCCCCAACAGGTCATTTTTTCAGGATTTCCCTCAGATGAAAACGGCTGTGGTAATTACTAAGGCAGGTAAAAGTGATCAAATCACCTGTTCAAAATAATGGAAAGTCTGAAAACATGACCTGTTGGGGCGCCTTGAGGACTGGAGTTGAGAAACACTGGAATGGCCCAGTCAAAATTCAGGCCTAAAAATTCAAATGAGAATCTGTGGCAAGACTTGAAAATTGCTGTTCACAGACGCTCTCCATCCAATCTGATAGAGCTTGAGCTGTTTTGCAAAGAACGGGCAAAAATGTCACTCTAGATGTGCAAATCTGGTAAAGACATACCCACAAAGACTTGCAGCTGTAATTGTAGCGAAAGGTGGTTCTACAAAGTATTGACTCGGGGGGGCTGAATACAAATGCATGCCACACTTTTCAGATATAGATTTGTAAAAAATTTGGAAAACCATTTTTTCTTCATCGTACACCACAGGACACAGAGCCAGTCATTACATAGTGGGTTAAGGGTCACCAGCGGTGATTGGACACTGGCACAACCAATTGAAGACGGTTCCCCTCCATATAACCCCTCCCATCAGGGAAGTACCTCAGTTTGTTCGCCAGTGTCTAAAAGGTGTTGGACACGATAGGATGCTAAAAGGAAAGCTCTGCCAAAGAGACCCTCTGGGGGTAAAAAGAGCTATGCTTCGGACCCATCCAAGACGCCTAAAGATTAAGCCAAACCTGGATGGGATCCGGGCCTCAGGCACGAGGCATCGCCTGTAATGTCTCTCTGCGGAGGACTGGGCTCTGGGATCCAACACTTTCGCTACTTCGCTAAAGTCCTGGTAAGAGTCTTTTACAAGGCCCAGGGGAGAGGTATCCTTTAAATAGGAACCCATATCCCTGAAGGTTAGCACACAAAGCCCGCCATGAGGGGTGAAGATTGGGTCTGTCCGATTTCAGCAGAAAAAAATGCGGCGTGGATAAGACAGAAGGCTCTAGCAATGCTGACTCTACCTTCCTCACCAGTTTTAGCTGATGCACCTGCACAGGATGAGCCATTGCCGCTATCAGGAATATCGGCTTCCCCGGTGAGGCCTGGACCTGCATATGTCACTGAAGACACTTTGGCAGTAGCCCTAGACAATTTAGAAGGGAGAATCCCTACGTTAATCGCCAAGTCCTCAAAAAAGGACAAAAAGCGAGACAGATCTTCTGTGGTAGACCTCCTTTCAGAAAATTCTGAGGATGAGGATGAGGCTTCACCTGCAGAGGATAAAGATGAGTCGGATGGATTAGGGATATCAGAGGAGCCTTTGAGTCCCAGATTCTGAAGTTGCAGGTGCAATGTTATGCTGGAACAGTGTGTTCCGCATTTAAGTTACCCTCTTCGGAGTTAACCAAATCACCTGTCTCCTCCCTGGGTTCATTAAAATCCCAGCAGGGTGCAAGCCGTTTCCCGGTTCATCCGTTACTAGAAGGGCTAATGTACGCAGACTGGCAACACCCAGATAAGCGTTTTTCACCTCCTAAAAAAGTTTGACATTCTTTATCCTATGGAGGAGAAGAAGTTTTCCAAGAAATGGAGCCTGCCTTCTGTAGACGCAGCTATTTCTTGTATAAAATGAGAACCTGACTTGTCCGGTGGATAACGTACAAATGTTGAAAGATCCTTCTGAAAAGAAATTGGAATCTTTACTAAAATCCTCATTTCTTTTGGCAGGTTCAGTTACCCAACCTGCTGTAGCAGCAGTGGGGATGTGTCAGGTCATCAAGCAACAGGTAAAACAAAGGGCTGAAGGATCTGCCTCCGGAACAAGCCAAATTTTGGAAAAATTTGCCTAAAGACTTATGTTTTACAGTGGATGCCATTAGAGATTCTGTTCTGCAGGCATCGCGCCTTACACTCCAGCTGGTGCATATGCGCAGAGTTCTTTGGTTAAAGCATTGGTCAGCAGAAGCTCCATGCAAAAAACCTTTGGCCAGTTTCCCCTTCCAATGGAGACATCAGACCCATCCTGGATCTAAGAGCTCTAAAATCGGTTTCTGAACATTCGCCATTTCCTGTGGTCGCCACCCTACAAAGGCGTAGAATTCATGGCGTCCATAGACATCAAGGACGCATAATTTACATGTGCCTATCCATCCCGCTCATCAAAGATTCCTAAGGTTTGCGGTAGAACATCGCCACTTCCAATTTGTGGCCCTCCCCTTTGGTGTGGCTACCACGCCCAGAGTATTTACAAAGGTGCTAGCGCTTCTGTTGGCAAATCTGAGGACACAGGGCATATCGGTAACAGCCTATCTAGACGATCTACTTGTGATAGATCAGTCGGTGGCAGGATTAGATCACGCTGTGCTCATTACAGTAGAGTACCAGGAGCATTTAGGATGGATTGTAAACCTACAAAAATCCTCTACAAGCCCAAAGAAGGGTAGAGTATTTGGGCATGATCATAGACACAGCCCAAAGCAGGGTATTCCTACCATAGCCAAAGATACAGTCTCTGAAAGACCTGATCCACAAGGTCAAGGCAAAGATGGGGCCGTCTATTTCGCCTTTGCATGAGGCTATTAGGGAAGATGGTGGCCTCCTTCGAGGCTGTCCCTTACGCCCAGTTTCACTCGAGACTACTTCAAGGCAGTATCTTAGCCGCCTGGAACAAGAAGATCCAAGCTCTGGATTTACCCATGCGCCTGTCTCCACAAGTGAGCCAAAGCTTCAGTTGGTTAAGAACCAAAAACTTGCGGAAAGGAAGATCCTTTCTCCCAGTCGCCTGGAAGGTGGTGTCTACGGATGCCAGCCTATTAGGCTGGGGAGCAGTGTTAGAAGAAGCTTCAGCCCAGGGAACCTGGGCCAAGACCGAAGAGAGTCTGCCCATCAACATACTGGAGATTCGGGAAGTATATCTAGCCCTCAAAACCTCGACACACAGGTTACAGGGCCATCCTGTTCGGATTCAATCCGACAATGCTACTGCAGTAGCTTACATTAATCACCAAGGAGGCAACCGCAGTCAGGGAGCTCAGAAGGAGGCGAATCAGATTTTGACATGGGCAGAAGATCATGTTCCTGGTCTCTCTGCAATATTCATTCCAGGGGTAGAAAACTGGCAAGCGGACTGAGTCACCAGCAGCTGTCCCCAGGAGAGTGGTCTCTCCACCCCGATGTCTTTTAGGCCATTTGCCAGAGATGGGGGACCCCGGATGTAGACCTGCTAGCTTCAAGGTTCAACAAGAGGTTGGACAACTTTGTGTCCAGGACGAGAGATCCTCTCGCCTACTGAACGGATGCTCTAATAATTCCCTGGAATCAGTTCTCACTGATCTATGCATTCCCCCCGATCCCTCTCTTACAAAGACTACTTCGCAGGATCAAAAAAGGAGGGAATACCAGTAATCCTAGTGGGCCCAAATTGGCCCAGGAGGCCTTGGTACGCCGAAATCATAAAGATGGCAGTAGGAAGGCCCTGGAAGCTTCCGCTTCGACACGACCTGCTGTTGCAGGGTCCAGTGTTCCATCCTTCCCTACAAAAGCTAAATTTGATGGTCTGGCTGCGGAGACCCACATTTTGAAAAAACAAGGGGTCTCTGGTCCAGCTCTTTCTACGCTCATTAATGCTAAAAAGCCAGCCTCCAGACTCATCTACTATAGAGTCTGGAAAGCATATGTTTCCTGGTGTGAATACAGAGGATGGAATCCTCAGAAATATGAAATAAGCAGGATTCTTGCTTTTTGCCAGTTAGGAGTGGATATAAAATTAGCCCTTAGAGCCGTAATTTGACCCTTGATGGTACTATCAGTCTTCTTTCAAAGACCGCTGGCATCTCATTCCCTAGTTCGGACGTTCATTCAGGGGGTACTGTGGATAAATCCACCAGTCAAGTCTCCCTTGTGCCCATGGGATTTGAATTTGGTATTGTCAGTGTTGCAAAAGCAACCTTTTGAACCTAATCGCCATATTCCTTTAATTCTTTTAAGCAGGAAATTGGCCTTTTTGATTGCCATCTCTTCTGCTAGAAGAGTATCTGAATTAGCAGCTCTTTCTTGTAAAGAGCCTTATTTAATTTGTCACAAAGACAAAATTGTACTACGACCCCATCCTGCCTTCTTACCTAAGGTGGTGTCGGCTTTTCATTTGAATCAGGACATTGTTCTGTCCTCTTTTTTTCCTGAACCGCGGACGGCGGGGGAAAGGTTATTGCACTCTCTAGATCTAGTGAGAGCAGTAAAGGTGTATCTGCAGGCAACCGCTCAGATATGTAAAACAGATGTTTTGTTTATTTTGCCAGATGGTCCCAAGAAGGGCCAAGCGGCATCGAAATCCACGCTCTCTAGGTGGATTCGACAAGTAATTATTCAAGCTTATAGTTTAAAGAACAGGACTCCTCCTTTTTCTGTTAAGGTGCACTCTACCAGGGCGATGAGTGCTTCATGGGCAGTGCATCACCAGGCTTCGATGACTCAGATCTGTAAAGCTGCAACTTGGTCTTCAGTCCACACATTTTCCAAATTCTA
Organism: Rana muscosa; assembly: GCA_029206835.1. Lineage (NCBI taxonomy): Eukaryota > Metazoa > Chordata > Amphibia > Anura > Ranidae > Rana > Rana muscosa. The sequence goes on from CM055116.1 coordinate 444,329,003, forward strand.
TCAAATAGATGTGAAAGGACATGAGGATTCCGCCTTCGGGCGAAGTGTGCTGCAGGCAGCAGTATAGGGCTTCTTGTCCGCAAGCGGCCTGCTTGATCTGGGTCTCCCACCCTTCATATTGAGCATTGCTCTGGGATGTCCCATTATGTAATGACTGGCTCTGTGTCCCATGGTGTACGATAAAGAAAACAGGATTTTTATAACCGCTTACCTGTAAAATCCTTTTCTTGGGAGTACACCACGGGACAGAGGTCCCCCCTTCTTATGGGAACCTTATTGCTTGCTACAAAACTGAGGTACTTCCCTGATGGGAGGGGAACCATCTTCAATTGGTTGTGCCAGTGTCCAATCACCGCTGGTGACCCTTAACCCATTATGTAATGACTCGCTCTGTGTCCCGTGGTGTACTCCAAGAAAAGGATTTTACAGGTAAGCTGTTATAAAAATCCTGTTATTTTCCTTCCACTTCACAATTATGTGCCACTTTGTGTTGGTGTATCACATAAAATCCCAATATAGATATATGATTTTGGTTGTAACATTACATAATTTCAAGGGGTATAAATACTTTTTCAAGGCATTGTAGATATGCTTTATGAGAAAGTCACTATAATGCCGCGTACACACGATCGTTTTTCATGACGTTAAAAATGCCATTTTTAAAAATGGCCATTAAAACCGATCATGTGTAGGCTCCAGAGCATTTTTAACGACGTGAAAAACGGCCATTAAAAATTTCGAACATGCTCTATTTTTTCACGTCGTAAAAACCGGTAGTGTGTATGCTTTTACGAGGGGAAAAAAAATGCGCATGCTCAGAATCAAGTATGAGACGGGAGCACTCGTTCTGGTAAAACTAGCGTTCGTAATGGAGATAGCACATTCGTCACGCTGTAATGGACTGAAAAGCACGAGGCTGAAAAGCGCAAATCGTCGCTCAAACTTTACTAACATGAAGGGTGGCGCCATTCGAACTGATCTTTCCCTTTATAGTGCCGTCGTACATGTTGTACGTCACTGCGCTTTGCTCGAGCGTTTTTTTTCATGATTGTGTGTACGCAAGACAGGGTTGAGAGGAAACAAGAAAAAAAAAGACGAGAAAAACGTCGGTTTTAAAAATGACATTAAAAACGGACGTGTGTATGCGGCATAAGAATGCGATTCTACCCAAGCGGTTTCTCACCTGTGTAGGAGATGTCCACAAGGAAGCACACGTGCTCCCACTCTGGAGGTATGGATATCCTGTAAGAGAAATGCGGAATTAAAAGTGGATTTCTTATATAATTTCTCATGTCTAGTTTATCCAAAAAATGCAACTGATTAAGAGTACAATAACAAATATTTCCACTTCCACTTCATCTTAACCCCTTTAATATATTAATGTCTCCAATTTATATCGTGAAAATATAACCTTCCATCTTTTTTTTTCTGGTTCCTTCTGCTCTTTCTGGGTCTAATAATAATAATAATAATAATAATAATAATGCCAATTCAATACCTATGGAAGTAATTGACAGTCATTTCCTAAGACAGAAAAGCACTGGTCCTGGCTTCTTCAGGATTTGCTTTTCCATTGCCTCAAACCTTTAAGAGCCAGTACACACTTCTTGATTTCTCTAGCAAAGAAAACAAAATGCCACTTTTTATAAGCCTTGTCATATGGTCTTGTCTGCTAAAGTCTGACAGACATGATATCTTAATCTGTAAAAATATATACTAACAGGATGATGCTATAATCAAATACTAGAATAAATGCCTACTAATGATAATGTAACCAGTTACTAACCACTAATGCCGCGTACACACGATCGGATTTTCCGTCGGAAAAACCTTGGATGGTTTTTCTGACAGAATTCCGCTCAAGCTTGGCTTGTCTACACACGGTCACACAAAAGTTCTCTGAACTTTCAACCCGTCAAGAACGCGGTGACGTACAACACTACGACGAGCCGAGAAAGTTCAATGCTTCCGAGCATGCGTCGGAATTTTGCGCGTCGGAATTGCTACAGACGATAGGATTTTCCGATCAGAATTTTTTCCTTCGGAAAGTTAGAGAACCACTTCTCAATCTTTTGCTGGTGGAAATTCCGACAGCAAAAGTCCGATGGAGCATACACACGGTCGGAATTTCCGACCAAAAGCTCACATCGGACTTTTGCTGGCGGAATTTGCAACCGTGTGTACGCGGCAGAAGAGTCCACAGGACTACAGCAAATAAGGGAATTTGTGTACTAAACTCCTTTCTTGCCGCCCATTGAGGGACCACAGGAAGCTTTCACCATTGGGTTATACTTGCACCTGCAGGACAATCAAACATTGGCAAACAAAAAAAATATATCGTAGGCCAGCCCAGGATAATCCCTCATACAACCAACGTGTACCAAAAGCATGGTTATAACACACAGGGGTGAGACTTCAAAATCCAATTTTTTTTCTCATCCATTGTGGAACACAGCAAGTCTTCAGCATCAATACATTAAGACATCAAAAAAGAAGCCCAACTGTGAGGTGGGCAACAGCAAACAACTGCTACCAATCCCAATGTGAACTAGGGACACATTTTGCAGCTCAAGGGCTGCCTGTACAAAAAATACCTGCAACTGGCAATGGGTAAGGCTGAACCATCCATCTGGTAAAAAGGAGAACATGATAACTAATGGGGAAGTACACATGATGCCCAAAGACCAAGAAAACGGTGATCTAAAAAGTGAGAAAATTTTCAGGAGAGAAAACAAACCATAGACCATACACATGAAAAGCTGGTCAAAAACAATATCCCATCAGGCAAAAGACACACACAATCTAAAACTGGTCAACAAAGAGAAAGAGCTCCCTTGAAAGAACTAGGACCAGACAGAAGAATCCAAGAATGAAGTCCTGGTAGAAGAAGAAGAAAGATCAGAGACACTCTAAGCAGGGCAGTATTATTTGGGGGGGGGGGGGGGGGTTCTGGTTATTTTACTTTTCTTCTGAATACCACATTTTGGGATTTTAACAAAACATACAATAGCACTGGAGTATGGAGTATTGACCAAAAGACACCAGATGGCACTGTTGAGCCTCCCTACAATCACTCTCAGAGTGAAGAAAAAAAATTAGGAAGGGATAAAGATAAAAAAGAAAAAGTCAGAAGATAAGTGGAGATGTAGGCACAACGTGTGAGCTCAGGCTAAGGATATATTTGCCTGGTTGTATTACACTCTCCTCCTGTCCTGTGCCAAGGATCTGGGCTTCCAGACAAAACAAGAACAGGGAAGCGCTGGAGTGGATTCCCATGTCCGTGGGTTCCAGCAGTAGGCATAGAACAGCCCCGGCTGACTGATCTTAGGGAAAAAAAAAAGAAAAAGAACGAACGATATGTTGTATACTTAAGGGTGACCACTACTTTCTTTCTCTGGATGATCTGGACTTGCCCGAGGGCTCATCATCCACATGCTTCATGGGCATAAACATGTATGTTTGAGTGAATCACATGCTTTTTTTTATGTGATAGAGAGAAAAATATTCTAAGGTTCAAATCATGCCTGCATGCCAGACCATCCTCTGCTGGTACATAGTGTTCAGGTACTGACAGCTCAGTGCTGCTTACTGTGTAGAGATCTCTATCCCTAAAGCCCTCCTCAGCCTAACACCACACCTAACCCTCACTTTGTCCCCGAAACCCTGCACCTAACCCCACCCCTCAATCTCTACTGTGCTCATATCTCTTTTCTGTGTTTATTCTCGATAAATCTACTTTTTCATCTAATACCGCGTACACACGGTCGGAATTTCCGAGGAAAAAAGTCAGACGGAATTTTTTTAAATCGGATATTCCGACCGTGTGTGTGCCCCATCGGACTTTTTCCATCGTAAACATGTTCTCTCTCTCTCCCCCCCCCCCCCCCCCCCGACGGAAAGATTTTCTATCGGAAATTTTGTTCGTCTGTATGGAACGCCGGCGGAGAAAAAAAAAACATGCATGCTCAGAATCAAGTCGACGCATGCTCAGAAGCATTGAACTTCATTTTTCTCGGCTTGTCATAGTGTTGAACGTCACCACGTTCTTGACGGTCGGAATTTGGTGTGACAGGGTGTGTGTGCGCGCAAGACAGCTTGAACGGAATTCCGTCGGAAAAATCCGTCTGAGTTTATCCCGACGGAAAACCCGGTCATGTGTACGCGGCATAATAATTAAAAAGCGCTTCCATTCAATAGTTTCAGAGAGCTAGATCCCGCAGGGAAAAAATGGGGTATGGGGGCAGGGTAGCACAGTGTTTAGAATCTTCATCCTGGGCACTGGGTAACTGATGCGACTCTGGCTCTAAATTGAAAAGGCCCTAAGCCTTTTAACTCACCTGATCTTAGAAGGATTAAAAAGAACATGGAAGCCAAAACTATGTACCTGCCTCCCAAAATAATAAAAAATAAAAGCAAAAAGTGATAGAGGAGGGGAGTTAGGCGAGGCAGAAAAGTGGAAATTCACTATTTTGGGGGAAGTTTTGTTTTAAGACACATTGCTATCCTCCTTGGACACTGGAAAAAAACGTAATTATGTTGGCTGTAGAATGGGTTATCCTGAGCTGGCCCACAATTTGTTTGCCAGTGTCCAATACTCCTGTAGGCATTAGTATAACCTGATGGTGAAGGCTTCCTGTGTCTCTGGACAAGGAAACATTTTTTTTTTCAAATGTTACACTGGTTTTAAAACAGGACAGCCAAAAATAGAGTTCATCAGACATTTTACTATCAAGTCGGGAGAACTTCCATCAATTCACAACTTTGGTGCAGCTTACACATTTTTTTTTTTTTCGGGTAAACTATACAATAAAAGAAATAATAATAATAATAAAAAGACTGTATGATATCCAGAACATGACATGCTTGCCAGACATGTGAACATCACAAGTCATGTATTTCATTTTAATCACAGCTTTAAATTGGTAAATCAAGGATGTGTGACTAGAGTTGACAAGCAGTACTTAATATGGTTCCACAATTACCAATATTGGTGCTGATACTAAGCATTTGCACAAGTAGAAATACTGATAACTAAAACCGATACCTTTGCAGTGTTATAGTGACTTCAGTCTGGGTTCACACAGGAGTGGTGCGGGCAGGGCCGCTGATAGGGCCAGTACAACTGGCCCTGTTGTACCGGGCCTGGCCAGCAGGGGGGCCCGGGCAACCTAAACAGATAGCTAATTAATGTAAAATAAAATAAAAAAAATAGGATTTTTATAACAGCTTACCTGTAAAATCCTTTTCTTGGAGTACATCACGGGACACAGAGTGGCATAGTCATTACTATGTGGGTTATATAGATACCTTCAGGTGCTGGCACTGGCAACTTCCAAAACCGGAAGTACCCTCCCCTATATAAGCCCCTCCCATCCGGGAGTACCTCAGTTTTGTAGCAAAGCAATAAGTGTCCCCAAAAGAGGGGTGGGAGCTCTGTGTCCCGTGATGTACTCCAAGAAAAGGATTTTACAGGTAAGCTGTTATAAAAATCCTATTTTCTTTCTCGTACATCACGGGACACAGAGCGGCATAGTCATTACTATGTGGGATGTCCTAAAGCAATGCCCAATGAGGGGGGGGGATACACCATACATAAGCTGAGCGCTATCAGACATGAGGATCTTTTGCGGCCTGCAACACACTGCGCCCAAAGGCGACATCCTCCTGGACTTCTAACGTCCACCTGGTAGGACCTAGTAAACGTGTGTACTGAAGACCATGTTGCGGCCTTACAGATTTGAGCCAGGGAGGCCTGGTGATGCACTGCCCATGAAGTTCCAACTGCTCTCGTGGAGTGCGCCCTAACTTTGAACGGAGGCGGTCTCCTTCTCAAGCCATAGGCTTGCATTATGACCTGTCGAATCCACTTGGCTAAAGTAGATTTTGATGCTGCCTGACCCCTTCTGGGGCCTTCCGGCAGAATAAACAAAGTATCCGTTCTGCGAATCTGAGCAGTGGCTTTTAGATAAGCTTTAACTGCTCTTACTACATCCAAAGAATGTAATAATTTTTCCTCTACTGAACTAGGTTTGGGGAAAAAAGAAGGAAGAACCACATCTTGGTTCAAATGAAACCTCGATACCACCTTAGGAAGAAAGGCTGGATGAGGACGTAACACTACTCTGTCCTTATGGATAACCAGATATGGCTCCCTACAGGACATAGCGGCTAATTCCGACACTCTTTTAGCCGAACAAATGGCTACTAGAAAAATCAATTTCCTGGTGAGAAGAACCAAGGAAATATGCTGTAATGGTTCAAATGGTTGTTTCTGTAGAACCGACAGAACCAGGTTTAAGTCCCATGGACATATGGGAATATTAACCGGAGGGCTAATACGCATCACTCCTTGTATAAAGGCTTTGACTAGTGAATGCGAAGCCAAGGGCCTCTGAAAAAATATTGACAAGGACGAAATCTGACCCTTGATAGTACTCAAGGCAAGCTTCCTATCTACAGCCCACTGTAGGAAGTCCAGAATCCTTCCTATTACGTACTTTCGTGGATGCCATTTCTTGGCCTCACACCAGGCGATGTACGCCTTCCAGATTCTATAGTAGATCTGCCTGGATACCGGCTTCCTGGCATTGATCATGGTAGATACCACAGGATTAGAGAGACCTCTCTTTTTTAGAATGTGGGCTTCAATAGCCAGGCCGTCAAACCTAGGGCTGGTAAGGAAGGGTGGTATATCGGTCCTTGCGAAAGCAGGTCCGGACGATGTGGGAGGGTCCAAGGACTCCCCACAGACATTTTTACAATCTCTGCGTACCACGCTCTTCGGGGCCACGCTGGAGCCACCAGAATCACTGGTTTCTTTTCTACCCTGATTCTGCGGAGTAATCGAGGTAACAATTGTGGCGGTGGGAATGCATATATCAGCTTGAACTGATCCCAAGGGAACACTAGGGCATCCGAGCCGCAAGCTAGGGGATCCCTTGTCCAAGAGACAAACCTGTCCACCTTTGCGTTGAATCTGGATGCTAGCAGATCTACATCCGGTGTTCCCCACCGCTGACATATTGTCCGAAAAACCTCGGGGTGAAGGGACCATTCCCCTGGGCATAATTGTTGGCGACTTAGAAAGTCCGCCTTCCAATTCTCCACTCCTGGAATAAATACCGCGGATATGGCTGGGACATATCTTTCTGCCCATTTCAGGATGCAATTTACTTCCCTCTGGGCTGCACGACTCCTGGTGCCACCCTGATGATTGATATATGCCACTGCCGTGGCATTGTCTGATTGAATTCTGACAGGGGACCCTTGGAGTTTGGATGTCCATGCTACTAGGGCATACCGGGCTGCTCGTATCTCTAAGAGATTGATGGGCAGGGCCTTTTTTCCGCATCCGACCATCTGCCCTGGAGAGACCATTGCTCCAGTACTGCTCCCCAGCCTATAAGGCTGGCATCTGTAGTGACCACCTTCCAAGAAATCGGACTGAAGGATTTCCCTTTTTCCAGATTCTGGGGAACCAACCACCAACGGAGGCTCTTGCGAACGGAAGGGGACAAGGACATTGGTAAGTCTAGGGCCTGAACTTTCTTGTTCCAGGCTGACAGTATGGCCCTTTGCAAATTCCTTGAATGAAATTGACCGTAGGGTACTGCTTCGAATGATGCCACCATTTTTCCCCAGCAGCCTCATGCACAGGCGTATGGACGGCTGTCTTTTTGTACCCACTAAGTGGATCAAATCTCTCAAAGACAACACCTTTTTTCGAGGCAAGAATATTTTCCTCTGGCCTTAGCCCCAAGTATTCCAGACCTTTGACTGGTTTTAGGGCTGACTTGTCTCGGTTGATAATCCAACCGTGAGATTCCAGATACTTGATTGTCTTGTGAACGACCACTTCTAGTTTTTTCACTGAGTGGTCTATCAGCAACAAGTCGTCTAGATATGCCATTATCGTTACACCTTGCGTTCTTAGATTGGCCAATAATGGGGCCAGAATTTTTGTGAACACTCGTGGTGCTGTGGCCAGACCGAAGGGTAAGGCTCTGAACTGAAAATGGCGCCCTTCTACTGCAAAGCGTAGACATTTTTGGTGGACTGGAAAGATGGGAATGTGCAAATAAGCATCTTTAATGTCGATCGAGGCTAACCATTCCTCTCCTTGTAGGGCAGTGGCCACCGATCGGATCGACTCCATCCGGAAAGTCCTGATATGCAGGAATTTGTTTAGCCCTTTTAGATTTAATATGGGCCTCACGTCCCCGTTTGGCTTCGGGACTGTAAAGAGGTTTGAGTAAAACCCGAACCCCCATTCTTCCAGGGGAACCTCCATAATTACTCCTTGGAGCAATAGTTGTTCTAGTGCCAACAGGAGGGACTCTCTCTTCCGGGGATCCCTTGGCACGTTTGACCTCATAAAATGGGAAGGAGGAGAGTCTTTTAACTCCAATCTGTATCCCAGACTTACTGCGGAGAGCACCCATCTGTCTCTGATCGTGTCCCGCCAGGTCTCTGCGAACAACTGGAGTCTTCCCCCCACCCGATTGAGTGGGGGCAACCCTTCATGCATTTGACTTTGGGGGAGGTTTTGTACCTCTCCTGACCCAGGGTTTTTTTATTACCCTGCGATTGTCCCTGATTTTTACCCCCGGGATTTGACCGAGGAGGCTGTCGGAACTGTTTCACAGCCGATGCCCCAGGGCCTGGAGAAGCAGGCCTCTTAAAAGAGGGACCTCTAACTCTGTTTTTAACCGGCAAGAGTGTACTTTTACCGTTGGAAATTTTCTGGATATATTTGTCCAGGTCTTCCCCGAATAAGCGTTCACCATGAAATGGGAAGCTAACCAGCAATTTTTTACAGGGAGCTTCAGCAGACCAGTTTTTGAGCCATAGAAGCCTGCGCATATGTACTACAGACAGCGTAAGGCGGGAGGCCTGATGGATTGAATCCTTTATGGCGTCAACCGCAAAGCATAAGGCTCTAGGTAGATCAGCTAGGGCAAGGGCCTGCTGATCTGGCAAGTCCCTTAAGACCTGTTTCAACTGATCCTTCACTGCTTGGCAGACCCCAATAGCTGCCACTGCTGGTTGTGTCACCAAGCCTGCTGTAGAAAAAGCAGATTTTAATAAGGACTCCAATTTTTTATCTATTGGGTCCTTGAACATTTGGACATTATCCACTGGACATGTCAGTGATTTATTCACACAAGAAATGGCTGCGTCCACTGTAGGGACCCTCCATTTTTTGATGAACTTATCCTCCATGGGATAGACCACCGGAAATCTCTTGGGGGAGTAAATATTTTATCAGGATGTTCCCAATCCTGGTACATGAGCCCTTCCAATAAAGGGTGAAGTGGAAAGGAACAGACAGTCTGGGGAGCTTTTAGCGACCCCAGCGAGGAGACAGTAGTGGTTGATGGTTCCGCAAGGTGCATTTTAAATGCTGATCGGACCATGTTAGTCAAAGACTGAACCCATAATCTTTCAGCTTGAGATGCTGAGAAAGGTTCCTCCACAGTTGATTCCTCTATAACAGAATCAACCTCCTCCTGATCCCCTTCAGGCAGGTCGATCCCTGTATGGGACTGTTGCTCCGCTAACAGGTACTCTGAAGGAGGAGACGGAGATCGGGCGTGCTTTCCCTGTGACAGGGAGGCAGCGATTAATGTTGACAATCTCTCTTCTAATCCTCCCAGAGCTGAGGAAAAAACCTCCTCTGTTACATACACAGGAGCAGGTGAACTGAGGACAGCCACAGTACCAGGTACTCCTGCGGGGTCTCTACGGTCACTAACCTCTGAATTTTCAGGGGAGACTGGTGCAGCAGAAGCATGCCCAAGATCCTCAGAGCCCGATGGAGACCCCTTTCGCTTCCTGGAAGATTTAGTTCCGGAGCTTCTGGACGGCATATTCCTAAGCCCAAAGCTGAGGTATTCCAGCCGAAATACACCACTTTTACTGAGAATAGTCTAGCACAATTGCTGCTATATAACAGTTGGTGTCTACTAAAGTGCCTTTCTAGGGGATGCCTGCATCAACCGCCTCTGTGTGCCTTTTTACTGTTGCTAGCTCTGTCTGTGCACTTCAATAGCCAGCTGTGATTGCCTTTAAACATGCTGGACGCCCGCACATGCGCAGTAGCGCCGCAGCGCACACCGAGCATCATCCACCCGCTCCGCCCCTTTTTCCAGATCGCCTCTATATAGAGAGGCGCGTGCACGCGCGCGAGCACGTGCGCCTTCGGCGCCTTTTTTTGAAAAGAATAAGGAGCTAGATGGGAGCCAGGGTCCCTGCCGCAGGGCCCGGGGATGGATGAGCGCAGCAACAGGGCAGAGGAGACAGCTTCCCAAAGAGAAACTTACCAACTGCCTGGATTTGACTTCGGAAGAAAAAAATCCACATTACAAGAAAAAGAACCATAGCGGCCTCTAGTGTTTAACACAGGTACCGCGGTCTTACACATTTTTTTTTTTTTTTTCTTGCCTACTATTAAAATTTTTACATTTTCTCAGTAGTAACAGGCATGCACAGAATATTAGCGGGAATACCTTAGGTAACAGGCAGAAAGACAAAATAGGCTTGGGGGTCCCCCAATAGAACCAAGTTCCTGAGGGCCCCCACTTACCTTTTCCTCGCCGCAGGACTCTATTTGGTCCACAGAAGCCCAAACTTCACCTATCAAGGCAGGCATTGTAATTAAACCTTCAGGGACCGGGTTCCCAAGGATTCCACTCCCCTGGACCTGTATAGCACCCTGCACAGAAAACATCTTGGTCGTGGGTATGACCAGAGCTCTGGATCCCAGGGTCCTGCCCTCCCAAGAGAGGCATTACAGGCAAAACCTTGCTCTTCTCTTGCAAGGCCCGGGTACCGACCGTTTAGCTATGAAGCTTTTTTGGTCGGATCCGGAATAGCTTACTGAGGCCCAAAAGAACCTGTACGCAAGCTCAGTGAAAAACACATGTTACTTCTTGGCCAACACCTTAGACACTGGCAAAAAACTGAGGTACTCCCGGATGGGAGGGGCTTATATAGGGGAGGGTACTTCCGGTTTTGGAAGTTGCCAGTGCCAGCACCTGAAGGTATCTATATAACCCACATAGTAATGACTATGCCGCTCTGTGTCCCGTGATGTACGAGAAAGAAAATCCTCCAGCCATTCGTCCGTCCAGCGTCCAGGCATCCCACAACCCCCCCCCCCCCATACTTCTTACGTTTTTCTTTTTTATAGCACTGTAACTTCAATGTGCTAGTATGTGGCGGCAGGGGGAGGGACTATTTCTTCTATTTCGGGCGCAGAAGAGGCATTCTTCTGCGCCCGCTCCTCATGCTGGCTAAAAGTCACAGCCAGCGCGTCCTTTATATTGTCTTTCCTGGCGCGGCGCAGTGATTCCTCAGCAGTGAGGCGAGCGGCGGCGGCAGAAGAAGCAGCTGGCATCCGACTGGAATAGTTTGTGTCCCCACTCCAGTCCAGGCAGCAGCAGGTTTAGGGAGGAAGTGACTCCCTGGGCCCGGCCGTCTAACACAGGTGTCTCGTGTGTGCTTGCTTGGGGGGGGGGGGGGGGGGAGGATTCAAGATCTACTACTACTGCAGCAGCCAGCATCTATACATTATGGCATTGGTGGCATGGGTGGCACTGTCTGCAGGTAGCACATGCGTTATGGCCCATAACGCACGTGCTGCCTGCAGAGACAGTGCCACCCATGCTGCAATGTGCTGCAGAGACAGTGCCACCCATGCTGCCAATGACGTAATGTGCTGCAGACAGTGCCACCCATGACGCCAATGGAATAATGCCATTGGCAGCATGGGTGACACTGTCTCTGCCAGCAGCACATGTGTTTTGGCATTAGTGTCATGGGTGGGACTGTCTGCAGCACATTACGGCATTGGCAGCATGGGTGAGAAAAATAAATATCACTTGTAGACAAACCTGCACTTTGTTTCAAGGCGGGGTCTGGGGAGGGGCCAGGGGTGTGGCTGAAGGGCAGGCCAGGGGTGGAGCTAAAGGTAGGCTGTACGGGGCCCCATGATTTCTATCAGCGGCCCTGGGTGCGGGAAACTGCATGTGATTCGGACAGGAGTCACACCGCATTCCTGTTCAAATTGCATGCAATTCTTTGAAGTGCCATTTGAGCCCATTAATTTTGTATGGGCTCAAATGGCCCCACAATGGTATCGGTAACTGCTATCGGTAAGTACTTGAGCACAAGCATCGTTACTCGAACTCGCCGAAAAAAAAATGGTATCGGTG